>JARQOD010000005.1:182958984-183036448 GCA_033576555.1 Oophaga sylvatica | reverse complement strand
CCGGGTGAAAACTTCTTGTGGATCCATCAGAAAACTGATCCGTTTTACATCCGTTTTTACACTTTTCTGACGGATCCGCCATTTTCACACTTGGGCGGACGTCACACGACTGAAGTGTGAAAGAGGAAGAACCCGTTCTACGCCCGGGTGGCAAGCATTTTTATAGGTACATGGTCTCCCATTCTGGTATGTGCTGCCCCCTTCCTATCCTGGTATGCATGGCACCCCTCATCCCTATCCTGGTATGTATGGTCCCCTCACCTCCCCAATCCCGGTATGCATGGTCCCCTCACCTCCCCAATCCCGGTATGCACGGTCCCCTCACCCACCAATCCCGGTATGCATGGTCCCCTCCCGCCCAATCCTGGAATGCATGGTCCCCTCAACCCCAATTCTGGTATGAATGGTCTCCTCACCCCCCAATCCTGATATGCATGGACCCCTCATCCCCCAATCCTGATGTGCACGGTCCCCTCACCCCCCAATCCTGATGTGCATGGTCCCCCTCACCCCCCAACCCTGATGTGCATGGACCCCTCACCCCCTAACCCTGATGTGCATGGTCCCCTCACCCCCAATCCTGATGTGCATGGCCCCCTCACCCCCCCAATCCTGATGTGCATGGTCCTCTCACCCCTCAACCCTGATGTGCATGGTCCGCTCACCCACCAATCCTGATGTGCATGGTCCTCTCACCCCCCAACCCTGATGTGCATGGCCCCCTCACCCCCCTATCCTGATGTGAATGGTCCTCACACCCACAAATCCTGATGTGCATGGTCCCCTCACCCCCCTATCCTGATGTGCATGGCCCCCTCACCCCCTATCCTGATATGCATGGCCCCCTCACCCCCTATCCTGATATGCATGGCCCCCTCACCCCACCAATCCTGATATGCATGGCCCCCTCACCCCCCAATCCTGATGTGCAAGGCCCCATCACCGCTATTAAACTGCACACATACCCCCAAAAAAAAAAAAAAAACATTTATACTCCCCTTTCTTCCCTGTGCTCCAGCGCTGTTCCATTCTGCTGGAAGCCGGGGGAGGAGAGCGGCGCCGGAGTACGTGCATACCGCATACCGCGCGGTCCGGCGCCATATTGCTGAAGACACACTGTAAATGTGTCTTCAGCAAAATGGCGCCGGATAGCGCTATTGCGCATGCGCGATTCCAACGCGCACTCCTGGTGTCCTGCCCCGGGAGAAGAGAAGCGCCGTAGCAACACTCCTCCCGGTCAGGTAAGTATGTGAGTATGGTGCCGGAGATCGCTGTATGCATCCAGTACGGATACCGCGATCTCCGGCGCCATACAGAGTACTCACCGCTGGATGCCTCACTCTGTCTGGAGCCAGACTGCGCAGGCATGTCGCGCTTGCGCAGTCTATAAAGGCTTCGGACAGAGTGACGCTCCTAGCGTTATATTATAGATAGCGATCATCTGGCTCTAACAGATGCGGTCAGTGAGGCGCTCAGGTAATGCCCGCTAATCATTTAACCCCTTCCCAACACGTGCCGTGCTGCAGGCACAACCATTTCCGGTCACCTCGCTGCATCGTGCAGTGACCAATTTAACATGGTCTCTGACAGCAGGCCAACCCTGCAAGTCGCCACAGGGGACTTTACCACCCCCTCCCCACACCCTGGAGATTGCTGTGATTAACTGATCAATTGTGGAAAAAAAAAGAAACTATGACATGCTGTGATTAGTGATGGGTCTGATAGCAATCACAGCGACGTCACCTCTCCTGATTAACCTTTTTGGCGCTGACTGGTCAGAAACTGTTGTTCAGCCAATCAGCAAACAGGACATTTCTTATCTAGTGCAATTGAGGAGCGTACACTGCAGTTAGTGAAAGAATAGTTAGCGCCGAGTAGGTAGTGCATTAGTGAAGTAAACGTCATACCTGATTTTTCTTTTCATTTTTTTCTTCTAAATTTTTACTTTTTTCTCTATAATAAAATAAAAATGTCCCATTTGTCAAGAAGATGCTACTCACTAGATGAAGCATATGCACTTTCCTTGCCTCCGACAAAGATTCAAGCAGTGAGGAAGATCCAACATTCCTCTATTCCTCATCTAGTGAGGGTTCCCATATGGACTCCACCCCCTGAAAATTATCAGCCTGTTATTCCGAATTTTACGGGCAGCTCAGAAATCCAAATTTGACGTTACAGGCCTCACTGAAATTAACTTCTTCAAATTCTTTGTCAGCGAGAAAATAAATGTTATGGTGGCCCAGACAAATTTGTATGCCAATCAATTTTTCACCCAAAATCCCACATCATCATATGATAGATGGACCCCTGTAAGTGCAGCAGAAATGATGACAATTTGGAGCATTGTGCTGCATATGGGCATAGTCAGAAAACCAGAGCTTCAGCAATACTGGAGTACTGATATATACTGTACAGCACACCGGTATTCCGTATGGCCATGACAAGGACAGGATTTGAAGTGATCCAAAAAATTTTGCATTATAGTGATAATGCGCAGTATCCTCCCCGAGACAATCCCAACTTTGATAGTCTATATAAAATTTGGCCAGTAGTTGACCATTACAGCAGAAAAATTGCTGAGGTGTACAATTCCCAAAAGGTACATCTGTACAGATGAATCTCAGGATTATTTAAAAGGGAGGATACAATTTTGACAATACCTGCCCAGTAATATTGCAAGATACGGAATTAAACTGTACAAGCTGTGCAAGAGTCTGTCAGGGTACAC
This sequence comes from Oophaga sylvatica, assembly GCA_033576555.1. Taxonomy (NCBI): domain Eukaryota; kingdom Metazoa; phylum Chordata; class Amphibia; order Anura; family Dendrobatidae; genus Oophaga; species Oophaga sylvatica. Next base: position 183,033,720 of record JARQOD010000005.1, on the reverse strand, counting down.
AAACAGATTTAAGGTCTACGAGGAGAAGGACATCCAAATTTACCCCACCCCCCCAAGGGCCCCACTTGTCCTGGGGATGAGTGGGAAAACTGTGTGGGAATTGCTGCACTCACTGCTGGATAGGGGTTATCACTAGAGATGGGCGGACACATGGATGTTCTGGTCCAGCTGACTAGTTACAAAAAGTTTTGTGTTCGGAGACCAGAACAGTACCATTGAATCGCGGGGGGCCAGAACATCCAGTGTTTGCCACACTGTCATGTGAATGACAATGCGGGAAAATCATCACCACGGGTCAGACAGCCACGGTTCTCACGCTTTAAAAAGCCAGTGTGAGCGTGCAGCTATGATCAGAGGTGTAAAGTTTAACTCAAATCACTGGTGCCAGCTGATGGGACTACTGCTCCCATTAGCAGAAGCCTTCTGCCGCTAATAACAGTGTGAGCAGGAGCGGCTGAAGGGAGTATACATCATCCGGCAAATGTAAATAATTTAAAAAAAAAAACGGTGTGGGTTCCCCTGTATTTTTTTACTCAAAACTCAAAAATGAGACAGTCACTGCACTGATGCTGCGCTTGCAGCAGTTCATTCACCAGTGGTTTGCAGCCTGAAAAGTTGCAATTGTCACCGTCCAGGATGAAAACGGTTTATCCACCAGACATGCATTACGGCGTGTGACAGAATGATGGATAGGTGAGGGATATTTTGTTTTTTTATTTTTGTTTTATTACTCAAGTGGAATGGGCGTTATACTCACCTGTCATTTTAAATAAAAATGGCAACGTGTTTTATTTCAAATAAAGGACTTTATTCGGGCTGTGTCTTTATTTACAACCGGGCAATACAAAGGCAACATCAACCCTACAGCTATAGACCCCACTTGCCACCGCTATAGGGCAAATTTGGAAGAGCTGGGCAATGTGCCTTTTCTGAGCGGCTGTGGGCTGCTATTTTTAGGCTGGGGGGGTGGAAATATCCATGGCCCCTTACCAGCCTGAGAATACCAGCCCCCAGCTCCCAGCTGTCTGCTTTAGCAAGGCTTGTTAAACATGGGAGACCCCATGGCTTTTTTTTTTTTTAATTATTTATATAAATAATTTAAAAAAAAATCAGAGTGGGGACCCCTCTATTCTTGATAACCAGCCTTGCTGAAGCTGACAGCTGAGGGTTAAAGCCCCAGCTGTAAGTTTTGCCTGGCTGGTTATCAAATATACAGGGGAACCCACGCTTTTTAAAAAAAATATATATATTTTTGCGCGATCGCCAGCTGATAAGTACTCCCATCAGCCCCTCCTGTTCTTGCTGTTATCAGCGGAAGGAGGCGTTGGCTGATGGGAGCAGTAGTCCCATCAGCCGACACCAGTGACCGGAGGTAAACTTGATACCTCCGCTCGCAGCTGCGGGCTCATGCTGTCATTTGACAGCATAGGAACCGCGGCTGTGTGACCGGCAGTGATGATTTTACCCTCAATCAGAATCAGTGGTTGCCACACTGGCATGCACATAACAGCGCGACAAACACGTGGTGTTCAGGGCAGCCGAACCAAAACAGTAACACGGACTTCCAGGTGGAGTCCATGTTCGATGTCTGTGCCCGAACAGTAGGTGTTTGGTACAGACACCAAACTTTACTGTTCTAGTTATCACCTCTACATAACTTTTACACCAGCATCTAACTCTTCAAGTCCCTCTCTGTCAGAGGTAAAGTTGAATGCAAAAAAAAAAATAAAATCAGAGGTCTCCCTGAGCCACTAATTGGGAAACTGATGAGAAAGGGCGATAGAAGAGCCCAATGCAGGGACAACATGCTGGTAGTCAAGTATAAGGACACGAAGGATGTTCTTATCTTGACCACCATACACCATTACAACAGCTCCCTTGTCACTGTCCGAGGTACCACAATACAAGTCCCAAAGCCAGATTGTATCTTTGATTATAATAAGGACATGAGAGTTTAGATGTCACAAATCAGGTCTACAAATTATACAATGTCATACGAAAAGCTAAAGTATTTTACAAAAAAATAGGCCATGCATAATGTACAGATAGCACTGTACAATGCTTTTGTGCTGTTTCGAACTGCAGGCAATACAGGGACCTTCCTTCAGTTTCAGGAGGTAGTCATGAAAGCCCTAATGTTTGGCACTCAGGAAGGTGAGGTCCCAGTTCTTCTGAAACGGATAGTGCCCGTATTGTCGCAGGTCAACATTTTCCAGCAAAGGTTCCCCAAACAGCGAAGGGAACAACACAAAAAAGGTGCAGAGTATGTTCTAAGAGGGGAATCCGAAAAGACACAATTTACCATTGTGAAGCTTGCCTTGAGAAACCTGGCCTTTGCATTAAAGGGAATCTGTCACCTCATTTTTGGGATATAAGCTGCGGCCACTGCCTTTAGGGGCTTATCTCCAGCATGCTGGAATGCTGTAGATAAGCCCCCCCACCCCGATGTAACCTGAAAGATAAGAAAAACAAGTTATATTATACTCACCCGGGGGCGGTCCAGTCCAATAGGCGTCGCAGGTCCGGCGCCTCCAATCTTCATGCGATGACATCCTCTTCCTTCTATCACGGCTCCTGTGCAGGCGCCGGGCCTCTCTGACCTTTCCCGGCGCCTGCGCACTGCAGTACTCTGCTCTGCCCTCAACATGGCAGAGAATTACGCCTGCGCAGGAGCCACGACAGAAGAAAGAGGATGTCATTGCATGAAGATGGAGGCGCCGAACCCGGACCTGCGACGCCCATCGGACCGCCCCCGGGTGAGTATAATCTAACTTATCTTTTAGGTTACATCTCTGGCTTATCGACAGCATTCCAGCATGCTGAAGATAAGCCCCTAATGCAGGCGGCTGCAGCTTATATCCCAAAAATGAGGTGACAGATTCCCTTTAAGGATTGCTTCAAAGCGTACCACACTCCACAAATTTATAAAATTTGTTTTTAACATGTAGACACAACACACTTTTATAACCTTATGTTCTCCGCAAAACTTACACATGACACCTCATTATAAAATCATACACCGGTAAAACCAAAAGCATTATTATATATTATTACAAGTGAGCAGTGTCGAACACGCTGCATTTACTGAGCTTCAGCCGTACACTTACTATGTTAACTTGTATCAAAGTGTCATATCTTGAGCGTTGTCCCATGAAAAGATATAATAGAATATTTACAAAAATGTTAAGGGTGTACTCACTTTTGTGGGATACTGTGTGTGGGATATATATATGTATATTACAGTTGTGCTCAAAAGTTTACATACCCCAGCAGAATTTTTGCTTTCTTGGCCTTTTTTCAGAGAATATGAACAATAACACCACTCATGGTTAGTGGTTGAGTGAAGCCATTTAATGTCAAACTACTGTGTTTTCTCTTTTTAAATGAAGATGACAACCCAAAATATCCAAATGACCCAAGGATACGTCATCAATGTAAAAGCAGTGGGCAACATCCTTAAAAGGTGGGCCTTAAAAGGTTGTGTCTGGATCCTAAAAGTGTAAAATTGCAAAGTGCTTGTAAAAACAAAGCAGGAAGCTGGGAGGCTGGGAAGCAGTATGCTTCTCAAGTTTACTATTGAGACAACCCTCATTAAGGGGTTAAGCTGGTGCATAGGTTGTGCCAAACAGAGTTCACAAAGCATTGAATCAGTGACATATGGAAGGAGCTGGCTTTACAAGCACAAGCACATATGCTCTCTGAAATAGGAAGCCAGATCAGGCTGATAAGCAGAGAGTGTTTTCAAACACTGGCCTTTAAAGGACAGTTGCAGACATAATTACAAGTCGGCTGGATAAATCAATAAGACAGTTTGTAATGCCAAAAAACTGGTTTGGAAGTGATCAGCAAGATCCCCACACAGTTAAAAGGAACCAGTCATTAGATTCACGCTGTCCAAACCAAGGGCATCGTTTATCAGAGCCTGGCTGCACCATAACAGCCTGGTATGTGCCTCTAGAACACTTCAGCACTTCAGAGAATACACTAAAGAGCTGACTGGGGACCATAAGAATAGAGGTGACAAATCCATCACAGCCCCAACTTCTCCCCAAAATCCAAATCCATCACAGCCCTAACTTCTCCCCAAACAGCTCAAGGTGATTGACAGCTCCACAACTGAGCACATCCGGCTACCGCTGGCAATGGGAACAGCTGTTCTAAAGAGGTGACAAGTGTTGCACCCCAACAATTAGATATTGATGACCTATCCTGGGGATAGGCCTTCAATATATAAAAGTCCTGGACAACCTTCTCACTGTTACTCACCAGATTTTGAGCTCACTATGAAATTAAAATCTGTGTCTCTGTAAGGTTAAAGCTCGTACAAGAATATAATAAAATATATACTGTAAGCTTTCAGGGGATTTAGCTCTAGGATCGCTGTCTGGGTAGACAGAATGGCATGAAAACAGTTCATTCAGACAGCAGTTCTGGTGCAAAACTGGCCGCAACCAGCTTTATTAAAGTCCACAGCAAACAGATTAAAACAAAGCATAAACAGAAAACCTGGGCTTGTCTAGCCACTAATTACACTTAGATAGATGGCCCTCTCTATCCGGGACCCAGACTCTACCAGTCTGTGCCCAAAACAACACATATCACATATGTTACCAGTTTGGAGCTTCACAGATACTCCTCCTTGTGTCTGAAGGCACCTTCCATGTCCAGACTTGAGAGAGATCCACTCCTATTCAGCCGCTCTTCACACGGATTCGCACTGAGACTACTCCTATGTCCGGGGTCCTTCCTGCACCCAGACTGAGATAGCTCACACTCCTAGAGACTGCTTCGTGCGCCGGGACACCTCCCTGTGACCAGGCTAAAGACAGCTCTAACACTCTTGGAGACTGTTTCTTGTGCCGAGACACCTTCCTGTGTCCAGGCTAAACTAGCTCCCAATCCTGGAGACTGCTTCCTTGTGCCAGGACACCTCCCTGTGTCCAGGCTAAAGACAGCTCTAACACTCTTGGAGACTGTTTCTTGTGCCAGGACACCTTCCTGTGTCCAGGCTAAACTAGCTCTCAGATTGTGTTTGCAGACACCTACTTCTGGTCTCCTAATTAAGACCTGAGTAGTTTCAGGCTTGTGCTGCAAGTGTGTGCTGAATGTGAGGTGTAGTGACCTTTCTCTACCACTAGGTTTACAAAGCCACACATTTCCCTTATACCTAGGTGAAATGTACACCCCATTCATCACATATTCACTCACTGTCTCACAATATGTATAATTTTTTTTCATATATTCTTGTACGAGCTTTAACCTTACAGAGACACAGATGTTAATTTGCTAGTGAGCTCAAAATCTGGTGAGGATGGAATGTACTTCAAGTTTGATCCAGAAAATCCATGTGCCATCATTGTGTTTTTTTTTTGTTTTTTTTACGCCAGTGTGACATCCATATTTTGAAATCGACATGTCAAATACACTTTCCTGGGTTAATAATTGCAATGTAGACATAAAACTATTCGGACACAATATGTATGATCCAATTTGTTTGTTTTTTTTCATATATAAAAAAGAAAGACGGTGGTTTCCAGCAAAGGCAAATCCAATAAAAGAAAAAAAAAATCAAAAAACCTTGATTAAAGTAGTAAAATATAAAAAAACGCACTGGTCACCATAGCTGCTTCGCGTCAGTTATGTATTGTGGTCTTTCATGGAGACCATTGCATTTTTTTATTTGTACTAATTTAAAAGGGAATCTGTCACCACATTTGACCTAAACTATTAATATGGACATACAGGTTATAGACTGCTGAGAACAGTCCTCCCTGTGTGTCTCATATCAGCTCTGTTGTTGAGAAATCATCTTTTATCATTTTATATACCGTATATACTCTTGTATAAGCCGAGTTTTTCAGCACATTTTTTTGTGCTGAAAATGCCCCCTCAGCTTATACTCAAGTAATTGTCCCAGAAGATGGAGGGGGAGTGGCAGCAGTGTAGCAGTGGGTAACAAGAGGCAGGAGCCGGCTGCTGCAGCTAACTCCTGTGCTATAGAGAAATTAATGTTCACTGCGCTGGCAATGAATATTCATTTCTCTGTAATAGCATGCACAATGTCAGCCACAGCAGCTGCAGCTGCCAAGTGGTCACGTGTCCCCGCTACTTAAAAGAAATGAATATTCACCTCTCTCCACTCCCATAGGTGTGGAGAGAGGTGAATATTCATTCCCTTAAGCAGCGGGGACACATGACCGCACGGCCACTGCAGCTGACACTGTGCGCGCTACTTAACAGCAATGGATACTCAATGCCCTCTATGCATATAGTCCAGGTGTGGGGAGTGGTTAGTATTCCGGCAGCTATGCTCTGCTTGTAAGAAGCGCATGACGTCCCTGCCATGCGCTGCGTGCAAGCATAAAGCAGCTGCAGGCACCAAAACAAGAAAATGTGAGAGCGCGCAGGGAGGGTAAGTAGAATGGCTTTTTTTTTTTTTAATGCTTTTTGGATGGGAGTCATGCATACAAGGATAGGGATGAGGGTGCCATGCATATAAGGATGGGAATGAGGAGGCTATGCATACCAGGGTAGGGATGAGGAGGCCGTGCATATCAGGATGGGAAGGAGGAGGCTGTGCATACATATCAGGATGGAGATGAGGGGACAATGCATACCAGGATGGAGATGAGGGGACAATGCATACCAGGTTTATACTCGAGTCAATATGTTTTACCAGTTTTTCGTGGCAAAATTAAAGTTGGGCTGACTTTCCTTGTCTCAAATACCAGTTATCTATTTTTTTTTTCACCCATAGATTTGAGAGTCTCATCTGACATAAGGCGCAAATTAAAGCATGCAGCTATTATTTTCACGTAAAGATTTGGTCTGTGAAGGGAAAAAAACATTCATCTAAACAGCCCAACTGAGTAACACTGATCCTGAGTGATGTCAGTTTTTTCAGTCATCACTTAGGACTGAAAATAAGGTGAACGTTGAACTTTGCCTATGGGCTTGTGCAAACGACCATTTTAATTGGAAGAATGCTATTTGTAGTTTTGACGGTAGCACTTGCACCCATGCTATTCTGGGGGTCATGCACATGTCAGATTTTTTCCTCAGATCACTCGGAGGTGGAAATGGCAGAATGCACGATTTACCTCCAAGAATTGAATGGCATAGGCCCATTCATGCCTATAGGTCCGTGAAGGATTTCGGCCCACACTCTGATGACATCATGACATTCAGCGACTGACATAATGGAAAAGGTGGAGAAACTATTTTCTCTTGTCTCTGAGAAAATCGGATCAGAGTCTGATTAGCATAATGGGATGAATTTTCTCAGATGGAGAGAAAAGTCACCTGCACCTGCTCTTATCAACTGATTTGCTAATTACATGCATTTGGAAAAAAAAAAGATTTATAAATTTATTTTACTGTCACTTCTGTTTTTCTTAAAAACAATTTTTTTTAATGCTTCAGCACACCAAGGCCTTTTGAACAATTTTATGCTTCCAAGTTTGTGGGACTGGTTTGGGAAAAGCCTTTTCCTGTTCCAGCAGTATTATCGCACCCAGCACAAAAAGCAGAAAGACATGGCTGGGAAAGTTTGTTGTGGGAAAAACGTGACAGCCCTGACCTCAACTTTACTGAACACCTTTGGGGTGAACTAGAATATGGAGATTGTGAACCGGGCCCTCACCTCCAACAGTGTCTGACGTAAAAAAATAGACATTAAAATTTTGGAAAGGGGGGAACCAACTCCACATTAAGGACTATGGACTTAAAATGGGATGTCAAAAAAGCTCCTGTAGGTGTTATGTGAAGGTGTCCCAATAAGTTTGTATATATATATATAGTGCAGATATATGTACATACACACAAACAACTCATTAAACCACTTATTGCAATGCTGCCATCCTTTGACCACATTGCTTGGACAGCTTTTACATAAGACAAGAAGACAAATGAGACCGATGTGACGGATATAAAACCAAAACTAATTTCCATATGACCTGATAAATCAATATATTCGATGGTATAGAAATCTCTGAAACTCCACTGGTGTAATCCAACTCATTGGAAGGCATCATTGCCTGAGTGATGACAACACTTTAGTGCAGCTTGCTCCCTTCTGTGTTTGGAGAGTTCCTCCTCATACAGTACATACATGGTTAAGCATGCTGAGAAGGTAAAAGCTCATGAGTCAGGAGGGCTACATTGGCCATATAAAGCTGTTGTGGGGGAGGAAAAGCAGGATCAATTAACTACCTCTTGGTGAAACAACAGTAATTTTATTACTATGGTATTTTCCATAACATAAAAGGGTCAAGTATTTTTTTGGAAGCTGATAAAAATCTGATACACCAGCTGAGAATATATAATATACAGAGGATTACATTGTTTAAGTTACACTCTGGATAAATATTTCTATAATACATTATGAACTCATAAAAAAGTAAGCCTGAGCAAGGCCAGGCATGGCAAATGCCTTATATACAGAGTCTCTGACCATTTATCACAAGTTCAACAATAGTCTTTATGATCAATATTATCCATTATTTATAAAGCTCCAATATATTCTGCCGCTTTGTCCATTGAGCATATTCATGTAAATCGGTGAAAGTTCCCGGAGGAGCTTCCAATTATCCATCTTCAGGCACCAAAACACACCCTGGGGCCAGTGGCATGGGAATCTGATTAACCCTAGTATGTTATGCATAGAAGGAAAGCACAAATCCTAGCAGGCAGAACTCAGCCTATTTAAACGTCACTGTTCCAGTTCTACAAGGCACAAATGCTAATGTGACACTCAGTAACAAACCAGGATTAAAAATAGGCAGCAGACATTGCTTGGTGTGCAGGGTCTGACTATGTTCTAAAAATCTATCCTAAAATAACCTAAACCATAACATATTTTTTTTTCCCTTGAGCATTGGGTCAATGGACCCAACGTTGGGCTCTGACATCATTTTTCTCCAAGGGCAAAAAAAAAAATAATTTGCAACTGCATGTCTAATTAACTGACAAGCAGTCTGTGAGAGTATCTACCAACTCAGATAATCTTATCCATGGTGACACCATGGCAACGTGAGATGCGGTCTATGGAGACTTCCTTCCATGACAAGGTTAGAGCATTAGCAGAAACTCAAGCAACTGAACTGTGCGGTGTAGACTCCAAGGGACACAGGCGCACACAAGACCCAAGTCTTTCACATGTTAATATTTTATCATATAGCTGAATTACATTCATCTTGACAGTAAAAGCGGAGCTGGCAGGCCCCATGCTGAAGAAGCTACATGTACAGGAGCAGTATGAGGTGTGTGCTTTCCAACACTCCTGTTTAACCCTCTATATAGTGAAAATCTAAAAATCTGATCAAGATATCTCTCCACCAGCATATCCATCCATCATGGAGCTGGGCTGTCACTGACTGAGGCGGTTAGGCTGGGGTCACACTAGCGACAAAATCGGACGACTGCAATGCGATGAAATATCGCATTGCAGTCGGACCTATGTTAATCTATGGAGCAGCTCCCAGTATCAGATTTTTTGTGGTCCGTTTTAAACGTCCGAGTGCAATCGCAGCATGCTGCGATTGTCACCGATTGTGGGTCGACTATCGCCAATGCAAGTCAATGGGAGCGCTGAAAAATCTGATTACAAACGGACCGCACGTGTGACTTGCGATTAAATCGCACCGGTGTCCTTTAGAAAAGCCGGCAATTCATCCCCGGCTATACTGTAAAATCACACTGACAGCTTTATTAAAGAATAGAATCAATAGATATACACACATAGAATACATACATACATATATATATATATATATATATATGTCATTGTGACATATATATATATATATATATATATTATATATATATATATATATATATATATACACACACATACTATATTTATAGTTCCTAGACTTCTACATACTGTAATAGCCGCTAATTCAATTGCCGGCTTTTGTGAAATCACAGAAGCCGACATGAAATGACACATTGTTTAGACACAGTTAACCATGTAATTTCCTGTATTTTGATATATGGTTTGAACTTACAATTACATAAGTGTATGTGTACAAAATTTCAGACATGTAGGGGTTAAAGGTGTAAATTCGTTGTAAAAAAATGCGGGGGTTCCCGCTGTATTTTCTCCACCAGACAGACAAAGCAAGCGAGTGGGGGCAGATAATAGCCTAGGGAGGGTACATATTTTTTGTGCCCCCCCTGGCTACTGACATCTGCCCCCAGACACCCCAGAAAGGGCAAATCTAATTAGAGATTTGACACATTTTTTTTACAACGAATTTACACCTTTAATTAACCCCTACATGTCTGAAATTTTGTACACATACACTTATGTAATTGTAAGTTCAAACCATATATCAAAATACAGGAAATTACATGGTTAACTGTGTGTAAACAATGTATCATTTCATGTCGGCTTCTGTGATTTCACAAAAGCCAGCAATGAATTAGCGGCTATTACAGTATGTAGAAGTCTAGGAACTATAAATATATATATATACACAGGTCACAATGACATGTGTATATATATATATATTATATATATATATGTGTTCTATGTGTATATATCTATTCTTTCTATTGTGATTTAAATACTATTCTTTTGGATCCATTATATGTCATTTTTGCAAGCCTGCGAGAAATTCTCGCAATTCGGATGTAAATCGGATGTGACAACTACGGTCAGATGCGACTAAATCGCATCAACTACAAAAAATCGGATGCTAGTCGCATCAATGTTCATGAAATTTTAATCCGATTATCGACCGACTAAAACGGTCAGATTTTTTACTCGGTGTGTGTGACTCCAGCCTTACTCACAGAGTTAAAAGAGCAGCTGTCAGCATGGCGTCCTCCTCCTGCATTGATCTCTGATCCATCCATTTGTGGTTTACATTTACCGTATGTACTATACAAAAAAAACTCATTTCACTGGACAAGTAAATGTAATATACAACTTGTCCAGTGGAAAGCAAAACCTAGGCGACCATGGACAGAAAGGTGCCGACAGCTGCCAGAGACTGGCCACAAAAGTGTAGCTGTCTACAAGACAGTATATATAACAGAAGAAAATACATGAGGATCCGTCCAGTAGTGCAGAGAGGTATACAAATCACCACCCGATCTAGTGTATAGTCATTCTGTTTACACCTGGAGCAGAGGTCTGCATACCCTACTGAATGTTGGGCTAGAAGGGGTCTCCAACCAGGTAAAAATCCAGACCTTCCATTCACAAAATAGGGACAAGCAACAGCTTTTAGAATATGCTTAATTATTAGGTAATCATGTTCTCTCAGTATTTCCCAGTTCCCTACTAAAGCAGCACTTCTAGTAGAATTTCTTCCTTCACAAATATTCACGTGATAAACTCTTGCCCGCCAAGCAGCAATCACAAACTCACCACGGCCTGTACAACTAATCACATATTAAAAGGGAGTGTTTTGGTTATAATAGAACAGTTTTTTTAGGACTTGTTTAGGTGCCAAGATTCTCACAGTCAGTCAATATATTTTACATAAACGCAATAATTAAAATGCAACACCAATAAAGTCTAGGAATTCTGGAAATCACCGGATCAATAGCCATGTTAATGATCTGCAAATGATAAAAATGTGTATTGAAGTGAGCACCACTCAGAAATACAAACATACACATGTGGCTGCTAAAAATGAGGATTGTTGGTTGTCTGAAGAATGTACTGCCGTGCTGAATGCACTTGGACACACAAATCATCAAGATCTGCTGCTGTCAGCTCCCTTTGATATTGCCAAACAATGACATCTCAAATGTGCTTAGAGGGAATCTGTCACCTCATTTTAGGTATATAAGCAACAGCCACCGCCATCAGGGGCTTACCTACAGCATTCTGGAATGCTGTAGATAAGCCCCCCAATGTAACCTGAAAGATAAGAAAAAACGAGTTATATTATACACCCAGGGGTCCGGTGGGCGTCGCGGTCCATGTCCGGCACCTCCCATCTTCTAGCGATGACGTCCTCCTCCTTGCTTCTGTCGCGGCTCGTGTGCAGGCGTACTTTATCTGCCCTGTGGAGGGCAGAGTAAAGTACTGCAGTGCGCAGGCGCCGGCTCGGCCTCTCTGACCTTTCCAGGCGCCTGCGCACTGCAGTACTTTGCTCTGCCCTCAATACTGCAGATAAAGTATGCCTGCGCAGAAGGGCGACAGAAGCAAGGAGGAGGAGGACGTCATCGCTAGAAGATGGGTGGCGCCGGACACGGACTGCGACACCCATCGGACCGGACCGCATCAGACCGCCCCCCGGGTGAGTATAATATAACTAGTTTTTCTTGTCTTTCAGGTTACATCGGGGGCTTATCTAAAGCATTATAGAATGCTGTAGATGAGCCCCTGATGGCAGTGGCTGCAGCTTATGTATGAAAGACGGATTTTGGTAAGAACTTACCTGTAAAATCCTTTTCAGCGAAGGAAGGGAGACACAGTCATTACTAGTGGGTAGGCAGAGCCCAGATAGGATTGACACCTCAGATTAAAAAGAGTGTTGACCGGCCCCTCCAGCTCGGGCTCCTCCTACTCAGCTCTCCATTCGTACACAAGCTTAAGGAAGAGCAATATCACCAGCGGAGCAACATAACCCCTTCTGAAGGACTTCAGAGAAAAAAACACAATACAGGTTATGCATGCATTTAGGCAAAAAAAAACACAGTTCCAGGTACTACTCACTGGACCTGACTACTGCGATGAGCTGGCGATGCTGGAACAGAGCCTTAGCGCGCCGACCTCAGCCCAGATAATCGCTATCAGAGAAGGGTCACGCCGCATCTGAAAACAACAACACACTTCTGCCATGGGAGGGAGCTGTGTCTCTCTTCCTTCCTTCGCTGAAAAGGATTTTACAGGTAAGTTCTTACCAAAATCCGTCTTTCAGCAGCAGATGGAAGGAAGAGAGCCACAGTCATTACTAGTGGGACGTCCCAAAGCAGTCCAGAAACTAGGGTGGGAAAAAAACCAAAATAGGCAGAAACCCAACAACCTAGATAAATGCGCATCAGACGCCAAATACAAGTTAACTAGAACTTTAAACTACAGCCGCCTGCAGGACCCTACGTCCTAAGGCCGCATCAGCGGAAGCACTGACGTCCACCTTATAAAACTTTATAAACGTGTGGACGGAACGCCAGGTCGCCGCTCGGCAGAGCTGATCTGCCGAAGTCCCTTGATGAAAGGCCCACGATGAAGCCATAGCCCTCGTGGAGTGAGCTCGAAACTTAATCGGGCAAGATTCGCCTTTAAATCGGTAAGCCTCCAAAATGGCCGACCGAATCCAACGAGCTATAGAGTCCTTGGAAGCTCGTTGACCACGCCGACGACCTGCTAGAATCACAAACAGAAAGTCTGACTTCCGAAAACTTTGAGTAGCAGACAAACAGAACTTCAAGGCCCGCACTAAATCCAATGTGTGCAAGGCCCGTTCCTTTGCATTCCTCGGACCCAAGAAAGCGAGGGCAACACAATATCCTGGTTAACATGAAATTGCGACACCACCTTAGGTAGAAAGTCGCCCCGTGTGCGAAGCACTACTCGATCCGGGTAAAACTCCAGGAAGGAAGGCGAGCAGGAGAGAGCCACCAACTCAGAAACCCTTCTCAAAGAGGTGACCGCCACTAAGAAAGCAACCCTCCAAGAAAGTAAAGAAGGGCTAGCAGAGTCCATAGGCTCAAAAAGGCCCATGCCGAAGAGCCTCCAAGACAAGGTTGAGCCGCCAAGGAAACACATGCGTCTTCCGCGGCGGAAACTGACAGGTTACTCCGCGAAAAAAGGAACGTACGTCCCTACGCGAGGCGATAGCCTTCCGAAACAGCAAGGACAGAGTAGAAACCTGACCCTTCAGAGAGCTAAATGCCAAACCCTTGTACAGCCCGTACTGCAGAAAGACCAACAAATTGGGAATGGGAAAAATCCTTGGGTTCCCTGAAGAACCCGAACACCACAAAAAGGAAGGCTTCCCAAGTCTTGTGATAAATCTTAGTAGTAGCCGGACCTCTGGCAGCTCGCAGAGTGGCAATGACTTCGGCTGAGAAACCTCTACGGGTCAATATTTTGGCCTCAAGAGCCACGCCGTCAAACGCAGAGACTTCAAGTCCGGATGACGAACGGGCCCCTGGTTAACAGGCCCGGGTGAAGAGGAAGTGGGAATGGAGGTGCTGCCAAAAGCGACACCAGTGTCGAGAACCACGTCCTCCTTGGCCAATCTGAGGCTATCAACATAGCTGGGATTCTCTCCAGTCTGATCCGACGCAGCACCAGAGGAAGCAAAGATATCGGCGGAAACACATAGATTAGCTCGAATTGGTCCCACGGAGCCACCAGAACATCCACCGCCACAGCCTTCGGGTCCTTGTATCTGGACATGAAGGTCGGTAACTTGGCATTGAACCTGGATGCCATCAAATCCACTTGGGGAGTTCCCCAACGGGAGCACAGCAGTGCAAAAAATTTTCGGATGAAGACTCCATTCTCCGGGATCCATCTTCTCGCGACTGAGAAAGTCCGCCGTGATATTCTGGACTCCTGGAATGTGTCGCAGAGATGACTGGCACCCTGGTCTCGGCCCATAACAAGATCCGAGACACCTCTACCATGAGCCTGGAACTCCTCGTCCCGCCTTGATGGTTGATATATGCGACCACAGTCGCATTGTCTGTCTACACTCGGACTGGCAGACCGCTCCAAGGAACCGTCCAGTGTTGGAGGCAAAGGAAAAATTGCCCTCAATTCCAGGATGTTGATCGGTAGAACAGACTCTTCCGATGACCATACTCCCTGAATCCAGGGATCGTTCCAGACACCCCCACAGCCCTTCAGGCCGGCATCGGTGGTTATGACCGACCACCTCGGAGAGAGGAAAGACTTCCCCAGGGATAACGCTCCTGGACGTAACCACCATCCTAGGGATTCTCGCACCCTGTGAGAGATGATGACACTGCAATCCAGCAAAGCCTGCGATCGATCCCAACGGCTCAGAATGAGCCTTTGGAGGGCCCTGGAATGAAACTGGGCAAACGGAAGTGCCTCCATGGACGCCACCATCAAACCCCGAAGGCGCATACACCTTCGAAGGGACAACGCTGTCGAAGACTTCATAACCTGTACATGTCGAAGGAGACTTGCTTGCTTGACTGGAGGCAGAGACACCACTGCTCGTACCGTGTCGAAATGCATCCCCAAAAACAGGAATGACTGCGACTGTTCCAGAGACGACTTCTCCCAATTGACCAGCCACCCGAAGTCCTCCAGGAGCTGAAGGGATAGATTGCAAGCAGTCACTGCCTCCTCCTTTGAGGACGCCACAAACAAAAGGTCGTCCAGATAGGGAAGAATCGAAACCCCTGTCTTCGAAGAATTGCCATGAGAGGCTCCAGAATTTTTGTAGAAACTCTGAGCGCTGAGACCAACCTAAATGGCAGAGCCACAAACTGGTATCCTGGCAAAAACGAAGGAAGCGTTGGTGGGCCCTTCCGATTGGAAAGTGCAAATAAGTGTCGCGAATGTCGGTTGACACCAAAAAATCGTTCTGCGACAGGGCCGCCACAACGGAGCGAAGCGCCAGAAAGGGGCGAAATTGATCCTCTTTTTTGGGGACCACAAAGAGGTTAAAATATAACCCTCTTCCCCGGCGGAATCGGAACTACCACACCTTTCTGCAGAAAGGAAACTACCTCCCACAGTAGCGGGCTCTGACGGAACGCGAGATTGACAAAAAACTGTCAGGGGGTCGAGAAAGAAAACTTTATGAAACAGCCTGCCGACACAACCTGTGTCACCCAGGTGTCCGACACACGGGAAGCCCAAGTCGGTTTGAATTGGCGTAAACGACCCCCCCCCCTCGAGAGCGCTCGAGTGATACCCTGATGTCAGACCGTCTTAGCGGGCTTTTTGTTTTAACGGAAATTCTGTTTCCAGGGAATTCTTTTTTTTTTTTTTTTAAAAAAGAGACGACCCGAACCCCCAGAGGGCTGACCGAATCATCCCTGGACCGAAAGGACTGCCGACAACTACCGGCACTAGTCCTGCCAGACGCAGAAGTCACAGCTCTGCGCTGCGGTAAAGCCGTTTCTTTTGCCTTTGCCTTGGCAATCAGCTCCGTGCGGTCAGATTCAAATAGCTGACTGCTTGTAAACCGCGTCCCCGGTCCACTGTCTAAGCCACAGTGCTCTTCTGACTGTGACTGCCGAGGATTGCGCCCTGGATAGCAGAGACGCAGTATCCTCCAACAACTTGAAAAGCCCATCTACCTCGATAGAGGGGATCCATCTTGCCACGCCGTCCATAGACGGCCCAACCGGCTCAAGGAAGCTTTACAAGCACACATGGATACTGAATCCATGACCCGCAGCCTCGTAGATGGATTTTGCTGCCATCTACGTTTTTCTGTCCAGCGGATCCTGCAGACTCGCCTTCCCTTTAACAGGAAGATTTTGCTAAGCTGGGATAAAGGGACATTCACTTCAGGAGAAGGAATTCAATTATCAATCAATCAACTCCGTAGAACACGGATACAGTGTCTCAATTATCTGGACACAGGCGCTCCTTCTCCACTGTCCCATTAAGCTCATCCAGTGATGGTAAAGCTGATCGCGACTGAAAACATCCGGCCAGACTTACCAGGACGTCCAGTTACCTCCTCCGGTAACTGTAACGCCTCCAATAAAAACCTCTTTACGGCCCAAAAGAGGGGCAGAGTGACCCTTTGCCGATCCTCCTTGTCTTACGCGGGAAGGAAGGCACCGGCTTGTGCCGCTTCCTGCCATGAGAGGATCTAGCTGACACTCAATAATCTAGAAAGACAGACAGGCCATCCATAGAAACTAGCGAGGGCCTCCATTTTGACACCACTGGAACCTCCGACCACTGCGCTTGACGCCGTCGAGGTCTGCGTGTCAGATAAGACTGAAGCAGATCTGGGAGACGGTCTCTGACCTAGCACAGTATATGGCAGGTTAAAGTGTGTTTCTTAAAGAAAAAACGAACGCTGAAGGGTTAAAGCTCTTAAAGAGAGAGCTACCCCAGCTGTCCCTCATTAAGAGTTAACCGCCTAAGAAGGGGTTAAAGTCGCAGACTCCCCACACCTTGATAATGAAAAGAGTGTGCGAGCCCCAAGTGCCTCTTATAAGGCAGCAGCTGCAGGACAGCTATGCCACACTAAACAAGAACGTTCAACAAGATCGCTAAAAAAAAAAAATTGCGCTGTTTTGTAAATCGCAATGACCGCCAAAGTCATTAAGAGGATCGCTAACCGCTTATGCGTTGTTAATGAGATCGCCCAGATTGGCAGCTACTAGCGACATTAAAAATGATCACACAAACGATCGCATAGTATGCGTCGTTATCGGGATCGTTAGCGGGAACGTATAGTGGCAATATTAATGTCGCAGGCTCCCCACAACCTTTTTATGAAAAAGGTGTGCGAGCCCCCTGGGATAACAGCTGCAGGACAGCACAGTCTGCCATCCATTTGTGCCTCAGAAAGGCACCCGCGCTGTGGGGGTGAGGGGGTTAAACTTCTGCCCTATGACGGGTAGAAGCGACTCACCCAGCTGGTCGCGGTGCAGCGCTTGCCGGGAGAGGAGGGGAGCGATGTCCGAGGGAGCTTTCAGCCTGCTTAGTAATGGCCGCCGCGCTGTGCCTCCGTGTGCTCCATGAGGGAAGCTGGAAATGGAGACTGCAGAAAAAAGCGCGCGCTCAGAGCGGCGCGAAAATTCAAATAAAAAAGGCGCGCAGCTCCTCTCTCCCCCGCTCCTATGTCCTGCAGGCATCCACCTGCGGACAAAAAAACACAAGTCACCGCATGTATATTGTTGAATCACTCACACACATCAATAAAAATGTGGTGTACTCACCAGCCGAAGCGCCACAGGGACCCCCAGGGATTTGTGGCGCTATGCCCATGCTTCCCCCCAGGGCGGGGAACGCAGTGACCCCTGCAGCACGGTTTGCGTCCCCGCCAGGGAAGCCATCCTCATCCCCCCGGGCCGGCAGGGTTCTGCAGGGACCACCATATAGGGTAATACAGATCCGCCAAGGGAGAGGTTGGGGTCCAGCAGCGCTGAGACCCCTGAGACCTCTAGACCACATTTGGTGATCCAAGTCTCTTGTCCGATAAAAAAATAATAAAATCTTCTGAGGAGCTGCTTCCAGCAGCGACTATCCTCTGAGACCTCAAATTGAAAACTGGAGAGCTGAGTAGGAGGAGCCCGAGCTGGAGGGGCCGGTCAACAATCTTTTTAATCTGAGGTGTCAATCCTATCTGGGCTCCGCCTACCCAATAGTAAAGACTGTGGCTCTCTTCCTTCCATCTGCTGCTGAAAAATGGGGTGACAGATTCCCTTTAATGAAAGATAAGTCAGCAGGAGTTGCAGATATCACCAAGTGTATAAAGGTCTGATATATATTTCAGTTGCAGGCGAAGAGGGTTAACGTTTCGACCTGTAATGGTCTTTCTCAAAACCTCACTGAAAAAATAAACATAAAATATAAGTATGCTGTACATATATATACACATGTGCAAGACCACAATAAAATAAAATGCTGACCCCAAGTGTAATAAATTACAAATAGATTATATACAACGTTATATACAGGGCATTGATATATACATGTGTGTGTATGTATGTATGTACAGTGGTGGCCAAAAGTATTGGCACCCCTGCAATTCTGTCAGATAATACTCAGTTTCTTCCTGAAAATGATTGCAAACACAAATTCTTTGGTATTATTATCTGCATTTAATTTGTCTTCAATGAAAAAACATAAAAAGAATTGACCTAAAGCCAAATTGGATATAATTCCACACCAAACCTAAAAAAAGAGGGTGATCAAAAGTATTGGCACGGTTTGAAAAATCATGTGATGCTTCTCTAATTCGTGTAATCACCAGCACCTGTAACTTACCTGTGGCACCTAACAGGTGTTGGCAATAACTAAATGATACTTGCAGACAGTTAACATGGATTAACCCCTTCATGACCCAGCCTATTTTGACCTAAATGACCTGGCCATTTTTTGCAATTCTGACCAGTGTCCCTTTATGAGGTAATAACTCAGGAACGCTTCAACGGATCCTAGCGATTCTGAGACTGTTTGTTTTTTCGTGACATATTGGGCTTCATGTTAGTGGTAAATTTAGGTCGATAATTTTTGCGTTTATTTGTGAAAAAAATGGAACTTTGGCGAAAATTTGGAAAATTTCGCAATTTTCAAATTTTGAATTTTTATTCTGTTAAACCAGAGAGTTATGTGACACAAAATAGTTAATAAATAACATTTCCCACATGTCTACTTTACATCAGCACAATTTTGGGAACAACATTTTTTTTTGTTAGGAAGTTATAAGGGTTAAAAGTTGACCAGCGATTTCTCATTTTTACAGCAAAATTTACAAAACAATTTTTTTTAGGGACCACCTCACATTTGAAGTCACTTTGAGGGGTCTATATGGCAGAAAATACCCAAAAGTGACACCATTATAAAAACTGCACCCCTCAAGCTACTCAAAACTACACTCAAGAAGATTATTAACCCTTCAGGTGCTTCACAGGAACTAAAGCAACGTGGAAGGAAAAAATGGACATTTTAATTTTTCCAACAAAATTTTTCTTTTAGCATCAATTTTTTCATTTTTGCATGGGCAACAGGATAAAATGGACCCTAAAATTTGTTGGGCAATTTCTCCTGAGTACACAGATACCTCATATGTGGTCATAAACCACTGTTTGGGCGCACGGCAGGGCCCAGAAGGGAAGGAGCGCCATTTGACTTTTTGAATAGAAAATATGCTGAAATATTTAGCGGTTGCCATGTCGCATTTGGAGAGTCCCTGTGTGCCTAAACATTGGAGCTCCCCCACAAGTGACCCCATTTTGGAAACTAGACCCCCAAGGAACTTATCTAGATGCAGAGTGAGCACTTTGAACCCCAGGTGCTTCACAAATTGATCCGTAAAAAAAAGAAAGTACTTTTTTTTCACAAAAATTTTCTTTTAGCCTCAGTTTTTTCATTTTCACATGGGCAACAGGATAAAATGGATCCTAAAATTTGTTGGGCAATTTCTCCTGAGTACACAGATAACTCATATGTGGTCATAAACCACTGTTTGGGCGCACGGCAGGGCTCAGAAGGGAAGGAGCGCCATTTGACTTTTTGAATGGAAAATATGCTGGAATATTTAGCGGTTGCCATGTCGCATTTGGAGAGTCCCTGTGTGCCTAAACATTGGAGCTCCCCCACAAGTGACCCCATTTTGGAAACTAGACCCCCCAAGGAACTTATCTAGATGCAGAGTGAGCACTTTGAACCCCCAGGTGCTTCACAAATTGATCCGTAAAAAAAAGAAAGTACTTTTTTTTTCACAAAAATTTTCTTTTAGCCTCAGTTTTTTTCATTTTCACATGGGCAACAGGATAAAATGGATCCTAAAATTTGTTGGGCAATTTCTCCTGAGTACACCGATACCTCATATGTGGTCATAAACCACTGTTTGGGCGCACGGCAGGGCTCAGAAGGGAAGGAGCGCCATTTGACTTTTTGAATGGAAAATATGCTGGAATATTTAGCGGATGCCATGTCGCATTTGGAGAGTCCCTGTGTGCCTAAACATTGGAGCTCCCCCACAAGTGACCCCATTTTGGAAACTAGACCCCCCAAGGAACTTATCTAGATGCAGAGTGAGCACTTTGAACCCCCAAGTGCTTCACAAATTGATCCGTAAAAAAAGAAAGTACTTTTTTTTCACAAAAATGTTCTTTTAGCCTCAGTTTTTTCATTTTCACATGGGCAACAGTATAAATTGGATCCTAAAATTTGTTGGGCAATTTCTCCTGAGTACACAGATACCTCATATGTGGTCATAAACCACTGTTTGGGCGCACGGCAGGGCTCAGAAGGGAAGGAGCGCCATTTGACTTTTTGAATGGAAAATTAGCTCCAGTCGTTAGCGGACACCATGTCATGTTTGGAGAGCCCCTGTATGCCTAAACTTTGGAGCTCCCCCACAAATGACCCCATTTTGGAAACTAGACCCCCTAAGAAACTTATGCAGATGCACAGTGAACACTTTGAACCCCCAGGTGCTTCACAAAAGTTTATAACGCAGAGCCGTGAAAATAAAAAATCTTTTTTTTTTCTCAAAAAATGATTATTTAGCCCCATATTTTTTATTTCACAATGGTTACAGGAGAAATTGGACCCCAAAAGTTGTTGTCTAATTTGTCCTAAGTACGCTAGTACCTCACATGTGGGGGAGAACCACTTTTTGGGCACACGTCAGGGCTTGGAAGGGATGTAGTGACGCTTTGAAATGTCGACTTGATGGAATGGTCTGTGGGCGGGCAGAGCCACTGATGTGCCTAAACAGTAGAAACCCCCCACAAGTGACCACATTTTGTAAACTAGACCCCTCAAGGAACTTAACTAGATGTGTGGTGAGCACCTTGAACCCCCACGTGCTTCACAGAAGTTTGTAATGCAGAGCCGTGAAAATAAAAAATCATTTTTTTCCTCAAAAACTGATTTTTTTAACCCGCAATTTTTTATTTTCACAAGGGTAACAGGAGAAATTGGACCACAAAAGTTGTTGTACAGTTTGTCCTGAGTACACTAGTACCCCATATGTGGGGGGGAACCACTGTTTTGGCGCATGGGAGAGCACAGAAGAGAAGGAGCGCCATTTTGGAATGTAGACTTGATGGAATGTTCTGTGGGCGTCATGTTGCGTTTGCAGAGCCCCTGATGTGCCTAAACAGTAGAAACCCCCCACAAGTGACACCATTTTGGAAACTAGACCCCCCAAGGAGCTTATCTAGATGTGTAGTGAGCACTTTGAACCCCCAAGGGCTACACAGAAGTTTATAACGCTGGGCCATGAAAATAAAAAAATCATATTTTTTCCACAAACATGATCTTTTAGTCCCCAATTTTTTTATTTTCCCAAGGGTAACAGGAGAAATTAGACCTCAAAAGTTGTTGTCCAATTTGTCCCGAGTACGCTGATATCCCATATGTGGGAGAAAACTACTGTATGGGCACACTTCGGGGCTCGGAAGGGAAGTAGTGACGTTTTGAAATGCCGACTTGATGGAATGGTCTGCGGGCGTCATGTTACGTTTGCAGAGTCCCTGATGTGCCTAAACAGTATAAACTCCCCACAAGTGACCCATTTTGGAAACTAGACCCCGCAAGGAACTTATCTAGATGTGTGGTGAGCACTTTGAACCCCAAGTTCTTCACAGAAGTTTATAACGCAGAGCCGTGAAAATAAAAAATCATTTTTTTTCCCACAAAAATAACTTTTTTAGTCCCCAATTTTTTTTTCCCAACAGTAACAGGAGAAATTAGACCCCAAAGTTGTTGTGCAATTTTTCCCGAGTACGCTGATACCCCATATGTGGGGGTAAACCACTGTTTGGGCACACGTCGGGACTTGGAATAAAGGGAGCACTGTTTGACTTTTTGAACGCAAAATTTGCAGGAATCAATGTTGGCACCATGTCGCGTATGGAGACCCCCTGATGTGCCTAAATAGTGGAAACCCCTCAATTCTAACTCCAACCCTAACCCTACACACCCCTAACCCTAATACAAACCCTAACCATAACCCTAACCCCAACACACCCCTAACCCTAATCCCAACTCTAACCATAAACCTAACCACAAGCCTAACCCTAATCCCAACCCTAACCCCAAAACACCCCTAACGCTTATCCCAACCCTAACCCTAATCCCAACCCTAACCCTAATTCCAACCCTAACCCTAATTCCAACCCTAACCCTAATTCCAACCCTTACCCTAGTTCTAACCCTAAGGCTGGGTTCATATTGCGTTTTACCAGCCCGTTCAACACGTAGCGTTGACGGGCTGGTAACGGTAATAGCATAACGCGATCGCGTTATGCTATACCCGCTAGTGCAGAGGAATCAGCGATGATTCATCTGTGCTAGCGGTGATGGAGCCCAGACGCTGCAGCCTGTGTCCAAGGCTCCGTCACTGAATGACGACACGTCGCGAACGCATGCCGCTTCATGGCATGCGTTGCGATGCGCACACAAATGGGGTGAATGGCAGCGTTAACGGACTGCGTTACACCGCGTTATACCGCGGTGAAACTCAGTCCATCTAACGGACTGCCATAATGCAATATGAACCCAGCCTGACCCTAAGGCCCCGTGCACACGTTGCGGATTCACTTGCGGATTTTTCTAAAATCTAAAATCCGCAGGTAAAACGACCTGCCTTTTACCTGCGTATTTAGCGCGGATTTGCTGCGGTTTTTCTCTGCGGTTTTACGCCTATAATGGGATAGGTGTAAAATCGATGCGGAATCCGCACAAAGAATTGACATGCTGCGGATTTAAAACCGCAGCAAATCTGCGCTGAAAAATCTGCAGCATGTGCACAGCGTTTTTTTTTACCATTTATTTGCATTGTACTGTACATGGTTTCTGGATCTGCTGTGAATCCGCAGCGCCAAATCCGCTGCGGATCCGCAGCGAAATCAGCTGCGGATCAGCAGCGAAATCAGCTGCGGATCAGCAGCGAAATCAGCTGCGGATCAGCACGAACGAAACATCAGCTGCGGATCAGCAGCTGATTTCGCTGCTGATCCGCAGTTGATTTCGCTGCTGATCTGCATGCTGATTTCGCTGCTGATCTGCAGCTGATTTCGCTGCTGATCTGCTGCTGATTTCGCTGCTGATTCGCAGCGAATCAGCAGCGAAATCAGCAGTGGATCAGCAGCGAAATCAGCTGCGGATCAGCAGCGAAATCAGCTGCGGATCCGCAGCAAAATCCGCAACGTGTGCACAGGGCCTAATAGGAAAAAAAAAAAATTTCTTTATTATTTGTCCCTACCTATGACAGGGGGGGTTCACTTACTTTTTTTTATTTTGATCACTGTGACAGTTTATCACAGTGATCAAAATAAATTTTTTGACTATGTAGGGCGCACTGCGCATGCGCCCGCCATTTTCCAAGATGGCGGCGCCCATGAAGAATCCCGGGCAGCCGCCGGGAAGGATCCAGGGACATCGGTGGACCGGGAGAGGTGAGTATGGGGGTCGGAAGTGAGGGGGGGGGGGGATCGGAAGGTGGGGGATCGGAAGGTGGGGGCAGCGGAGGCCAGGACGAGGGGTGCTTTTAGTGACGGCGGTGACCGACCGCTGCCATCTTTCGGTGGCGGCGGCCGATCGCCGCCGTGAATCCGTGTGGGGGGGTCAGGGCTCGGTGTCCAGCCATGGCAGATGCTATTGCAGCATCAGCCATGGCTGGATTGTAATATTTCACCAATTATATTGGTGAAATATTACAGATTGCTCTGATTGGCTGTTTCACTTTTAACAGCCAATCAGAGCGATCGTGGCCACGGGGGGGGGTTAAGCCAACCCCCCTGTGGTGAAGCACAAAGGGTCCTGTGCCGGCGGGTCGGGTGACCTTTCAGTGACCCCGGTCACCCGGCCCGCAGGGACGCGATCCTTTCATGACGCCACATAGGCATCATGGGTCGGATTGGCACTGATTTTCATGACGCCTACGTGGCGTCATGGGTCGGGAAGGGGTTAAAGTAGACTCAACCTCTGTCCTGTGTCCTTGTGTGTATCACATTGACCATGGAGAAAAGAAAGAAGACCAAAGAACTGTCTGAGGACTTGAAAAACCAAATTGTGAGGAAGCATGAGCAATCTCAAGGCTACAAGTCCATCTCCAAAGACCTGAATGTTCCTGTGTCTTCCGTGCGCTGTGTCATCAAGAAGTTTAAAGCCCATGGCACTGTGGCTAACCTCGCTAGATGTAGAAGGAACAGAAAAATTGACGACAGATTTCAATGCAAGATTGTGAGGACGGTGGATAAAGAACCTTGACTAATATCCAAAACAAGTTCAAGCTGCCCTGCAGTCCGAGGGTAAAACAGTGTCAACCCGTACTATCCGTCGGCTTGTGAATGAAAAGGGACTGTATGGTAGGATACCCAGGAAGACCCCACTTCTTACCCCGAAACATAAAAAGCCAGGCTGGAGTTTGCCAAAACTTATCTGAGAAAGCCTAAAACGTTTTGGAAGAATGTTCTCTGGTCAGATGAGACAAAAGTCGAGCTTTTTGGGAAAAACCATCAACATAGAGTGTACAGGAAAAAAAAAAAAGAGGCATTCAAAGAAAAGAACACGGTCCCTACAGTCAAACATGGCGGAGGTTCCCTGATGTTTTGGGGTTGCTTTGCTGCCTCTGGCACTGGACTGCTTGACCGTGTGCATGGTATTATGAAGTCTGAAGACTACCAACAAATTTTGCAGCATAATGTAGGGCCCAGTGTGAGAAAGCTGGGTCTCCCTCAGAGGTCATGGGTCTTCCAGCAGGACAATTACCCAAAACACACTTCCAAAAGCACTATAAAATGGTTTGAGAGAAAGCACTGGAGACTTCTAAGGTGGCCAGCAATGAGTCCAGACCTGAATCCCATAGAACACCTGTGGAGAGATCTCAAAATGGCAATTTGGAGAAGGCACCCTTCAAATATCAGGGACCTGGAGCAGTTTGCCAAAGAAGAATGGTCTACAATTCCAGCAGAGCATTGTAAGAAACTCATTGATCGTTACCGGAAGCGGTTGTTCGCAGTTATTTTGGCTAAAGGTTGTGCAACCAAGCATTAGGCTGAGGGTGCCAATACTTTTGTCTGGCCCATTTTTGGAGTTTTGTGTGAAATGATCAAGGATTTGATTTTTGCTTCATTCTCTTTTGTGTTTTTTCCTTGCAAGCAAATTAAATGAAGATAAAAATAGCAAATAATTTGTGATTGCAATCATTTTCAGGAAGAAACTGAGTATTATCTGACAGAATTGCAGGGGTGCCAATACTTTTGGCCACCACTGTATGTATACACATACATACACACATGTATATATCAATGCCCTGTATAAAACGTTGTATATAATCTATTTGTAATTTATTACACTTGGGGTCATAATTTTATTTTATTGTGGTCTTGCACGTGTGTATATATACTGTATGTACAGCATACTTATATTTTATGTTTATTTTTTCAGTGAGGTTTTGAGAAAGACCATTACAGGTCGAAACGTTAACCCTCTTCGCCTCCAACGGAAATATATTTAATACCTTTATGCACCTGGTGATACCTGTACGCATAAATAAAGCAACTCTCGTTTTTTGCATTAATTGAGTGAGGCAGTTTTCTCAAAGTTTTGGACTGCTATTGTTCAGCCAGCACCTCCTGCTGTATACAGAGTGCACATCATTCTCTTGAATATTCGGAGGAGCAGCAGGACATAGCAGTATAGTTAGTTCTCTGAAGCTGCTCACTGTAGAATAAGTAACATGTGGACTGGCATGCTGATGAAAAATGGCTCCTGGAACACTCAGTACCACTAGATCAATGACTAATTCACTCTGTACTGCAAATAAAATTAGATATCACATACCAAACCCAAGACATCAGAAGGTGTTTTTACAAGATTGGGCAAAGAACCAGATGTCCTGGTGTTCCACTAACTTCATGCTACCACTCTGAAAGGCTATCATGGTGCAGCGCAAAACGGTAATGGAGGTCTATACTCTTCAGAGAGGAATCTGACTTTTAACTTAGACGCAATGATAGAGACCACTTGGGCAATCTCATGCAGAGACCTTCGCAAAAGAAAGTCAGTCACACTTGTCCTACTCCCTGGATTAGGACATAAGGTGGAATAATGTACAGTAGCTGGACCACTCTAGTCTTCATTTCAGGACCACTAATAGTTCAGTATTATGATTTGGTGGTGTAAGCAGTGGTACAGCTAGTTCTTTAAAGTTTCCCAAGAGCCGTTTTTAAGCACAACAATGCCTGGCCACATGTAGGTCGTCCAACCGTGAGCAGCTTGCATGGCCTAAACACGCTACTACGGCCTGCAGCGGCTCCAGACTCCTCTCCCATCAAGCACATCTTGGACATCATTGGTCAGCAATTACACAGTAAGCTACCAACAGCAGATGTTGACGATGTGTGTGCCAAACAGTGTATCAGAACTTTCCTCAGATAACCATTAATAAACATCTTGAAATGTTGTCAATTAGGTTATGTGCCTGTATTACTGAGCATGGTGCTATACTCTTTAATAAATTGAGATGTTTTGAAAAGGTTTAAGACACTCAGGCATACACAAGGTGCAAGAAGGTCTATGGATACAAGAGCTTTTATGGAATGTATTTCTAACAACGCAGAAGCAAAAAGTGAATAGGGCCTTAGATTTAATTTAGATAGAACTGATTTTTCATCACAAGTGAATGATTATAAAGCAGGCCTACATTTTAAAAGGGAATAGGACAGTAGAATCAAGCTGGCTGTATGGGCACGTATGTCATAGAATGAAATGATAATAGTATAGCTACGATCCAATGTTTTATTTCCATGAAATCCACATTTTTCTGAATATGTAAGTAAGCCATTAAGATCTATGGATCGGAAACATCTCCCTGAGACTCTTCCTCAAGTTTCAAAATTAAGGGGAAATTACCAATGTGAGACATAGATCAGGAGAACAGAACATGTCTAACAGAGGTAGTGCCCACTTTCATTTAAAATAATCTCTGCAGGCAGATTCTCAGGGACATCAGTGTCCGGCCCATAGACCTTAAGAGTTCATTTACATATTAACAAAAATGCGGATTGCTCTGTAGTAAAGCCCCCGTCACACTAAGCAAGATCGATAGCGAGATCGCTGCCGAGTCACAAGTTTTGTGACGCAACAGTGACCTCGCTAAGTTTGACACGTACCAGCGATCAGGTCCCTGCTGTGAGATCGCTGGTCATGTCGGAAATGCCTGGACCTTTCTTTGGTCGTTGAGATCCCACTGGGTAGCATGCATCGGTGTGTTTGACACCTTTTACCAATGATCTCGCTAGCGACTCAGCACTGAGACACATAGGAGACACATCGTTACACAGGTCGCTACGGGTCACCGATCGTTGCTGCCTCCTTGGGAAGATCTGACTGTTTGGCATCTCACCAGCGACCACAAAGCGACGCAGCAACGATCCCTGCCAGGTCGTATCGTTGTCGGGATCACTGTTGCGTCGCTGAGTGTGACGGTACCCTAAGACATTGAATCACAGCTATCCCATGCATCATAGCTTCCTTTTACCTGCATGCTCATATACACTGCTTAGGAAGGTTAATCCTACTGACAGACTCAATTTAACCCCTTAACCCCCAAGGGGGGTTTGCACGTTAATGACAGGGCCAATTGTTACAAATCTGACCACTGTCTCTTTATGAGGCTTATAACTCTGGAACGCTTCAACGGATCTTCGCGATGCTGAGAATGTTTTCTCGTGACATATGGTACTTCATGATAGTGGTAAAATTTCTTCGATATAACTTACGCTCATTTATGAAAAAAAATGGAAATATGGCGAAAATTTAGAAAATTTTGCAATTTTCAAACTTTGAATTTTTATTCCCTTAAAACAGAGAAATATGTCACACAAAATAGTTAATAAATAACATTTCCCACATGTCTACTTTAAATCAGCACAATTTTGAAACCAAAATTTTTTTTTGTTAGGAAATTATAAGGGTTAAAAGTTGACCAGCGATTTCTCCTTTTTACAACAAAATTTACAAAGCCATTTTTTTTAGGGACCACCTCACATTTGAAGTCACTTTGAGGGGTCTATGTGGCAGAAAACACCAAAAAGTGACACCATTCTTAAAACTGCACCCCTCAAGGTACTCAAAACCACATTCAAGAAGTTTATTACCCCTTCAGGTGCTTCACAGGGGCTGAAGCAACTTGGAAGGAAAAAATAAACATTTAACTTTTTACCACAAAAATGATCTTTTCACCCCAATATTTATATTTTCCCAAAGGTAACAAGACCTCAAAAGTTACTGTGCAATTTGTTCTGAGTATGCCGATACCCAATATGTGGAGGTACACCACTGTTTGGGTGCATGGCAGAGCTCGGAAGGGAAGGAGCGCCGTTTGATTTTTTCAACGAAGAATTGGCTGGACGCCATGTCGCGTTTGGAGAGCCCCTGATGTGCCTAAACAGTGGAAACCCCCCACAAGTGACACCATTTTGGAAACTAGACCCCCTAAGGAATTTATCTAGATTTGTTGTGAGCACTTTGAACCCCCAAGTGTTTCACTAAAGTTTATAATGCCTGGGTGTGAAAAAAAAAAATTCCACAAAAATGATTTTTCAGTCCCCAATTTTTTATTTTTCCCAAGGAAATTGGACTCCAATAGTTGTTGTCCAATTTGTCCCGAGTACGCTGATACCCCATATGTGGGGGAAATACTGTTTGGGCGCACGGCAGGGCTCGGAAAGGAAGTAATGACGTTTTGGAATGCAGACTTAGATGGGTGTCATGTTCAGTTTGCAGAGCACCTGATGTGCCTAAACAGTGGAAACTCCCCACAAGTGACCCCATTTTGGAAACTACACCCCCTAAGGAACTTATCTAGACCTGTGGTGAACACTTTGAACCCCCAAGTGCTTCACAAGTTTATAATGCCTGGGCATGAAAATTAAAAATCGTATTTTTTCCCACAAAAATGATTTGTAGATGTGTAGAGAGAACTTTGAACCCCCAAGTGCGTCACACAAGTTTATAATTTAGAGCCATAAAAATAAAGAATCATATTTTTTTCCACAAAAATGATATTTTCGCCCCCAATTTTTTATTTTCCCAAGGTTAACAGGACAAATTGCACAATAACTCTTGGGGTCCAATTTCTTCTGAGTACGCTGATACCCCATATGTGGGGGTAAACTACTGTTTGGGCGCACGGCAGAGCTCAGAAGGGAAGGAGCACCGTTTGACTTTTTCAACACAGAATTGGCTGGAATTGAGATCAGATGCAATATCACGTTTGGAGAGCCCCTGATGTGCCTAAACAGTGGAAACCCCCCAATTCTAACTCCAACCCTAACCCCAACACACCCTTAACCCTAGTCCCAACCCTAACCACAAACCTAACCCTAATCCCAACCCTAATCCTAACTTTAGCCCAAACTCCAACCCTAACTTTAGCCCCAACCCTAATGGGAAAATGAAAATAAAAACATTTTTTAAATTTTATTATTTTTCCCTACCTAAGGGGGTTTGATTTACTATTTATAGCGGGTTTTTATGTTTGGCAGCTGTAACATGCTAAAAGACGCTTTTTATTGCAAAAAATAGTTTTTGAATCATCACATTTTGAGAGCTATAATTTCTCCACATTTTGGCCCACTGAGTCATGTGAGGTCTTATTTTTTGCGGGATGAGTTGACGTTTTTATTGGTACCATTTTTGGGCACATGACATTTTTTGATCGCTTTTTATTAGGATTTTTGGGAGGCAGAATGAACAAAAACTAGCAATTCATGAATTTCTTTTGGGGGGGGGCATTTATACTGTTCCGCGTGTGATAAAATCGATAAAGCGGTTTTATTCTTTGGGTTATAATGAATTACCAGCACGAAAAAAGAGAGGGTAGTATATATAAATGTGTAAAATCCAAATGGATATATATTACTATAACTACCCAACCAATAATCAATGGGACTAAGATGTATACTCCAAAATATCACTAGCAAAACGAAGAAAATGGAGTTCTATACAATATGTATTAAAAAATATACATTTTTATTTTGTATTCAATAAAATAATGAACATGAATAAAAATCCACACAGTGGTGTACTGAATACAACCCTAATACAAAATACATGGGACCAGAGCATATAATAATTTCATATTGTGTGTAGCAGCAAAAAGAAATAGTCCATATCCAATGTAAAATAAATGTTACTCTGAATGAGTTAATACCACAGACAAGCACAATAAGATGGCGTTTCAATCACACAGATGAACTCTAAACACATGAGTCCTCAGACCAGCAATGAAATAGAAAGTTCAGTGCGCCCAAGGTAAATGCTGCGGTGCTTACCCATAAAGTGTAATGCTGCGGTGCCCTGGAGCCACGTGTCTCCCCTGACGCGCGTTTCGCGTTTGCTTTATCAAAAGGGAGACTTGATTTTTTTTTTTTTTTTTTACTTTGTCCCAGGGTGGGACATCACTGTATAACATCAGATCGCTGGTCTGACAGTGTGCACAGAACTCTGTCAGACCAGCGGTCTCACTGGCACTGCTGCAGGCTTTCTCAGCGCCTGCTCTCAGCAGGCACTGAGGAAGCCGCCTCCCTGCAGGACCTCGCGGCCATCTTGGATCCAGGGGCCTGCAGGGAGGAGGCCCTCAGAACATCATGATCACATCGCGCTTTTCTGAGGGTCTCAGGGAAGCACACGGGGAGCCCCTCCCTGCGCGATGCTTCCCTGAACCGCCGGTACACTGCGATCATCTTTGATCGCAGTGTGCCAGGGGTTAATGTGCCGGGAGCGGTCCGTGAGCGCTCCTGGCACATAGTGCCGGGTGTCAGCTGTGATAATCAGCTGACACCCGGCCACGATCGACTGCGCTCCCTCCGGGAGCGCAGCTGATCGCCTATGACGTACTATCCCGTCCTTGGGAATTAAGTCCCAGGGCACATGGACGGGATAGGACGTCCGATGACAGAAAGGAGTTAATACTCCATCTCCTGTATTGTGAGAGTGTTCACACAATTTTTCACAAGGATTCTTTATTAAAGTATTACACTTTCACAAACAGAAAAAATATAAAAAAAAAAAAAATCAATAAACTGTTTCCAATAGGAAAAGCATGTTGCCGTCTTACAGCTGTGGCAATATCCAAAGTGGTTTGTAATCCACTTCAGTGACATGCATTTATTGAAGCAGTTTCAGGGCAGATTCCACAAAAACAAGTCTGCAAACAGGTAGCATTATGTGCATCATCCCCCATAAATAGGGACAATTCATGTGTGGGCTCACAACATTTAAAACTGCAAGTACACTGCAGAAACTAGAGGCTCAGATTTGGGATTCTGGCACAGATTAGGGAGATAATTAACCTTGGATTTTTGTGACATGTATTCACTCCATGTAAATATAATTAGAAGTTTGGATAAAACCCGTGAGTCAGGTATTGAATGCACAGAATCAGGCTACCGATGCTCATCTCTGCAGGTTTTTGGCTATAATGGAGATCAATCTTGCTACTATATGGATATGGTCTACATTCACTTATCCTATGCTTTTTTGTCAAAAATTTCAGACTTTAAAGAGTAAGGTCTCTCCTTGTGGAGAGACCTTACCCCTTAGACCTCAGTCCAGAGCCTCTCATCTAGCCAAATCAGATCTCTCCTACTTTGCACTGACGAGGACCAATAGTCCGAAACACCGTGTCTGCAAATGGAGATACTGATTTGGCTTTTATCCTAAGTCATATTACAAGACTCGTTAAAGGGTTGATTGTGACTTGTAGGATCGCCACTTCCAATAGGT
The DNA here is from genome assembly GCA_033576555.1 of Oophaga sylvatica. Taxonomy (NCBI): domain Eukaryota; kingdom Metazoa; phylum Chordata; class Amphibia; order Anura; family Dendrobatidae; genus Oophaga; species Oophaga sylvatica. The sequence continues at coordinate 183,001,331 of JARQOD010000005.1, read as the reverse complement.
GGCGCTATAGAGTACAAGTCCTCTTTTTTGTAGAGGCAATTTGCAGACTTTAAAGATACATTTTCCCATATGAATACTAACACAGTAGCCATGACCATAAAGTATCCATCTTCTCCAGTGGAATAACAATATACCACAGACATATAGGTACTTAAGGCCTAAACAACAATCGTATTGCAATCCAAATTTGAAGAAAAAATAAGAACATCTTATCTCCATTACACAAAAAGAAAAAAAAAACTAGCCATGTGAGTATACCCAACTATAAATACAGAGGAAGCCTGCAACGTCCCTGAACATATCTGTGATTAAAAAAGTCTAAAATAAAGTGCAATCATGCAATCTTAAGGAAAAAAACACTTTACTAAAAACAAACCTGATCCACTCCAGTTACAAAAAAAGTATATATATATTCTAAGTAACATCTAATCTATACTCAAAGTGTAAGCGATCTAAACTTTTTCATATCCACGTGTGAATCCTGTCCCGTAGGATCCATTTATCAGGGCTCTGGAGTTGGAGTCAACTTCAGCTTTTTGGTGGTCGTACAGTTAGGAGAAATGTACTGACAAACTCTAGCTTTGAAATAAAAATAATATATAGTGAATATTGTCAAATATTTCTGATCTCTGGAAGAGAAAGCTCCAGTTTTGGGCTGATGTGGGTGGAGTAATCCTTTAAATGTCAAGTAATCTTGTAGCTGATCGCTCCACCTCCAACGCTCTGCTAGTGGTCATCCAGAATATAAAAGACAAAAACCCTCTCATTACCTCCCAATGCCCATCAATAAATAAATGAAACTTAAACTGCTACAAAGATACAATGGATTTCAGATGCCTTTCATTCGGTGAAAAATGATGGTTACCATTACAATAGAGTATTACTTTCTCTTTTAAACTGCTTATCTGAATGTTTGAGTGAGATATTAAAAATTCATGACGCTTTTTTTTTACTGCATTGTTTACAACTTACAAAAGCATTTAACATCTATAACCATCCATGTTACAAAAAAAAAAACTGAATAAAGAATAATATTGAACACGGAGTAAACACCACTATCACTGTATGCACGAGGATGAACAGCACTAAAAGTTATTACATTGCAAACTTTCTCTCCGATTTGTCGCCAACAATTAGGGCTTATTGTGAGATGTAATGTGAAATAAAATGTTCTGTATAATAAAGTGAAATGTGCAGCTTTCTGCTGGTTCCTCCTTAGTCTGATCGATTCTCTGTGACATCAGTTCCAGTTCCTTGCTGTGAATCGTGCTGAGCAGCTTTAAAAAGCAATATACACAGCCAAGGGTTAAAAAAATAGAAGGGTGCACATACACGTATAAATTGTGTACATTAATTTAACTTTAGATATAGTCCTTACCTAGGTAGAGTACAACTCAATTCATAACGATTTCATTCACCCCATTTCCAATACATCAGGTTGATCACTTTCTTTGGACACAAACCAAGAGAAGCACTGAAAGCCATTAAACTACATCTCATGCTGCAGAGTAAATGAGAGCACACAGTCCATTTATGAGATTTTAATTGAATCCTGCACCCAATGCAGCACAAACAGGTGCACCCACACAGGAAAAGCAAAACCACACGCCCTGAAAGGAAGATTTCATTCATATAATCCAAAGCAGCACACATTCAAATACAAAATGCCACGTTAAAATTCCCAAATAAATTGCAAATAAAAAATTACAAGTGGCAAGTTACCTGTGCGGAGCTGGCAGCTACTGAGATGCAGTCAATAAAGCTGTGCCTGCGAGTAAAAAAAGCCACTATCTGCTGCCATCGAGAAGGTTCTGGCTCAGCTCGGAGCTCTTCTGTAGAGCCCTTCTTTGCCCATGGCTTCTGTTTTGGGCCTACTGAGCTATGACTGGAGCTAGTATTGCCACCTCGATTGGCGCGGGAGTATAGGAGAGTGTTGTTTCCGAAAATGTAATTCATCTCTGCAGCTCTGCAGGTGGTTGCCAGGCAGTCTTACTCTTCTAGCAGCTGCCGAGTGGTGAAGGATCAGCAAGAACTGCAGATAGAATTACAGCAGCATCACATCCAAATCAGAAAGCAAAAATCCTGGTTCCTTGCTGTGCTCATTGTTTTCCCTTGGAGCCTAGCCATGCAGAACACTATACCTGTTACATGTCTAAAAGGTAGTGCTCATTGCTGCAGCAAAAACCAAATCGAGGAAATACAGCAATCCAAGCAGCATCTGCTTCCCATGATTTCCTTGCCTCTGAGGTCTGCAGGGATCAAAAGCTGCTCTTCTTTGTTAGCTGATAACTAGGCAGACTGAAGCCAGGAAGTGAGGTCGATTAGCAGGTAGGATGCTAGAAGCATTTGACTGTAAGGACCCACTGGGGCTGCCCGATTTAATGCACTGGGTGGAGAAAGGCTAGATCGCAAATTACCAAGTTTCAATCACCGCATGTAGTCAAAGCCAATGACATTCTCACTGTTGGACATAAATAATACATAAAGACCTGAACAAAAAGAGTGAAAGTAAACACTAATTGATTTTCCTCATAGACAATTAGTTAAGTATTCTCAGATAAACAGCAACTGAAATGTCCGGTTTAGGGTATCTCGCCTGAAATGAAGAATATTCCTGGAACGACTACATTAGCATTGATTTTGTGAGCATTCTGCTTTCAGAAATAAGAACCTAATAATGGGAAGAAATCCGTTTAAAAGACATTTGTGTAGACAGAAGAGCACAGTATTGAGTCCAGACAATGAAATCTGTAGTCACAACACTTCACATACAAACAGCACTGCTATCAAAAGCCTGGTCACTGCCCTCATGGGAAGAATAATGACTAGACTTCACCAAAGTAGGCAGAACGCCAGCCATGCCCCCTGACTTAACAGCCTGCAGTACAGTTCCAAGAATAAATGGCCTTCAAATAAACCAGTCCACTAAGACATCAGAAGACACAAGTGTACTCCTTACTAGGGTTGAGCATTCCGATACTGCAAATATCGGGTATCGGCCGATATTGGCTGTATCGGAATTCCGATTCCGAGTACCGATATTTTCGTCATATCGGATACCGGAATCGGAATGTCACTGTCAGTGTCAGTCGGTCGGGTCTGTCAGGAGTCAGCGGCACTTACCCGGCAGAAGATCTCCGGCGGTCACATCCCGGACTGCTTAATGGCCGCCATCCTCTTCTCCCCGGCGGTCACATGCAGTTTTCTCGCGATAACTGCAGTGACTGCTGGGTAATCGCGGCCATAAAGCAGTCCGATGACGTCACCGCCGGGGAAGCTGGTAAGCAGCTGTGCTGCGCCGGGATGTCAGGCTCTGCCTGTCATTCCGATGTAGCAGAGCTGGATCGTCGTGGGACAGTCGTTACTATGGACTGCGTCGGACAGGTGGTATACTGTTAGTTTGTTTTTTTTATTTTTTTACAGGAGATCGATGGCGTCGCAGGAATGAGAGAGTAATAAAAAAAATGAAAACTGTATTGTCTCTTATTTCATTAAAAGACTTTTTTCTTGCGGTGTCTTTTTTTTAAACATTTAAAAACTTTGGGATTAATAATGGATCGGTGTCTTATTGACGCCTCTCCATTATTAACCGGGCTTATTGTCACCGTGCAATCAACGGTGACATTAACCCCTTATTACCCCGCTTGCCACCGCTACAGGGCAAGTGGGAAGAGCCGGGTAAAGTGCCACAATTGGCACATCTTTTGATGCGCCAAATGTGGGGCTGCTGTAGCCTGGTATTATCAGGCTGTTGAGGGCCAAAATCCATGGGCCTTGACAGTCTTTTAATACCAGGCCGCAGCAGTCTGCATTTTACTTGGCTGGTTAACAAAAATAGGGGGACCCCTACGCCGTTTTTTTTTCGAGGGGATCCCCTATTTTTGTTAACCAGCCAAGCTAAGCAGACTGCTGTGGCCTGGTATTATCAGGCTTGCAAGGTCCATGGATATTGGATCCTTACCAGCCTGAAAAACCAGGCCTCAGCGGTCTGCTTCATCTGGCTGGTTAACAAAAATAGGGGGGACCCCACGCCAATTTTTTTCGAGGGGATCCCCTATTTTTGTTAATCAGCCAAGATATGCAGACTGCTGTGGCCTGGTATTATCAGGCTGGCAAGGTCCATGGATCTTGGCTCCTTAACAGCCTGAAAATCCAGGCCTCAGTGGTCTGCTTCATCTGGCTGGTTAACAAAAATAGGGGGGACCCCACGCTAATTTTTTTCGAGGGGATCCCCTATTTTTGTTAATCAGCCAAGATATGCAGACTGCTGTGGCCTGGTATTATCAGGCTGGCAAGGTCCATGGATCTTGGCTCCTTAACAGCCTGAAAATCCAGGCCTCAGTGGTCTGCTTCATCTGGCTGGTTAACAAAAATAGGGGGGACCCCACGCCATTTTTTTTTCGAAGGGAACCCCTATTTTTGTTAAACAGTTCCCTCTGACGTCACTGATGGTGTCCCTGGCTGACCTGAAGTGAAAGTGGAAAGCAATCAATTAAGCTTTCCACTTCCTCTCCTGTCAGCCAGGAGAGGAGCTCATTCATTTGGGGGTTTACTGTGAGGCTGCAGCATTAGCTGCGGTCCCTGCAGTAAACATTAACCCTTTCTGAAGAATTACACCGTGGGACCTGACTGTGCATCGGATTGGTAAGAATAATTTTGCTTTATTATTTTATTTTTATTACAGGAAATGGTTTTAGCAGGTAAATAAAATATGGTCAAAAACTGTGTGATTATTTCATTAAACTTTTTTATTAAAGTGTGTGTGTTTGATTTTTCTTTCATACAATAGGATTAATAATTGATAGTTGTCTAATTGACAGCTCTCAATTATTAACCTGGCTTAAAGTGACCTTTCAATTGCAAGGTCATTTTAACCCCTTATTAACCCATTCGCCACCGCTACAGGGCAATGGGAATAGACCGGCAAAGTGCCAGAAAGGGCAAATCTAATTAGAGATTTTCCCTTTCTGGGGTGTCTGGGGGCAGATGTTAGTAGCCGGGGGGGGGGGGGGGGGGGGGCCATAAATAATGGTCCCTCTCTGGGCTATTATTATCTGCCCCCACTCACTGGCTTTGTCTGTCTGGTTGCGAAAATAGGGCGGGAGCCCACGCATTTTTTTTCAGCAATTTTACACTATATATATATATATAATATAATATATATATATATATATATATATTATATATATATATAATATATACACATGTCATTGAGTTTGTGATATATATATATATATATATATATATATATATATATATTATATATATATATATTTATAGTTCATACACTTCTACATAGTATAATAGCCGCTAATTCAATTGCCGGCTTTTGTGAAAATGCAGAACCCGACATGAAATGACACTTGGTTTACATAGAGTTAACCATGTCTTTTCATGTACTTTGATATCTGATTTGCACAAACAATTACATGAGTGTAAGTGTGCAAAATTTCACACCTGTAGGGGTTAATTAAAGGTGTAAATTCGTAGCAAAAAAGTCCGTTTTTTTTACGATGAATTTACACCTTTAATTAACCCCTACAGGTGTGAAATTTTGCACACAGACTGATGTAATTGTTTGTGCAAATCAGATAGCAAAGGACATGAAAAGACATGGTTAACCCTATGTACACCAAGTGTCATTTCATGTCGGGTGCTTCTGTCTTTTCACAGAAGCCGGCTTTACCCGGCAATTGAATCAGAGGATATTTTACTATGTAGAAGTGTATAAACTATACATATATGTATATATATATATATATATATGTCACAATGACATGTATATATATATATATATATATATATATATGTCACAATGACATGTATATATAATATATATATATATATATATGTATTCTATGTGTGTATATTTAGTGTTTACAAGGAAAGAATGGGGTCTTTTTAGTTACGATATTTTGTTCCCATAGACTTACATTGGATTTCCGGTATCGGTATCGGGTATCGCCGATATTTTAATGGTATCGGCGATACCATTCCGATACTTTTGGATATCGGAAAGTATCGCTCAACTCTACTCCTTACCCTTCAAGGGGCCACACAAGGAAGATCCTAGTTCTACAATAGAAAGCCAGTGATGACAGGAGAGGGCATCACAGCTGGCACAGAAGACTGGTGTTACGAGCACAAACTGCAATGGATTCACTCCAGCATTCGCCAGTCATTCAGTGATAAATTAGAGAAAACTTCTTTACGCAATGAAGAAAATTCTAATTTGCCCTGAAGGTCACATTCACACGTTCAGTATATGGTCAGTATTTTAACCAGGAGTGGGTGATAAATACAGTAGTGGTGACGTGTCTCAATTATACTTTTCTTCTGATTGTTCCACTCCTGATTGAAGATACACAGATGCAGCATAAAACAGGCCGTGCTCCCAATGTGGCATTGTACCCACATAGAAGACTATTAACGGATCCCTGCAGCACCACATATATTCAAGACGCTATTAGAAACAGAGCTGAATGGGTACAGAGCTTCAACAAATACCGTGCCCCCTTCTATCTGTTTTGTAAATTAGGATCCCTGGGGTTATTACATATTGATGGATGTCTAAAGATAGTGAAAGTTCCTTTAAAAGGAAATCTGTCAGAAGGACATCACCCACCTAAACTGTGCATGTAGCCCTTTCAAAAATAAGTCCAGCAAAACCTTTACATGACTGGTCTGTTTCTCCATTACTGAGAAATCAGTGTTTGAATTGATATGCCAAAGAAAATAAAGTGTAATGGCAGATCTGAAGCCTCTGTCACTCCAGCTCTATTCCCTGCCCAGCCAAGGCTGTGGAGTCGGAGTCAGAGCCCATTTTGGTGGAGTCGGTGTCATGTCATGGAAATTGAGGAGTCGGAGGTTTGGCTTACCGACTCCATAGCCCTGTGCCCAGCACCGACTCCTTCTGCATGACAGACAGCCTCTATAGTCTGTGACTTCAGGAAAAAGGAGTTGTTAGTTATTGAAGAGGAGGAGGAGGTGGCGCTGGCAAGGGAACAGAGCTGGAGGGACAGAGGCTTCAGATCTACAAATAACTCTTCCGCCTCATTGCTTATCAATTCAAAGACTGATTTCTCAGTAACGGAGGAATGGAGTGGTCATGTAAAGCCATTGAACTTGTCTTGCTGACAGATTTCCTTTACCTCTATGGGAAAAAAAAATGCATGACCAAGCTAAAATGTAATACGTAATACGTAGTATATTATAAAAGAGCGAGGTGGGGGGGAGCCTTCAACATTTTCATGACATTCAATAGGATTCTACATAAATGCATGACCTTTGTGGCTCCTACTTGTATGTGCCTTAACCCACTGTGACAACAAAAGCCCTGTGACCACCATAGTGTGGCTAAAGACATTAGTATAGAGATGGCAGCGCTTGATTCTCTTTGTAACGCATGCTCTTATTTGCTTTTGATTAAGATAGCATCTTATATATTATAGATTGGATATTAAGTGATAGACACAACATGCATCATTAATAAATCTTCACCTTGAAGATCAAAACAAAGCAGAAATGTTTAAGATCAATAGGTACTTGCCAGCTGAGTACCACTTACAGTACATTCAATATATTTAAATTTTAAAAAGGCTTGAAAGCATAGACTTATTCTTGTTCAAGGCTTAAGGTGTTGGCTACAAGAGAGCAAATCAGAGCCAAAAATACTGACAATGATGACGAAGACCACTTTTCCATAATATTACCACTCTGCAAAATGTTTACATGCAATTTAGACTTGTTTTGAGGAAACTGGCATTCAGCCAGAAAGTGTGCATTTACTTGGTTACAGGGTATTCCAACTGCAAACATGGTACGTCCCCAAACAACTATTCTGCAATTGAAAACAGCGCGGGGACCACCCATAGGAGAATATGGCCTGATTATCCAAAACTGACCATTTGTACTCTAATATGCAAATTGCCTCTTCAAACAAAGAGGACTTGTACTCTATAGCGCCACCTATTGGAAGTAGCAATCCTACAAGTCACAATCAACCCTTTAACGAGTCTTGTAATATGACTTAGGATAAAAGCCAAATCAGAATCTCCATTTGCAGACACGGTGTTTCGGACTATTGGTCCTCGTCAGTGCAAAGTAGGAGAGATCTGATTTGGCTAGATGAGAGGCTCTGGACTAAGGTCTAGGGGGTAAGGTTTCTCCTTGTGGAGAGTGACATACCAGCTCTGGCGTGTCGAGGTAAGGAGGCTTATTCGCCGTGCAATGCTCGACACGCCAGAGCTGGTATGTCACTCTCCACAAGGAGAAACCTTACCCCCTAGACCAGGGGTGGGCAATTAATTTTCCCGAGGGGCCACATGAGAGACCATGACTGTTGTGGAGGGCCGAACCAATAGCTTGAAATTAAGTTCTACTCAACTTATTAACTTATTAATATTGATTGCATCACTTAATATTGAGCAGAATTAAGTATGCTGACACCCCCTATATATATTTGAACCCCCCCACAGCCCTTATATACAGCATGAGCCTTACACAGCCTACCTATATATACAGCATGAGCCCCACATAGCCTCCCTATATACTGCATGAGACCCACACAGCCTCCATATATATATACTGCATGAGTGCCACACAGCCCCCCTATATATACTGCATGAGCCCCACAGTCTCCCTATATACTGCATGAGCGCCACACAGCCTCCCTACATACTGCATGAGTGCCACACAGCCCCCCTATATACACTGCATGAGCCCCACAGTCTCCCTATATATACTGCATGAGCGCCACACAGCCTTCCTATATACACTGCATGAGCGCCACACAGCCTCCATTATAATATATATATATATATATATATATATATATATTGCATGAGCCCCACACGGCCTCCCTATATACTGCATGAGCCCCACACAGCCTTTCCATATACTGCATGAGTATACAGCCTTCCCATAGCCTCCCCATGTGCTGCACGTCACCCCCATAGAATCCCCATGTGCTGTACGTCACCCCCATAGAATCCCCACGTTCACCCCTATAGAATCCCCATGTTCACCCCCATAGAATCCCCATGTTTACTTCCATAGAATTCCCATGTTCACCTCCATAGAATCCTCATGTTCACCCCATAGAATCCCCATGTTCACTTTCATAGAATCCACGTGTTCACTCCCATAGAATCCCCATGTTCACTTCCATAGAATCCCCATGTTCACTTCCAAAGAATCCCCATGTTCACTTCCAAAGAATCCCCATGTTCACTTTCATAGAATTCACATGTTCACTCCCATAGAATTCCCATGTTCACCCCAAAGAATCCCCATGTTCACCACATAGAATCCCCACGTTCACCTCCATAGAATTCCCGTGTTCACCTCCATAGAATCCCCATGTTCACCACATAGAATCCCCACGTTCACCTCCATAGAATCCCCACGTTCACCTCCATAGAATCCCCACGTTCACCTCCATAGAATCCCCATGTTCACCTCCATAGAATCCCCATGTTCACCTCCATAGAATCCCCATGTTCACCTCCATAGAATCCCCATGTTCACCCCATAGAATTCCCATATTCACCCCATAGAATCCCCACGTTCACCCCATAGAATCCCCACGTTCAGCTCCATAGAATCTCCATGTTCACTTCCATTGAATCCCCATGTTCATACACATGAAAAAAAAAATAACACCACATACTCACATCAGTCCCGTTCCCAGGCGCCCTGCTGCTGCTGTTGCTGTCTCCGATGCGCTGACTCACCGGCGGTACACAGCTGATGCGATGACATGACGTCATCACTTCAGCTGTTTCACACGCTGATTGGTGGAGGAAGTGGCCTGAGGCCCCTCCTCCACCAATGCTGACTGCGCCTAGACTCTGTGATTTTCAACCTTTTTTGAGCCGCGGCACACTTTTTATACTTAGAAAATCCTGGGGCACACCACCAACCAAAATAGCACAAAATGACACTAAAACAGTCATATTAAACATAGCGCGCATCAGGAAACACGCATTGCAACCCGCAACGTGTGAAAGCACCCTTATTGTACACGTCTCCTACCTACCGTATATACTCGTGTATAAGCCGACCCGTGTATAAGCCGACCCCCCTAATTTTGCCACAAAAAACTGGGAAAACTTATTGACTCGTGTATAAGCCGGGTGTATAAACTGCCCTCCTGCTCTGTGCTGCCCCCGTCCTGCTCCTTGCTCCCCCATCCAGCTCTGTGCTCCCCCATTCGCCTCTGTACTCACCCCTTCCTGCTCCGTCCTCCTGTGCCCCCCCTCGTCCTGCTCCATGCTCCTCTGTGCCCTCCATCCTCTCCCCCCCGTCCTGCTCCGTGCTCATTGTTCTCCTCCATCCTCCTCCATGCTTACCCCGTCCTCCCCCGTCTGCTCCATGCTTCCCCCGTCCTCCGTTCTCCCCCCGGTCATCCTCCATGCTTCCCCCGTCCACCGTTCTCCCCCGTCCACCGTTCTCCCCCCATGTCCTGCTCCATGCTTCCCCATCCTCCTCCATGCTTCCCCGTCCTCCGTTCTCCCCCCGTTCTCCTCCATGCTTCCCCGTCCTCCGTTCTCCCCCCCGTCCTGCTCCATGCTTCCCCCGTCCTCCGTTCTCCCCTCCCCCATCCTCCGTTCTCCCCCCCCGTCCTCCATGCTTCCTCCATCCACCGTTCTATCCCCCGTCCAGCTCCGTGCTCCTTGTCCTCTCCTCCATCATACTCACCCCTCCCCATGCCATCGCTGAGGGTCCCTGCAATCCTGCGTTCTCCCTGTCTTCCTGCAGCTCTCCGGCACTGAGCGGTGACGTAATACCGCTCATTAAGGCCATGAATATGGAATCCACGCCCATGGGAGTGGCGTCGCGTCCATATTACATGACCTTAATGAGCGGGTATTACATCACCGCTCAGCGCTGGAGAGCTGCAGAGCCGGGGAGAATGCAGGATTGCAGGGACCCTCAGCGATGGCACGGGGAGGGGTGAGTATGATCCCAGCCACCGGCTCCTGGCACCATAGTTTGGGGAACTTTCCCCACGGCACACCCGACCATGTGTCGCGGCACACTAGTGTGCGCGGAACACTGGTTGAAAATCACTGGTAGAGAGACAGCGAGTGGGCGGGCACGGTGCAGCCTGCGGACCTCAGGTTTTCAGCCCCACGGCTGTCTCGGTCCGCGGGCCGGACTGAGACAACAAGAGGGCCGGATGTGGCCCGCGGGCCGCACTTTGCCCAGGTCTGCCCTAGACCTTAGTCCAGAGCCTCTCATCTAGCCAAATCAGATCTCTCCTACTTTGCACTGACGAGGACCAATAGTCCGAAACGCCGTGTCTGCAAATGGAAATTCTGATTTGGCTTTTATCCTAAGTCATATTACAAGACTCGTTAAAGGGTTGATTGTGACTTGTAGGATCGCTACTTCCAATAGGTGGCGCTATAGAATACAAGTCCTCTTTGTTTGAAGAGGCAATTTGCATATTAAAATTTCCCAGAGGAGCATTGCACGGCGAATAAGCCTCCTTACCTCGACACGCCAGAGCTGGTATGTCACTCTCCACAAGGAGAAACCTTACCCCTAGACATTTGTACTCTAGTGTTGATGAGGAATGCACTGTAGAAACATGTGTCTCATTCACTGAGAGCGAGCGTGCCTCTGAGGCCAGGGTCACACATTCAGTATGTGGTCAGTACTTTACATCTGTATTTGTAAGCAAAAATGAGGAGGGGGACAATCAGAGGAAAAGTATAATACAAACACCACAACATTTTTCACCCACTCCTGGTTTTGGCTTACAAATACTGGAGGTGAAAAGCTTACCAAATACGGAATGTGTGAATGTGGCCTTAATGGAAATCTGTCAATGGGTTTTTGCCAATGATTCCGAGAGCAATACAATGTAGAGACAGAGACCACAATTCCAGCAATGTGTCACTTACCAGGCTGCTTGCTTTTGTTTTGATAAACAAAAACCCTGGCGACAGATTCTTTTTAATGAATTTGGCACATCTCTCAGTTGTCGTGTGCCACTGTAAGAAATGTACTCCAGCCACGTCTGTTGTAATTTACCTCACATTTTTGGCACTTATAGTGTGGCGAGTTTGATGGCCACTCCCTCCTAGAATCCACCCGTTTAATTTTTTTAAATTGGAGGTGGCTGGAAATGGCAAAATTCTTGCATAACTGAGTTTCGTAAGTTTTTTACAACTTTTCAATCAGTTTTATACCAGAAGAAAGCAGGCAAAAACTGCCTAATGAACCAAGGCCAAAGTGTGACACTGGATAAGCATGTACTCGGCTCTTTCTATAGACATCCATGAGTTCTAGAATGACTGTGTATAACATGCGTACATGGAGATATTATATCACAAAATATAAGTGACTTGGGCACAACCGGATGTGCTGCTGTGCAAGGAAAACTCAAGGCTCAGTATCAAAGCTTGCACCCTGCCTGATCAGAAAATGATGGCATACCCAAGCATTATAACATTACTTTATAAGATGGGAATATCCCCGGGGTTTCCTAGCTGTACCCGTTCATTTTATTTAAAGCAGGCCCCTCAGCCGCTCTAGAAGTTGTCCTTCATCTTCTCTAAATTCCTGAATTTGTCAAGCCTGCTCAGCTATGGTGCAATATTGGGGTAAAAACATTTTACTGTAGGAGAACCCAGATCTGTATATTTACAGTCTGGAAAAGGTGGCCGACAACCACCAATACATGGCTATGAGGCTGTCCAATTTGGGGCAGAAGACCGATGGTCAGTCCCTGCATCACAGTCTGTACTTAGACTGTGAAGCGCAAAAGCATGACTGGCTCATGAAAAAAAGAAAAAGAAAAATGCACAGATTATCAGGATTACAGCCATTTTGTGGTGCATTTTCTCCAAAGTAAATACCTCAAACTCATCAGGTCTAAGAGATCTAGGTGATAAGATAAGCAGTTTGTGCTGTGAAATCTGGGGGCAGATTCACTTTAATATAGTAATCTTTAATGTGGGATTTCTAAAATGGCTTGGCATCGAGCCATCTGTTATGTACCAGCACTGTGCCATCTTTAGAGGACCGAGGTGAAACGACGAGCAGTGTGCACATCCCCAGAACACACTGACTGCTATGTAGTGTATAGTAACTGAGGTGGAAGAACAATGTAGGACGACAGACACAGGCCTTCCTTGCATGGTGGGGGATGAAATGAAATATTAAAAGGCAACAGCACTTTATAAATATTGCAGGACTGTGTGGAGGGAAGAAAAATAATAATGTAACAAACCTATTCAATCCCAAAAATATAGCTCAAGAATAAAGCACGCATCCTAAAACCGACATGCAAATCTTCATGTTTTCATAGAAATATTCTAAATGTCACACGTGACCAATACGCAAATATGTTCTCATAAAATCCTGAAAAGTGCACAGAATTTTCACTTGACAGTTACAAGGCTTTATTTCCATTTCTGGGGGTGAAATAACACATGTATGATGGGCCATTATATTTACAAGCTGAAGATTATTATAAAGGTGACAGATAATATAATCTCCATATAACACACTCCCGATCATCCCCATAGTATATGATATATATATGTAAAGGGTAACTTATTCAAGTTCAAAAATGACATCAGTCTTCATAAATTCTGCATGTGGCATGAATATTTGTAGACTGAAAAAGCAGATATATTGAAGAGGTTTTCTCATCACTGAAGCAATCTAGTAAACTCATACTGCCCCCTACTGCTTACTGAGTATAACACACCAAGTAGAAGCACTTAACCACTTTACATCCATGATGACTGGAAGGCAGTATGAGCTATCTGAACAATTGGTAAACTTTTATTCATTTAAGTATCAAATTATGAATTTTGTTTAATGATCTAAAATGGGTCGTCTCAGTATATAAATGCACAATGTAGCAGGTGGAGCAACCATGTGATATGCTGGCAGTCACACTAGAACGCCCCCAGCCACAGTCCCACACCTCCCTGTATCCCATGCAAACGCCAATGTAGCATCCTCTGCTGACAATCAAACACTTCAATATGATCGTTGATGTTAATGAACTCCATTTGGGCTTTAGTGTACAGCGAAACTTACACAATAAATAGAAAAAAGGCTACAAACTACCTCTTCTATCTACATACAGGGAACTTTTGCAAGATACGTTTCCATTTCGGACAACCCACTTTTACAGATCAAAACTCATTAAATCCCTCTCAAGAGCAGATGTGTATCTTCGTACCATGTTAGCCAGTAGATAGAAAAATATTTAGAATTGAGAGCCCTCAGTGGTTGATACCTTTTGTAAATTTGTTACCATCTTTTCAGTTAGCCATTAAAAGGTATCAACCACTGAGGACTCTCAATTCTAAATATTTCTCAAGAGCAGAGGAATTTTTATTGCTTAAAACTTTGCTAGGTTACGGACCAACGCTGCAGTCTACCAGCAGTGGCCGAGTATGCAGTGTGCTTACAAGCTTTTTAATAGAGCTTGTAAGGGCTGACCTAGAGTTGGCCGGATCGTTGCACAGTATGTCCAGCAAAAATGCTTCCGTTTGCAGCATCAGAGAGCGCACTGTTGGAGCAGAAGCTCAACCATGCCGCTGGTCTGAAAGTTTAATCTTCAGGCAAGCATTCCCCAGCAAACAGACAGGAAGCTGAGAGTCAGGGGAGCAGTGCCATGCTGAATATCAAACACAAAAACAACCAATTAAGCTAACAAAAAGGTCATAAACTGCTGCACTGAATTAGTAAGGAAAGTCTTCAGTGCATGCATTTACACCTCACTCCCGGATGATACACTGAATTCCCCTTCCATGGAGCTACAAACAAGCCAGATCAAAGCATCCTCACCAGACATCAAGCTAGTGCCTGTCCTGCTCCGCCATTTCAACGCCATGGGCCACGTGCCTTATACAGGTTATTCCTCTCGGTTAAAAAGCAACCATCATTTTATTTTTATCAAATAGTACACATGAAAATAATAAACTTTGTAACTAGTGATGAGCAAACATGCACAGGTAAGGTGTTATCAAATGAAAACACTTGGGAGTCCATGGCATGGGTTCACTCCATTTCACAGTAGGATCTGGTAGCAAAATAAAGATCAAATGACTTTGGCATCTATACGATTAGACAAAGGGAGGCGTCGCCATCTGTCACAACATAAACCCTCTTTCAACATATTTGTGGGGTGCTGAATGTTTGTCATGGCAGAAAGAAGCAAAGGCTCCAAAAGTCTGCCGTATTTATCAACAGTTCGTTTGGTCTGCCTTCCTGCAGAGGTCACAAGTTATGCCTGGAAAACGGTCCCGACTATGGCCATCTGTGGTCCATGTGGCTCCTGGAAGGCCCCTCTCTACATGTACGGCATCACAAACTGGTTTTAGGCTGGTTTCACACCAGCACTATGAACTCCGTTACTCTATTCTAAACAGAGACCAGCTTTAATTATTGATAATTATACAAATACATTCCCTCAACAAGCTTTTTTCACGTTTTGATGCACATTTTTAGAACATGTCAATTTCCCTTGCAGTAAATATCATATTTGTGGATTTTCCTTTTAGACTTGTATAAAATTAGGAAAATCCACATATAAAAAGAAACTTATGTTTTTATTGTGTTTCCACAGTGGCAATGAACTAAATACGTGTGTAATCCACATGACTATCAAAGCCAAGTAACGGGAAGTTAACAAAAGTCTAAGTTACTTACCGTTAACGGTATTTTTCGAAGTCCATGACAGCACTACAGAAAGAGGGGATCCGCCCCTTAGGAACAGGAAACCTACAGATATAAAAGGGCGGCACCTCTCCCACACATCAGTTGGATTACAGAGCATAAGAGGACATCAAGGTTGATGTACAGCAAAAAATTTTATGCATCACACAGTAACATTAATCAATTGTTTATTACATGTGGACTACATAAGAGGAAGAAGTGCACATAGAACCCGGGTGGGAATGTAAGGGTGCTGTCATGGACTTCGAAAAATACCGTTAACGGTAAGTAACTTAGACTTTATTCGAACGTCCATGACAGCACTACAGAGAGAATTACAGAGAGTAATAACTACTTAGGGAGGGACTACTGCCTGCAGCACCCTTAATCCGAAAGAAAGGTCTGAGGAAGCACCCAAATCTAATCTATAATGAGTGTAAAACGTATGTGGAGAAGACCACGTAGCTGCCTTACATATCTGGTCAATCGAGACTTCTGCCCTCTCTGCCCATGAAGTCGCCACAGCTCGGGTGGAATGAACCCTTAGCCTCTCAGGTGCCGGCTTGCCCCTCGAGGTGTATGCCAGAGAAATTGCTTCCCTAATCCATCTGGCCAATGAGCTCTTCGTTAATCTACGGCCTTTGTTAATTCCTTGAAAAGAGACAAACAATGCATTGTCCCGTTTCCAGGGATCAGTGACTGCCAAATATTGCAGTAGACATCTTCTAACATCTAAAGTATGGAGTTTTATCTCTTTTTGATTAGATGGATTAGGGATGAACGAAGGAAGAACAATTTCCTGTGTTCTGTGGAAAGCGGAAGACACCTTAGGTAGGTATGCCGGATCAGGTCTAAGAATTATCCTGTCATTCAGGACCCGAGTGTAAGGAGACAGTCTGGATAGTGCCTGGATGTCACTTACCCTCCTAGCCGAGGTTATTGCTACCAGGAAAGCGGTTTTAAGGGAAAGAATTTTTATTGATGCTGCTGATATAGGTTCAAAAGGGGGCTCTGTTAAAGCAGTGAGAACAAGGTTCAAGTCCCATGGCATGATTCTCACCTTCACTATGGGTCTCGACCTACCCGCAGCTTTAAATGAATCTACTGACCCAGTAATTATTTGCGATGTTGCTACTAAAGAGTGCCCCCAAAGCTGAAACTTGTACCTTAAGGGTGCTTGTGGAGAGACCTAAGTCCAGACCCTTTTGTAGGAATTCTAGAATCTGGGTTATCGGTGTTGGGTCCCCTGCTATCACCCCCGAGCTCTGGAGAAATTTCTTCCAAGTCCTAGCGTAGATTCTAGTTGTAACCTCCTTCCTGCTTTTAAGGAGAGTATTAATTACATTAGTAGAAAACCCCTTATCTCTCAGCAGCGACCGTTCAAAATCCACGCCGTCAGGTGGAGGCCCGCTACTCGAGGATGGTAGACTGGACCCTGGGAGAGCAGATCGGGAATATCCGGCAGGACCCACGGGTCGGCTATCGACCTGTTTCTGAGACATGAAAACCACGCCCTCATGGGCCAAAAAGGAGCGATTACTATTATCCTTGCCCTGTCCTTCCTGACCTTCCTCAATACTAGGGGGAGTAAGGACAGGGGAGGAAATGCGTAGGCTAGATTGAAATCCCATTGTAATAGAAGAGCGTCCACTGCCAGAGGGCGTTCTTTGGGATTTAGAGAGCAGAACTGTCTCACTTTCCTGTTGCTTTTGGTAGCAAAGAGATCTACCTCCGGTTGACCCCATTTCCGCACAATTAGGTCGAAGATGGAAGTCTTTAATGACCACTCTCCTTGACTCAGGAGATTGCGGCTTAAGAAGTCCGCCTTGGTATTTTCTTCTCCCCTTATATGTAGAGCCGTTAGAGAAAGAAAGTGTCGTTCTGCCATCTGAAGTAGGCGCCTTGCCACTTCCATGAGAGGACCGGAACGAGTACCACCCTGGTGGTTGATGTAAGCGACTGTGCCCGATTGTCGGAGAGCACTCGAACGTGGTGACCCTGTAGATATAGAAGGAGCTTTTTAATTGCTAGCTCTACCGCTGTTAATTCCTTCATATTAGAAGACATATGAATTTGATCCTGCTCCCATAAGCCCTGAACCATAACGTCCCCCATATGAGCCCCCCACCCAGAGGGGCTAGCATCTGTTGTGACTATTCGGGATATCTCATATTCCCAGGGAACCCCCTTAAGACAGGTTTGTCTCATTCTTCCACCAATCCAGGGATTTTATAGCAGCCTGGGACAAGGATAGCTGGCCTTCCAGGTAACCACCTAGCAAATTTTGATACAGCAAGACCTCAGCTCGCAGCGCCCTTGTGTGAAATTGAGCCCACCGGACCGCAGGAATGCAGGACGAGAGGGAGCCCAAAAGAGACATAGCCTTCCTAAGCGACATGGAGGGGTTTTTGGAAGCGTTTAGGACCTGGTACCGTAAGTGAATTAACTTATCTGACGGTAAACTACAGTTCTGATTCTGTGAATCCAGAATTAGCCCTAGAAATTGCTGAACCCTCATCGGATTCAAACGAGACTTTTTGGTATTTATTAGCCATCCCAGCTGCTCTAAGGTAGATATCGCTTTTTGCAGTTGCTCTAGGCAATGTTCTGCCGTCTTTCCAATGATAAGAAAGTCGTCGAGGTAGGGGACTATGAGCATATTTGATTCACGTAAGTGGGCCATGACCTCCGACATAACCTTAGTGAACACTCGTGGAGCAACCGCCAAGCCAGAAGGAAGGGCGCTATATTGAAAATGTCGCAGCGATTCCCCCATTTGGATTGCTACCCTGAGGAAACGCTGATGCTCCATATGGATTGGTATGTGGTAATAAGCGTCTTTCAGATCTAACACCACCATAAAGCAATTTTCAAACAGAAGCTTTATTGCTGAGCTGACCATTTCCATTTTAAATGGGTGAATAATCAGGAACTTATTGAGGGCTTTCAAATTAATAATTGTTCTAAAAGACCCGTCCGGCTTAGAGGGGAGTAAAACCCTTTACCCCGCTCTGCTTCTGGTACCCCCACTAAGACTTTCTTAGCGCAAAGCTCCTGACCTCCAACTCTAAAGCGGCCTGCTCCGATGGGGATGATCTGAGTGGGGTAATTTTAAAGTTATCCCAAGGTACCGAGGAGAATTCTAACCGCAGCCCTGTAGCTATGATGTTAAGGATCCAGCTGTTTGAGATTTCCGACCAGGCCGGGTAGAAGGCCCTCAATCTGCCTCCTACCGGCATTGCTAGTCATTGCGAGGGTTTTTTTTTTTTTTTTTTTTTAGGTGGACCCCTAAACATAAACCCTGTACCACTTCGCCTCTTTTCATCCCATTTGGCTCGTTCTCTGGACGACCTTCTGTAGCTGAACCTCCTTCTGCTGAAAGGTCTTTTATAGGAAGGGGTTGATAGACTGGGAAACTTTTTCTTGTCGTCCCCTGCCTTTTCTAAAAGTTCGTCCAGGACCGGGCCAAAAAGATATTCGCCGTCACACGGAATGGGGCAGAGGCGAGATCTGGCTTGAATATCGCCCGGCCAACATTTGAGCCATAATGCCCTTCGTGCTGCATTAGACAGCCCTGCTAACTGGGATGCTAACTGGTCTAGCCAGACCATCAATGACCTGGCTGCACAAGTGGCTGCAATCGCCGGTCTCAGGGCACCTGCCGACATTTCCCATGTGCCTTTCAAGAAGGAGTCTGCCTTCTTGTCTAGTGGATCTTTCAAAGACCCCATATCATCGAATGGGATGGAGGATTTTTTAGAAGCCTTCGCCACTGCTGCATCCAGCTTCGGGGCCTTATCCCATCTACCTGTTAAGGGATCTTCAAAGGGATATCTTTGCTTAAACGCTTGGGGTAAGGAGCCTCTTTTTTCAGGCTTCTTCCACTCTCTGTCTATAAGGCCTTGGATGCTTTAGTGGAAAGGATCTCCGTTTTTTTGGATCTGGACCACCGAACCTCAGATCCTGTACTGAGAGCTCTGGTTCTTCTACCCCCATGGTGGACCTAACTGATTTGACAAATTTGTCCATCTGGTCCAAGGGAAAACAAAAACGGATAGCGTCTTCTATAGAAGACGAGGAGGAAGCCGAAGAGGAAGGCGAGGAGGGTCCTGACACAACTTCACCCCTGTCATGGGCGGCAGGTGAATCTGAATCAGATAAAACTGGTACAGTTCTATGCCTGGAAGATTTTCCGTGTCTTGAGGACGCTTTCAACTCTGCTCTTATTATCTCCTTCAGGCTTTCGGAGAAATCCGGAGTCTCCTCCGCTATCTAAAAAGGGAAGGGGCATAGGGGGGGTTACTATCTCATCCCAGGCCCCTCAAATGCCCTACCGTCTGCTGCATGCATGGCTGGCACAACCTTTTAGGGCAAGCGTCAGGCAGACGGCAAGCACAAAAGGCACATTCCCTGTGCTTGCTTTTCACCGAACACTTCTTCCCCTAGTAACAGACACAAAATGGGGAAAAAACTGCATTACTGGGTATTCTAAGTCTGACGATCTCTTACCCAGATTATACAGCAGTAGGTACCGGATCACGGGGAAGGGCCTTTTTTCCAGCTGCGGAACTTCTGCGGCTGGTCATTGAAGAGGAGCGCTCTGTCTGCTGCTGCTGGCTCTCCTGTTGCACCGAGGGAGCTTCTGCAGTGTCCATCATGAAAATGGGGCAGAAGCGCTTTCCTAGGCTCCTTATATCCTCCCGCGGATATCCGGGTCAGCAGGTCTGGCCAGGGGTCCACCCCCTCCTATTCTCCGCTCCACGGCCCCCCCCGCGCCTCCCTGCCGTCCCCACAGCAGGCGCCGTCCAATGATGCAGCCGCCAAAAATTTCAAAAAACGCCGGCCGGCGTCTCACTTCCGGTTCCGGCGGTGGAGACTCCGCCCCCTTTTTCCCCCCGCTCGCACGGACCCCACCGTACCGATGGAGGTAAGTATAATCCCCCGCTGCATCGCCCCTCCAGCCGGGACACGAGCGGAGATCTCCCCCAAACCCAGCCGCGCTGCTGCAGCAGCGGCGCGCGACTAAATTTCAAAACCCGCGCGCCGTCCATAGCATGACGCGCGCGGAATTCAAACGCCCGCCGCGCCGTCCATAGCAGCGACGCGCGGCGGAATTCAAAACCGCCCGCGCGCCGCTCACAGCAGTGACGCGGCGGGAAATTCAAATTTAAAAAAAAAAAAAAATCACGGCTGCACCCCTTAAGAGGCCCCCACCATGACAGGACCACAGGAGAGGACAGGGAGAAGGCATCGGGACCAGGGAGAGGGGGGGAATACTTACCTACCGGCGCTGGCTGGGAGACAGGGATCCTCTGGATACTGCTCCACCTGCTCCGCACACTGCCGTGGAATCCTACCCGGACCCACCGTGGCGCTTCCAGGGGCTCCGCACCGGCCGAGGTAGGAGATCCCCCCCCGCTACCTGGGTCGACCGGCCGGCCTGGGTCCTCCTGAAGATCTTCATCTGTAGGAAACCCGTCCTTTAGGAACAGGAAACCAACTGATGTGTGGGAGAGGTGCCGCCCTTTTATATCTGTAGGTTTCCTGTTCCTAAGGGGCGGATCCCCTCTCTCTGTAGTGCTGTCATGGACGTTCGAATAAAAAGCAGTTTTAGCTAAAAAATGACATATCAAAAAGACAAAAAACATAGCTGAAAAAAAATGCTATACAAAACGCAATGAAAAATGCAAGTAACCCCATTTAGCCAATTGCTGCAGAAATGCTACAGTGAGCCTGCAACACCCAAAAAATACTCATTGTGGGAACTTCAACAAATTTCAATCTAAGAACAATTAAATTGTGAAATGGCTATTGTTCTCAATTTCACCTTACACAGATTTAAAAAGTTTAAAAATGAACTATACAATTCATTAAGGCTGTGTGCACACGGTGCGTTTTTTTATGCGTTTTTTATTTGCAGAATTGGCCCAAAAGCCCTACGGAATCCCTATGCCAGCAGAGACTCCGGAAGGGTTGTGCACATGATCACTACCGTATATTTCCTTTCAGGATTTGCTGTGCGTTTAAATCTACAGCATGTCAATTCTCTGTGCGTTTTTGACCCACTGAATGCTCAGGAATAAAATGCATACAAAAAAACTCATGCAAAAACGCACCAAAAATGCTGCCAAGAGATGCAGAAACCTTGCAGAAATTTCTGCAAGCAAATACCCAAGGTGCGCACATAGCCAAATGGTTCCATGTAGCACAGACTGCTTACATGACTGACAGCAGCACCATCTCCTTCTTTTGCTGCTGATGTTACTGTGGTACCTGCTTCAGCCTCATACACCCAGCAGGGATAGTACAGACAGAAGGCACAATCCATGAGAGGAGGTGGCTAAAAAGCAACTATTACTAGAGAGATGATCCTCTGGTGACACCATCGTGCCCTTGAGGCAACAAGACAACAAAAATAACATTCATGTGGAAAATTCTTAAGCAGCTTTGATGCCACGTGACGGACTATTGTAGACACAAAGTTAGTAGGGCGAAAACCATATTATTCTAGCGCACCAGCATCTATATTGTCGCAATATTCAAATTGCAAACAATATCCTACTTAACCCCTTAGTGACAGAGCCATTTTTCGACCGTACTTAATGATCAAGCCAATTTTTACAATTCTGATCACTGTCACTTTATGAAGTTATAACTCTGGAGCGCTTCAACGGATCTTGGCGATTCTGAGACTGTTTTCTCGTGACATTGTACTTCATGTTAGTGGTAACATTTCTTCGATATAACTTGTGTTTATTTGTGAAAAAACAGAAATTTGGTGAAAAGTTCAAACATTTTGCAATTTTCAAACTTAATTTTTATGCTCTTAAATCAGAGAGTTATATCGCACAAAATAGTTACTAAATAACATTTCCCACGTTTACTTTACATCAGCACAATTTTGGAACCAAAATTTTATTTTGTTAGGATGTTATAAGGGTTAAAAGTTAACCAGCGATTTCTCATTTTTACAACACCATTTTTATTTTAGGGACTTTGAGGGGTCTATATGATAGAAAATACCCAAAAGTGACAACATTCTAAAAACTGCACCCCTCAACAAGCTCAAAACCACATTCAAGACGTTTCTTAACCCTTCAGGTGCTTCACATGAATTTGAATGTTTAAAAGCAAAAAAAATGAACATTTAACTTTTTTTCACAAAAAATTTACTTCAGATCCAATTTTTTTTTTATTTTACCATGGGTAACAGGAGAAATTGGACCTTAAAAGTTGTGCAATTTGTCCTGAGTACGCCAATACCTCATATGTGGGGGGAACCACTGTTTGGGCGCACTGTATAGCTTGGAAGGGAAGGAACGCCGTTTGACTTTTCAATGCAAAATTGGCTGGAATTGAGATCGGACGCCATGTCGCGTTTGGGGAGCCCTTGATGTGCCTAAACAGTGGAAACCGCTCACAAGTTACCCACTTTTTGAAAGCAGACCCCCTAAGGAACTTATCTAGATGTGTGGTGAGCACTTTGAACCCCCAAGTGCTTCACAGAAGTTTATAACAGAGGCGTAAAAATAAAAAATCATATTTTTTCCACAAAAATTATCTTTTTGCCCCCAATTTTTTATTTTCCCAAGGGTAACAGAAGAAATTGGGACCATAAAAGTTGTTGTGCAATAAATACATTTTTTTTATTTTATTATTTTTCCTTAACGTTTGATTTACTAGTGAGGTTATGTGCACACGTTGCAGAATCTACTGTGAAATCTTCCGCGCATATTTTGCTAAATCAGCAGATAAAATGACCTGCGTTTTACCTGCGGATTTAGTGCAGATTTTCCGTGGTTTTTGTGCAGATTTCCCCTGCGTTTTGTGACCTGCGGATTCCTATAATAGAGCAGGTCTCAAAACGCTGCGGAACTGCACAAAAGAAGTGACATGGTGCAGATTTAAATCAGAAGAAAATCCAAGCGGAAAAATCCGCAGCATGTGCACTACGTTTTTTGATTTCCATTTAATATAATAGTACTGTACAGTCATGGCCAAAAGTTTTGAGAATGACACAAATATTAATTTTTACAAAGTCTACTGCTTCACTTTTTCTAATGGCAATTTGCATATACTCCAGAATGTTATAAAGAGTGATCAGCTTAACAGCAATTACTTGCAAAGTCAATATTTGGCTAGAAAATGAACTTAATCCCCCAAAACACATTTCAACATCATTGCAGCCTTGCCTTAAAAGGACCTTCTAACCTCTTTTCAGTGATTGCTCCATTAACACAGGTGTGGGTGTTGATGAGGACATGGCTGGAGATCAATCTGTCATGATTAAGTAAGAATGACACCACTGGACACTTTAAAAGGAGGCTGGTGCTTGGCATCATTGTTTCTCTTCTGTTAACCATGGTTATCTCTAAAGAAACATGTGCAGTCATCATTGCAATGCACAAAAATGGCCTAACAGGGAAGAGTATCGCAGCTAGAAAGATTGCACCTCAGTCAACAATCTATCGCATCATCAAGAACTTCAAGGAGAGAGGTTCCATTGTTGCCAAAAAGGCTCCAGGGCACCCAAGAAAGACCAGCAAGCGCCAGGACCGTCTCTTAAAAGTGTTTCAGCTGCGGGATCGGGCTACCAGCAGTGCAGAGCTTGCTCAGGAATGGCAGCAGGCAGGTGTGAGTGCATCTGCATGCACTGTGAGGCGGAGATTCTTGGAGCAAGGCCTGGTCTCAAGGAGGGCAGCAAAGAAGCCACTTCTCTCCAGAAAAAACATCATGGACAGACTGATATTCTGCAAAAGGTACAGGCAGTGGACTGCTGAGGACTGGGGTAAAGTTATTTTCTCTGATAAATCCCCTTTTCGATTGTTTGGGACATCAGGAAAACGCCTCATTAGGAGAAGACAAGGTGAGCGCTACCACCAGTCTTGTCTCATGCCAACTGTTAAGCATCCTGAAACCATTCATGTGAGGGGTTGTTCTCAGCCAAGGGAATCGGCTCTCTCACAGTCTTGCCTAAAAACACAGCTATGAATAAAGAATGGTACCAGAATGTCCTCCAAGAGCAACTTCTCCCAACCCTCCAAGAGCAGTTTGGCGATCAACAATGCCTTTTCCAGCATGATGGAGCACCTTGCCATAAAGCAAAGGTGATAACTAAATGGCTCAGGGAACAAAACAGAGATTTTGGGTCCATGGCCTGGAAACTCCCCAGATCTTAATCCCATTGAGAACTTGTGGTCAATCATCAAGAGACGGGTGGACAAACATAAACCTAAAAATTCTGACAAAATGAAAGCATTGATTGTGCAAGAATGGACTGCTATCAGTCAGGATTTGGTCCAGAAGTTGATTGAGAGCATGCCAGGGAGAATTACTGAGGTCCTGAAGAAGAAGGGTCAACACTGCAAATATTGACTTGCTGCATTAACTCATTCTAACTGTCAATATAAGATTTTGTTACTCATATGTTTGCAATTATATTTCTGTCTGTGATAAAAACATCTGTCAAAACACACATAAAAACCAGAGGGCAGCAGATCATGTGAAAATATAATATTTGTGTCATTCTCAAAACTTTTGGCCATGACTGTACATCACTTGCAGTTCTGCAGCGGATCTGCAGCGGCAAATCCGCTGCGGATCCGCAGCAGAATCCACAACGTGTGCACATACCCTGATAGCGGGTTTTTACAGCAGGTTTTTAGGTTTGGCAGCTGTCACACACTAAAAGACGCTTTTTATTGCAAAAAACAGTTTTTGCATCACCATATTTTGAGAGCTGTAATCTTTCCATATTTTGGCCCACAGAGTCATGTGAGGTCTTGTTTTTTGCAGGACGAGTTGTCGTTTTTATTGGTACCATTTTCGGGCACATAACATTTTTTTGATCGCTTTCTATTCTGATTTTTGGGAGACAGAATAAGGAAAAACCAGCAATTCATGAATTTCTTTTGGGGGGGGCGTTTATACCGTTCAGCGTGTGGTAAAATTGAGAAAGGCAGTTTTATTCGTTGGGTCAGTACGATTACAGCGATACCTCATTTATATTATTGTTTTATGTTTTGGCGCTTTTATATAATAAAAACTATTTTATACAAAAAATAATTATTTTTGCATCACTATTCTGAGAGCTAATATGCAAATTGCCTCTTCAAACAAAGAGGACTTGTACTCTATAGCGCCACCTATTGGAAGTAGCGATCCTACAAGTCACAATCAACCCTTTAACGAGTCTTGTAATATGACTTAGGCTATAACTTTAATTTTTCACTGATGGAGCTGTATTGTGGCTCGTTTTTTGATGACGAGATGACGTTTTCAGCGGTACCATGTTTATTTATATCTGTCTTTTTGATCGCGTGTTATTCCACTTTTTGTTCGACGGTATGATGATGATGAAGCATTGTTTTTTGCCTTTTTTACGGTGTTCAATAAAGGGGTTAACTAGTGGGACAGTTTTATAGGTCGGGTCGTTACAGACGCGGCGATACCCAATATGTGTAATTTTATTGTTTAGATTTTTTCTTTATTCAAATATATATTTAGTGACAGAATAAGCATTGATTTTTTTAATATTTAAAATAATTTTACAATTATTTTAAAAAAATTTTTTATTTAATTCTTACTTTTACACTTTGTCCCACTATGGGACAATGATTTTGAGCAGGCTGATCAATTCTATAGCATGCAGAGGAAGCAGCGTCTGCATGCTATAGAAGCTGTCAGCACTGCAGCTTCTGTACACTAGCCTGTGAGATTTCCTGACATGCACTGAGCATGACAGGAAGTTTCATTGCTCTGGAGACCCGGATATCGCCATGACGACATTGGGTCTCTATAGCAGCGCTCGGGACCCATCGTCACGCCGCGGGGTCTCCGATCCAAAGGTACAGGGGCTGTCAGCCCCTGTGCCAGCTCCGGAACAATGCGAACATGTTTGATCGCAGTGTTCTGGGGGGTAAAGTACTGGGTGTCAGCTGTGAGAATCAGCTGACACCCGGCCGTGATCGGCAGCGCTCCCCCCGTTAGTGCAGCCGATCGCCCATGACGTACTATTCCGTCTATGGGCATACGGACCCAGGTCACATGGACGGGATAGTAATTTAGAATTCAGAAAGGGGTTAAATCAGAGAGTCGTGTCACACAAAATAGTTAATAACATTTCCCACACGTCAACTTTACATCAGCACAATTTTGGAAGCATAATTTCTTTTTGTTAGGAAGTTAGAAGGGTTAAAAGTTGACCAGCGATTTCTCATTTTTCCAACAACTTCAAACTTTTTTTTTTTTTTTTTAAGGACCACCTCACATAAGTGAGTTTGGGGGGGGTCAATATAACAGAAAATACCAAAAAGTGACACCATTCTAAAAACTGCACCCCCAAGGTACTCAAAGTCGCAGTCAAGAAGTTTATTAACCCTTCAGGTGCTTCACGAGAACTAAAGCAATGTGGAAGGAAAAAATGAACATTTTATTTTTTTCACAAAAAATTTACTTTGGAACCAAACTTTTTTTTTATTTTCACAACGGTATCAGTAGAAAGTGCACCACAATTTGTTGTGCAATTTCTCCGGAGTACGCGGATACCCCGTATGTGGGAGAAAGCCACTGTTTGTGTGCACGACAGGGCTCAGAAGGGAGGGAGCACCGTTTCACTTTTTGAACGCAAAATTGGCTGGAATCAATGGTGGCCCCATGTTGCGTTTGGAGACCCCCTGATGTACCTAAACAGCGGAGCCCCTCCAATTCTAACTCCAACCCTAATCCCAACCCTAACTTTAGACCAACCCCAATTTTAATCACCAATGGAAAAAAATAAATTTTTCTATCTTATTTTTACCTAACCAAGGGGGCGATAAATGGGGTTTGAGTTACTATTTTTTTATTTTGATAACTTGTGATAGGATCCATCACAGTGATCAAAAAGAACCAATAGGAAAAAATTTCCTATTGTTGCCGGGTGCCGGCCGGCAGATCTCGGCGTGTGCACTGCGCATGCACTCGCCATTTTCTTTCCAGAATAAGACACCGGGGGGATACAAGTGGGACCAGGGACACCGGAGGTTCGTCGGGGGACCCCAATTCTCTCTCTTCTAATGTGCAATCACATCAGAGGCGAGAGAAATTAAATGGGAAATATGACTTTTTTTATTTATTGTGGTTGCCATTATTTCATGAATAACGGTAATCGCAATACTGGGGTTGGTAAAAACTAACCCAAATCTTGTTCTCTGGGGTCTCCGCGACTCCCGGTAGTGGAGACCTCGGAGAATTTCTGTTAATGGGGGGCGCTATACCCTTATTTCTCTGCTCTGTTAAAAAGCGGCGCTGAGGAATAAGTACCCTTAACTGCCGACTTTAAAAAGTGTATCGGCAGTCGGTAAGTGGTTAAAATTGGGAACAGAATAATATAAAAAAGGAGCATGTATATCCTTCAATAGAGTGGAAAAAATGGTAATGAAACCTAAAATATAAATATTTTATTTATTAGGCTACTTTCACACTTGCGTTTTTTTTGCGCTGCGTTTCGAGCGCACATGAAGCGCATTAAAAAAACGCATGCAAACGCTTGTAAACGCGCAATATTTAGTCGTATCAGCATGCGCATTTCGACAAAAAAACGCAGCGTTTGTCTGCGATTTCATGCGTTTTTGCATGCGTTTGCGTTTTTTTGGCGCATGCGTTTTCTATTTGTCACAT
The DNA here is from genome assembly GCA_033576555.1 of Oophaga sylvatica. Classification (NCBI taxonomy): domain Eukaryota; kingdom Metazoa; phylum Chordata; class Amphibia; order Anura; family Dendrobatidae; genus Oophaga; species Oophaga sylvatica. The sequence goes on along the minus strand of JARQOD010000005.1, from coordinate 182,972,981 downwards.
TATCATCTCTGCCTCCATCAGCTGTCTCCATCATCTCTGCCTCCATCAGCTGCCTCCATCATCTCTGCCTCCATCATCTCTGCCTCCATCATCTCTGCCTCCATTATTTACAGAAAAATCGCGTGCGTGCAAAAGCGCTGACGAGCGCAAAGCCATGCGCACGCCAGCGCCCCCATAGACTGCAATGTTATTTTTTGCGCACGCGTTTTTTTTAAAGCGGTTGGGCGGAAAAAAAAATGCAACATGTAGCGTCTGGCGCGTATGGGCGCACACCGGGAAAATGCGCAGCGCACGACAAACGCACACGAACGCGTGCAAGCGCTAGAACCTGCGCCCGCCATGATAAAGATAGGGGAACATTGCGCATGCGTCCGATAGCGCAAGATGCGCTGCGCAAAAAAACGCAAGTGTGAAAGTAGCCTTAGAATCATCAAAAAAATTAGGTTTGCATTGTACACAAATTTAAATATTAGTAGGTGGTCAGACCGGTGAAGACTAGAGTTGAGCGAAACAGGTCGGTCAGATTCAAAAATCACCGACTTTCACCAGAGTCGGGTTTCGCTGAGCGAAACCAGGCTATAGCGTGCAGTCGGCCATGCGGTCGTCGACACGAGCGCCAAAGTCGGTTTTCCCATAATGCTTGCAGGCGCATTTTCTCAGCCAATGAGCAACGACGCACACTGAGGGCAACAAGATGACATGGGCAGCGGCCACCACCATCTTAGAGAAGAGCATTGCAGTGATTGGCTTGCTTTGTGTGGCGTCACAGTGTCTATAAAAGCCCTAACCGCCGACCGCCATTTTACTTCTGCCGATCTTAGCGTAGGGAGAGGTTGCTGCCGCTGTTTCTCAGTAAGGAGAGAGTTAGGCAGGAAAGAAAAGTTATTCTGTGCTTGTGCGGATATTAATTGTGCTGTACAGTTAGTGTGCAGTGACAGGGGAGGATTTTGTGGTGTGCAGCAGCGCTGGTTATTAGGCTGCCTGCCAGTGACAGGGGAGGATTTTCTTGTGTGCAGCAGCAGAGCTGGTTAATAGGCTGCCTGCTAGCTGTATTGCTGTGTGTACACTGCTGTGCAGACTGCTTTTTATACAGCACTAAAACTTTTATTCTTTTTTTCTGCACAGTTACAGAGAGTTCATTTTTTCCCACAAAACGTATAGAGCTGTAAGCTCCTCACACATTACCGTGTACCGGCTGGTATCACGGACAACTACATGCTGACTATCTGTGTGTGACTCCGGAAATATATACGGAGATTTACAATTACTCCTAGACTGTATCCAGCTGTACGCTTGTGATACAGTACCCTTTTTCTGCTTTTTATATTCTGGTCTAATCCATACTGAGCCTGTGAGCATGTGTGTGTTACTCCGGCAATATATACGGAGATTTAAAATTACCCCAACACTGTATACAGCTGTACGCTTCAGATACAGTACCCTTTTTCTGCTTTTTATATTCTGGTCTAATCAATACTGAGTGAGCATCTGTGTGTTACTCAGGCAATATATACGGAGATTTAAAATTACCCCAACACTGTATACAGCTGTATGTTTCAGATACAGTACCCTTTTTCTGCTTTTTATATTCTGGTCTAATCAATACTGAGTGAGCATCTGTGTGTTACTCAGGCAATATATACGGAGATTTAAAATTACCCCAACACTGTATACAGCTGTATGTTTCAGATACAGTACCCTTTTTCTGCTTTTTATATTCTGGTATAATCCATACTGAACCTGTGAGCGTCTGTGTGTTACTCCAGAAATCTATACAGAGATTTACAATTTACCCCAAAACTGTATACACCTGTTATCTTCAGATACAGTACCTTTTTTCTGCTTTTTATATTCTTGTCTAATCCATACTGAGTGAGCATCTGTGTGTTACTCAGTCAATATATACGGAGATTTAAAATTACCCCAACACTGTAAACAGCTGCACGTGTCTGATACAGAAAAATATATCCACTGGTATTTTTGGTACATTTTTCCAAAACATGAGGAAGTATGATGGAAGAGGCCGCGGATGTGGGCGGGGGGTGTGGGGGGGTTGGGCAGCTGGTACTGATGGTGGTGCATCTGCTGGTAGTGCCAAAAGCACAATAGCACCTAAGGCAGGAGGTGTTGAGCTTGCGTTATCGTCTGGCTCAAGAGGGTCTGGAAGGCTCCCTTTTCAGGGAGTAGGTAAAACGCTTTTAAAGCCGGAGCATCAGGAACAGGTTTTGGCTTACATTGCCAAAACAGCCTCCAGCTCTATCACCTCCTCTTCTGAAGATTAAAAAAAATGCAAGCACTGAGTCGTCAGTGCAGGCTTCTGGTCAGGAACAACAGCTTTCCTTGTGTCCTTCACCCACACCAAAAGTGAAGGATGTGGCAGGCCACACTTCAGATTACTCCATGGAGCTCTTTTCACATACCATGCCTAGGTTATCAAGTCAAATCCCGAATTCCCCAGTCCAAGATGAATCTGACATGGAGTGCACTGATGCACAGCCACTGCTAGATGATTCTGCTGGTACACTGACCCAGAGCACTACATTGCCCTCGCAGTCTACTGACCCTGATGAAACTCATGTGCCTCTCCCCGCATACTATACCACCTTACACGGTGACAGAGAGAAGGTACAGGTGAAATTGAAGAGGAGGTGATGGATGACTCAGTTGTTGACCCGGATTGGCATCCAATGGGGGAAGAGGGTGCCGCTGGCAATAGCTCAGAAGAGGAGAAAAATCTGCAACAGGAATCGACATCGCAGCAACGGTTATCTGACAGGCCAGTAGCTGGCCAAAAACGTGTTAAAAAAACAAAAAGTTGCAGGACAGCTTGGCCAGACGGTCAAATTAGCTCAGCGTGCAAGCCCTGAAAATTTATACCACAGTAGGAAGAGTGCAGTGTGGTACTTTTTTTGACCAAAATCCTATTGATGAGGCAAAGGTTATCTTTAAGAAGTGCGGAAGGACCTTTAGCAGAGGGAAAAATCTCCGAAATTTGAATACCAGTTGCATGCTTAGACATTTAATCACCATGCACTTGCAAGCGTGGACGGACTACAAAACCTCTGGTAGCACATGTGCACCTGCTCCGACTGAAGGTAGCCAGCAACGCTACATTGCTTCCCCCACTGTAAGCCCACCGGTTAGCACACCACCAGCAAGAAATGTTGAGGTGTCGTCGCAAGGCCAAAGCAGTCAGGGAATGAATGTTTTTGCAACGAAAGACTGAATCTAGGCCATCACCACCACCATCACCAACCCCCTCTCAGTCCGTCATGTCCACCGCTAGTTCCCCCATATGCAGCGCTCAAGTCCAGCTCACTCTTGCAGACACCCTGAGTAGGACAAGAAAGTACTCATCCTCTCATCCATGTACACTGGCTTTGAACGCCTACATTGCCAAACTGATCTCATTAGAGATGATGCCCTTCCGTTTGGTTGAAAGTGCAGCGTTCAGAGAGCTAATGACCTACGCTGTCCCACACTATGACCTACCCAGTCGGCACTTCTTTTCTAGAAAAGCCATCCCTGCCCTCCACCTGCATGTGAAAGACCGCATTGTCCATGTGCTCAAACAATAAGTGAGTGGAAAGGTGCACCTCACAACAGATGCATGGGCCAGTAGGCATGGCCAGGGCCGTTACGTGTCCATCACTGGGTTAATGTGTTGGATGCAGGCTCCAAAGGGGACAGCGGCGATGGGACAGTGCTGCCTAGCCCACGGTATAGGAAACAATTGACTGTAGCCGTTCGACCCTCCTCCTCCAGTATCGAAAACTCGTCGACAGAGCACAGTCGCACGAGCACTCCATCCGCAGCTGCCAGTGTTCCACACGAGGTGTCCCACTATCGAACAGCTAGTGCTAAGCATCAGCAGGCTGTTTTCAAGGTGATGTCTTTGGGCGACAACAGACACACCGCGGAGGTAGAGGCTGAATACTTGCAGCGAGAAACTGAGTCATGGCTGGGCAGTCTACATCTTGAGCCAGGCAAGGTAGTCAGTGATAACGGACGTAATTTTGTGGCGGCCATAGCCCTGGCAAAACTCAGACATATACCTTGCCTGGCTCACACCTTGAACCTGGTGGTGCAGTGCTTCCTAAATAATTATCCGGAGATAACAGCCTTGCTCCATAAGGTGCGAAGACTGTGCTCACATATCCGTCACTCGCCCATAGACTGCAGTCGTATGCAGAAGCTGCAGCGATCACTACACCTACCCAAGCACTGCCTAATCATAGACACTGCAACAAGGTGGAACGCCACCATGCACATGGTTGAGAGGCTGTGCGAACAGAGGCAGGCTGTAATGCATTTGTGGGAGGATACACGGGCAGGCAGTTTGAGGGCAGACATCGAGTTGTCGGGTGTGCAGTGGTCAAAGCTGAAAGACCTCTGTAAAGTCCTTCAGTGTTTTGCGGAATACACACGGCTTGTAAGCGCAGACGACGCCATCATAAGCATGAGCATCCCACTTATGCGTCTGCTCAAGCAAACTTTGACGCACATTAAGGATCAGGCGTCTGCAGCGGAAGAGGAGGAGGGAAGCCTTGATGACAGTCAGCCATTGTCTGCTCAGGGAACTGTCCTGGACGAGGTGGAGGAAGAAGAGGAAGAGGAGGAGGATGAGGGGGATGATTATTTTGGGGAGGAGGATGCTTCTCAGGGGGCAAGCGAAAATGTTGGCTTGCCAAGGTCAGGTACAGGGTTTGTGCGTGACTGGAGGGATGTGGATTTGGCTAAAAGTGCTCCTCCACCCACCACTGGCAGTGCATCATTGACACCTGGAACATTGGCCCACATGTGTGATTATGTCTTGCGGATCCTAAAAAGGGGCCCCCGGATTGCCAAAATGATGAAGTATGACGACTACTGGTTGGCCAGCATCCTCGATCCACGCTATAAAGGCAAATTACAGAACATCATGCCACAGGAGAACCTAGAGCTAATATTGGTGAACAAACAAGCAACTCTTGTAAACCGTTTGTTAGAGACATTCACAGAACACAGCAGTGGTGCAGGTTCTACCACGAGCCATAGTGGGACAAATGGAAGAGGTAATCGTGGTGCACACAGCCGAAGTGGCGTTGGAAACAGGGGTTTCATGACCATGTTGTGGACTGATTTCTCGAGTACCGCTCACACGACTGTTAATACTGAATCCACTGCAACTGACAGGAGACAGCAGTTGTCAACTATGGTTCAAAATTACCTCTCCTCCCCTATCGATGTTCTCCCTCACAGTTCATTCCCCTTTGACTACTGGGCCTTTAAACTGGACACCGGGCCTGAATTGGCACAATATGCCTTACAGGAGCTCGCTTGCCCTGCTGGTAGTGTGCTATCAGAAAGAGTCTTCAGTGCTGCTGGATCAATCCTGACAGAAATAAGTACCCGGCTGTCGGCCCAAAATGTTGATGATCTCACCTTCATTAAAATGAACCATGCCTGGGTTTAAAAGGATTTTGTACCACCTTCCCCTGATGACACATAGGTTGCCAGCAAAATGGCTTGCTTTGTCCTCCTCTTCCTCCGACTTCTCCAATTCGTCCATTTGCAGCTGCTGAACGTCCAGCCTACACCTCAACATATGCCAATTTTTGCACCTCCCTAACTGGGCTGTACCCAGGGCTGGCTCCAGGTTTTTATGGGCCCTGGGCGAAAGAGTCTCAGTGGGCCCCTTTAACACAGACCACGATTCATGATGCACAGAAACTGCAGAGAAATATGGGTATAGTACAATGCCAGACACTTCTCTTCTTCCATTACATGAGTGATATCTATTGTAAATTCTACAATAGCTCAGAAACCGCCAAATCCTCACAGCGCACAGTACAGACCGGACAGTACAGTCTTCCATACAATATTATGGGCACCACATAGTCCTCCATACAGTATTATGGGCCAAATATAATGCTCCATAAAGAATATTGGACCCCAAATAATGCTCCATACAGGATACTGGTCCACAAATAATGCTTCATACAAAATATGGAGCTCTCCTCTGCACTGTGCTGCGTTCTGCACTGTTACAGCTCAGGAAAGGGCGCTGTGGAAAGACTCCCCATTATCATCATCATTGCCTCCCCATCATCATTGCTTCCCCATCATCATCATTGCCTCCCCATCATCGCCTACTCACCACCATCACTGCCTTCCCCACCACCATCACACATACAGCACCACAGCACTTGCTCACATACACACGCAGGCAGACACACACCTCACATCTCACCTGTCCAGCGCCCACGCTTACTTTGCCACAGCCGGCCGCTGAATGACGTCATTCAGCGGCGCTGCTGTGAGGGGGAAGCGCGGGCGCCCTACAGGCGCCCCTGGAGCCCGTACCTGCGGAGGCACGGGGAGAGGTAAGTATTGCGCCGGCTGCTGCCGGGGCCCTGAGCAACCGGGGGGGGCCCAGTGGCGGCGCTGGTACCGCTCTCATCCGCTAATGGGCGCCGGGGTGCCCGACGGAGAGTGGCCCCCCCCGCCTGCTCAGGGCCCCGGCACTTGCCCGGGTAGGCCGGGTGCTGACGCCGGCCCTGGCTGTACCCCCGCCCAGGGCCGGCGTCAGCACCTTGCGCACCCGGGCAAGTGCCGGTGCCCTGAGCAGGTGGGGGGGCCCACTCGTGGGCGACGGCACTGGCACATGGCCCCTAATAGTACGCCGGTGTCTCTGATGGTGGGGGGGCCCAGCACTTGCAATACTTACCTCTCCCTGCTCCACCGCTGTGACGTCTTCCGCGTTTCCTGACAGTTACATTCAGGTCAGAGAGCGCGATGACGTCACGTCTGTGCGGCCTCTGCCTGAACAGGCACAGTGCAGAGCTGGAAGATGGCGACGCTGAGGAGTCCAGAGTAGAGCAGTGCCCAGCCAGGAGAGGTATTTCATTTTTTTGGGTAAATCAAGTTTATTTAGGTATTTACACACATCAATCATTAATAACAGGAAGAGAAAAGAACATAACTCTTCTACTATCTCATGCAAAAAAAAAAAATTATATAGCAACTAAAACTTTTCCCAGAAAGTCATACATATAAAACAAATGTTGGATGAGCGCCTGATTTGTTTGCTCATGTAGGCAATTATCATCAGTATTACTTTGTTTATAAATTTTAAAGAAGAAGGTACCAACACTAAGACTCTAGGTCTATAAAAGAAAAGAAGATAGAGAAGAAACAAGGGGGAAAGAAGGGAAAAGAAAAAAAAAGGGGGAGGGAGAAGGATTTTAAGGAGTGGGGTAGGAAATGTGGCTCCATCCAGTAGGTAAACTCATATGACCCATCATCTATGGGTCTATCAACCAAGAGTCAAATTCCGATGATTCTCTAAACATAACCCAGGGGGCCCAAGTGTTATATACCTTTCCTCTGGTACTATTCAGTTGTCCCATCAGCTGTTCCAATCTATATATGTCATTGAGTTCCATCACCAAATCAGAACGCAAGGGAACCTTTTCCTGTTTCCAAAATCTAGTAATGGTAGCAGTGAGAATATGTCTAAGAAGACCTTTCTTAAATCTAGAAATAGAGGAGCTACACAAGGACAGCAAGGCCACCTTCATTGTGGGTGTAATTTTGGTTAAAGACAGCTTGTTGCAGAGATCAACTAACCACAGTTTCTGTATGAATGAGCAGTGCCACCAAATGTGTACAAATGAACCTCTATCTTTTAAGCATCTCCAGCACGTATCCAGTGTTGGATAAATTACGTTTAAATCTGATGGTCATCTATACCACCTCGACAAGATTTTGTAGCTCTTCTCCTGTGATGTCGAACAGAGCGATGACCTGAATGTGTATAAGCGAATCTTTCTTCTTTCTTCAACTGTTAAGTGTCTACCCAAATCAATCTCCCATTTTGAAAAAAATGCTGGGAAATCTCTCGATGGGGTCTGCCCTTCTTGGAAGGTTTTGTATAATAAAGAGATCGTGTGATCTATAGAGATTGTTGATAAATAAAGACTCTCAAACAGAGATAATATTCAGTATGGATCGGATTTGTTGGCTAATTTAATAATAAACCTCTTTATTTGTTCATAAAAGAACCATGCACCTGTTGGCGGCTCCTTGTCTCGAAAAATGTCCTGGAGAGACCTCGTCCCTGTCCTTGTAACATAATCATGGACTATGGGGCATGAAGCTCTATTTTTATGTAGATAAGTGTCTCTTTTTAATCCTGCAGGAAAGGATGGATTGTCATATATATGAGTTAGGGGGCCAGGAGACGAAGAGACTCCCAGCTCTCGACTCACTCTTTTGATAAATGATATCATGTTTTTGGTGAGGAAGGGTAAAGGCATATCCCGTTCTTCCGTCAGGGACCAAATAACTATACGGGAGTCACGTCCATTAAGATCATTTTCTAATGTAACCCATTTTTTTGGGTTTTTATTATGAAACAGGTCTAAAATACATGTACCAATTGCTGCTTGACTATACATAGCAAAATCTGGCAGACCTATTCCCCCTTCTTGCTTCGATCTACTTCACAAAAAGTATGAAATGCGTGCTCGTTTTGTGACCAAATTAAACGAGTAATCGCTTTTTTAAGACGTGAGAAAAGGAGGCAGGTAAATACAAGGGGATTGTTTTGAAATAATATAGGAGATGGGGTAATAGATCAATTTTAATAGCGCTCACTCTTCCAAACCAAGATAAAGGTAGTTTATGCCATTTTTCTAAGTCTAACTCAGCTTTATGTAAAGCGGTCTTAAAGTTTGCTTCATAAAGATTAGATACTTTGGCGGTGATTTTTATTCCTAGATAGGTAAGAGAATCTGAACACCACTTAAAGGGAAATGAAGCTGCCAACCTCTCCACCTCACTTGGTTGGATTGAGATATTGAGAATCTCCGATTTGTGGGTATTAGGCTACTTTCACACTTGCGTTTTTTTGCGCAGCGCATCGTGCGCACATGAAACGCATTAAAAACGCATGCAAACGCTTATAAACGCTGCGATATTTAGTCGCATCAGCGTGCGACCAAAAAACGCAGCGTTTGTATGCGATTTCAAGCGTTTTTTTCATGCGTTTACGTTTTTTCGGCGCATGGGTTGTCTATGTGTCACATCTCCATCATCTGTCTCCATCATCTCTGTCTCCATCATACAGTATCTGTCTCTATCACCTTTTTATCCACACTCCTCACAATGTATCTTGTGTAGGGGGTTGTTTAAACAAGTTACACATTATTTACTCCAAAATCGCGTGCGCGCAAAAGCGCTGACTAGCGCAAAGCCATGCGCACGCCAGCGCACCCATAGAGTGCAATGTTATTTTTTGCGCATAGCATGCGCACACGTGCGCACGCGTTTTTTTAAAGCAGTTGGGCGGAAAAAAAATGCAACATGTAGCGTCTAGCGCGTATGGACGCACACCTGGAAAATGCGCAGCGCACGCTAAACGCAGATGAACGCGTGCAAGCGCTAGACCCTGCGCCCGCCATGTTAAAGATAGGGGAACATTGCGCATGCGTCCGATAGCGCACGATGCGCTGCGCAAAAAAAACGCAAGTGTGAAAGTAGCCTTAATTTTGAAATAGCTCAGACGACCAAATCTATGTAATTCTGAGAGAATATTTGGGAGACTTATAGTTGGGGAAGAGACCTACAATAGGACATCATCTGCAAAAAGTGCAACTTTGTGCTCTTCTGACTGGGCTTTTATGCCTCTAATGGAGGGATTATTCCGTATCGCAGTTGCTAGATGTTCCATAGTGAGTATATAAAGCAAGGGTGAAAGAGGACAACCTTGCCTCGTGCCGTTCCTAATTAAAAATGTGTTTGAAAGTGCACTGTGATGGACTAGATACAGTTTTTCGTGGCCTAAACATTGTGATTGCATGACTGCTTTGGCCTTTTTACGACACCTCAACATTTCTTGCTGGTGGTGTGCCAACCGGTGGGCTTACAGTGAGGGGAAGCAATGGAGCGTTGCTGGCTAACTTGAGTCGGAGCCGGTGCACATGTGCTACCTGAGTTTTTGTACTCCGTCCAGTCGTCCACGCATAAATGTGCATCTTCACTAAATGTCAAAGCATGCAACTGGTGTTCAAATTTTTGAGATTTTTCCCTCGGCTAAAGGTTCTTAGGCACTTTTTACAAACAACCTTAGCCTCATCAGTAGGATTTTGTTCAAAAAAGTGCCACACTGCACTCTTCCTAGTATGGTATAAATTTTCAGGCCTTGCACGCTTTGCTAATTTGACCGTCTAGCCAACTGTTCCTGCAACTCCTTTTTTTTTTTTTTTTTTTTTTTTTAACATCTTCTTGGACTGCTACAGGCCTGCCAGATAAACCCGATGCGATCTCGATACCTGCTGCGGATCCTTCTCCTCTTCTGAGCTAGTGCCAGTGGCACCCTCTTCCACCACTAGATGCCAATCCGGGTCAACAACTGGGTCATCCATCACCTCCTCTTCAATTTCATTTGCACCTTCCTCTGTGTCACCGTCTAAGGTGGTACAGTATGCGGGAAGGGGCACATGAGTTTCATCAGGGGCACATTGTGGCGCAGTACACTGCAAGGGCAATGTAGTGCTGTGCTTCAATGTGGCAGCACAATCATCTAGCAGTGGCTGTGCATCAGTGCACTCAATGTCAGATTCATCTTTGACTGGGGAATGAGGGATTTGACTTAATAACCCAGGCATGATATGTGAAAACAGCTCCATGGAGTAATCTGAAGTGTGGGCTGACGCATCCTTCACTTGTAGTGGGGGTGAAGGACACAAGGAAAGTGGTTGGTCCGGACCAGAAGGACGCACTGACGACTCAGTGGTTGCAGCTTTTAAAATATCAGAAGAGGAGTTGATAGAGCTGGAGTCTGATTTAGCAATATAAGCCACAACCTCTTCCTGATGGTCCCGCTTTAAAAGCTGTTTACCTACTCCAAGAAAAGGGAGCCTTACAGGCCTTCTGGAGCCAGACGATGAGGCAGGCTCAACACCTCCTGCCTTAGGTGCTATTGTGCCTTTGCCACTAGCAGCAGATGCACCACCACCATCAGTAGCAGGTGGCCCACAACCACCACGTCTGCGACCTCTTCCACCATACTTCCTCATGTTTGCGTAAATGTAGCCTAAATAACAGCAGATATATGGTACTGTATCAGAAGCGTACAGCTGTATACGGTGAAGGTGAAAAAATTTAATCTAAGTATATATTTGCGGAGTAACAGACACAGACTGTCACAGGCTCAGTATGGATTACAGTAGAATAGAAAAAAAAAATGGACAGTCTCAGTAGTGTACAGCTGTCAACAGTGTTGTGTGAATTTTATTTTATATTTCAGCAGGAACACACGCGGTCACAGGCCCAGTCTGCCTAACACCAGAATAGCTAAGTCAGGAAAAGTGTACTGTCTCAGTAGCGTACAGCTGTATACAGTGTTGGGGGAATTGTAAATCTCCGTATATATTTCCGGAGTCACACACAGATAGTCAGCCTGTATTTGTCCGTGATACCAGCTGGTACACAGTACTGTGAAGAGCGTACAGCTCTATACAGTGTGGGAAAAACTGAACACTCGGTAACGAACAGAAATTTCCCCTTAGAACTGGCAGGCAGGCTAGTAATCAGCTCTGCTGATCCACACAAGCAATTTCTACACTGTCACTGTCAGGCAGCTCTGCTACTCCACCAAATTAATTGCCCCCTTATCACAGGCAGGCAGCCTACTAATCAGATCTGATGGTCCACACAAGCAATTTGTACACTGTCACTGGCAGGCAGCTCTGCTACTCCACCAAATTAATTGCCCCCTTATCACAGGCAGGCAGCCTACTAATCAGATCTGATGGTCTACACAAGCAATTTCTACAGCGTCACTGGCAGGCAGGCAGCCTAAGAACCAGCGTTGCTGCACACACTAAAATCCTCCCCTCTCACTGCACAGTCACTGTACAGCTAATCCCTAATCAGCACGAAGTAATTTTTCTTTTTAAGGGTATGCCACACTAAACAATATCGCTAACGGGATCGCTAAAAAACGTCACTATTTAGCGATCCCGTTAGCGATGTTGTTCAGTGCGGCAGCTTCCAGCGACGAGCTTCCTGCTGTGATCTCGCTCGTCGCTGGAATCGTTCCGGACCCTATTTCATCGCTGGCGCTCCCGCTGGGTAAGTATCTAATCGCTGTGTGGCACCTTTTCTTAGCGATTTAGCGGTACTTTTGTACCGCTAAAGTCGTTAAGAAGATCGCTAACGGCGATAGCGTCGTTAACTATATCGCTAAATGTGGCCGCATTTAGCGATATAGAAACAATCCCGCTAGCGATCTCATTAGTATGCAACGCTAACGAGATCGCTAGCGGGATAGCTTAGTGTGGCAGTACCTTTAGGCCTTGCCTAAAGCTCTCCCTGCTCAGATGCACCGCCAGCAACCTTCCCCTACACTGAGTTCGGCAGATGTAAAATGGCGGTTGGCGCTGAGGGATTTTATATGCACTGTGACGCCACTGAAAGCCAGCCAATCGCTGCATTGCCCTTCTCTAAGATGGTGCTGGCCGCTGCCCATGTTATCCCGTTGTCCACAGCCTGCGTCCTTGCTCATTGGCCGAGAAAAGGCGCTTAAAGTAGTAGGGGGAAACCGACTTCGGGAAAATGGTACCCGAACATGTGACCGAACTCGCGTCAGTCGGGTTTCGTTTCATAAAACCCGACTTTGGCGAAAATCGGCGATTTTTGAAAATGAACGACCTCTTTCGCTCAATTATACTGGTGTGGGCTGCCTGTATATATGTGCCAGTACACTGCTGTTTCCTAATCTCTAGTACTAAACGGTTGAGCCACACATGTAAAATTACTTCCTACCGCACTGGCTTTCCTATATGAGACTGGAGTCTAGGAGGTAGAGCTGGGTAATCTGACTTCTAGAGCATAGAATATATAGCCTACTGCGAAAGTCTTGATGCTATTCAGAAGCTGAATTGGTTATGCAATTTATTTAGAAATACAATTATTCTGCACACTCTGCACTTTAGCCCCTTCCCGACATTGGACGTATCCATACAATCAGGTCGCTAGGTACTTACCGACCTTGGATGTATGGATACGTCCAAGCGATTTAGCGTGCACAGTTCCCGGCACTTTAACCCCATAGATGTTGCAGCATTTAGCGAGCAGGCAGGTGGAAGAAAGACCCTCTGCCTTTGCATCATACCGATCGTTGCCCTGGTAAGCCATTATCATTATGACGACATCCGGGTCACCAGGCACTAGCAAGATAGTTAGTGCCTGGAGAAATTGCAAACAAATTGCACTGTGCAATTTCTCCTGTTTAACCCTTGTGAAAATGCAAAATTTGGGGCCAAAATACATTTTTGAGGGGAAAATTTGATTTTTCCACCGTTTAGGCACATCAGGGGCTCTCCAAACGCGACATGGCGTCCGCTTATTATTCCAGCAAATTTTACATTCAAAAAGTCAAATGGCGAGCCTGGTCTTTTAAGCTCTGCCATGCGCCCTAACAGTGGTTTTCCCCCACATATAGGTTATTTGGAATGCTCAGGAGAAACTTCACAATAGATTTTGGGGTCCATTTTTTCATTTTACACTGATGAAAATAAAGACATTTGGGCATAAAGTAACATGTTTGTGGAAAAAAAGCTAAGTTAATTTTTCCTTCCACATTCCAAAAATTCATGTGAAACACCTGAAGGGTTAATTAACTTCTTGAATGTGGTTTCAAGCACCTTAAGGGGTGCAGTTTTTAGAATGGTGTCACTTATGAATATTTTCTGTCATCTATAGACCCCTTACATGTGATGTGGTCCACAAGAGAAAGTTTTTTGTCGGAAAAATTAGAAATTGCTGGTCAACTTTTAATCCTTATAACTTCCTAACAAAAAATGTTTCAAAAATTGTGCTGATGTAAAGTAGACATGTGGGATATGTTATTTATTAACTATTTTGTGTCACAAAACGCTCTGATTAAAGGGCACAAAAGTTTGAAAATTGCTAAATTTCATAAAATTTCCAATTTTTTCACAAATAAA
>JARQOD010000005.1:182887508-182958884 GCA_033576555.1 Oophaga sylvatica | reverse complement strand
ACCTGATTTTTGTACTCCGTCCAGTCGTCCAACGCATAAATGTGCATCTTCACTAAATGTCAAAGCATGCAACTGGTGTTCAAATTTTTGAGATTTTTCCCTCGGCTAAAGGTTTTAGGCACTTTTTACAAACAACCTTAGCCTCATCAGTAGGATTTTGTTCAAAAAGTGCCACACTGCACTCTTCCTAGTAGGGAAATAAATTTTCAGGCCTTGCACGCTTTGCTAATTTGACCGTCTAGCCAACTGTTCCTGCAACTCCTTTTTTTTTTTTTTTCTTTTTTTTTTTTTAACATCTTCTTGGACTGCTACAGCCTGCCAGATAAACCCCGATGCGATCTCGATACCTGCTGCGGATCCTTCTCCTCTTCTGACTAGTGCCAGGGCACCCTCTTCCACCACTAGATGCCAATCCGGGTCAACAACTGGGTCATCCATCACCTCCTCTTCAATTTCATTTGCACCTTCCTCTGTTCACCGTCTAAGGTGTACAGTATGCGGGAAGGGCACATGAGTTTCATCAGGGGCACATTGTGGCGCAGTACACTGCAAGGGCAATGTAGTGCTTGCTTCAATGTGGCAGCACAATCATCTAGCAGTGCTGTGCATCAGTGCACTCAATGTCAATTCATCTTTGACTGGGAATGAGGGATTTGACTTAATAACCCAGGCATGATATGTGAAAACAGCTCCATGGAGTAATCTGAAGTGTGGGCTGACGCATCCTTCACTTGTAGTGGGGTGAAGGACACAAGGAAAGTGGTTGGTCCGGACCAGAAGGACGCACTGACGACTCAGTGGTTGCAGCTTTTAAAATATCAGAAGAGGAGTTGATAGAGCTGGAGTCTGATTTAGCAATATAAGCCACAACCTCTTCCTGATGGTCCCGCTTTAAAAGCTGTTTACCTACTCCAAGAAAAGGAGACCTTACAGGCCTTCTGAGCCAGACGATAGAGCAGCTCAACACCTCCTGCCTTAGGTGCTATTGTGCCTTTGCCACTAGCAGCAGATGCACCACCACCATCAGTAGCAGGTGCCCACAACCACCACGTCTGCGACCTCTTCCACCATACTTCCTCATGTTTGCGTAAATGTAGCCTAAATAACAGCAGATATATGGTACTGTATCAGAAGCGTACAGCTGTATACGGTGAAGGTGAAAAAATTTAATCTAAGTATATATTTGCGGAGTAACAGACACAGACTGTCACAGGCTCAGTATGGATTACAGTAGAATAGAAAAAAAAAATGGACAGTCTCAGTAGTGTACAGCTGTCAACAGTGTTGTGTGAATTTTATTTTATATTTCAGCAGGAACACACGCGGTCACAGGCCCAGTCTGCCTAACACCAGAATAGCTAAGTCAGGAAAAGTGTACTGTCTCAGTAGCGTACAGCTGTATACAGTGTTGGGGGAATTGTAAATCTCCGTATATATTCCGGAGTCACACACAGATAGTCAGCCTGTATTTGTCCGTGATACCAGCTGGTACACAGTACTGTGAAGAGCGTACAGCTCTATACAGTGTGGGAAAAACTGAACACTCGGTAACGAACAGAAATTTCCCCCTTAGAACTGGCAGGCAGGCTAGTAATCAGCTCTGCTGATCCACACAAGCAATTTCTACACTGTCACTGTCAGGCAGCTCTGCTACTCCACCAAATTAATTGCCCCCTTATCACAGGCAGGCAGCCTACTAATCAGATCTGATGGTCCACACAAGCAATTTGTACACTGTCACTGGCAGGCAGCTCTGCTACTCCACCAATTAATTGCCCCCTTATCACAGGCAGGCAGCCTACTAATCAGATCTGATGGTCTACACAAGCAATTTCTACAGCGTCACTGGCAGGCAGGCAGCCTAAGAACCAGCGTTGCTGCACACACTAAAATCCTCCCCTCTCACTGCACAGTCACTGTACAGCTAATCCCTAATCAGCACGAAGTAATTTTTCTTTTTAAGGGTATGCCACACTAAACAATATCGCTAACGGGATCGCTAAAAAACGTCACTATTTAGCGATCCCGTTAGCGATGTTGTTCAGTGCGGCAGCTTCCAGCGACGAGCTTCCTGCTGTGATCTCGCTCGTCGCTGGAATCGTTCCGGACCCTATTTCATCGCTGGCGCTCCCGCTGGGTAAGTATCTAATCGCTGTGTGGCACCTTTTCTTAGCGATTTAGCGGTACTTTTGTACCGCTAAAGTCGTTAAGAAGATCGCTAACGGCGATAGCGTCGTTAACTATATCGCTAAATGTGGCCGCATTTAGCGATATAGAAACAATCCCGCTAGCGATCTCATTAGTATGCAACGCTAACGAGATCGCTAGCGGGATAGCTTAGTGTGGCAGTACCTTTAGGCCTTGCCTAAAGCTCTCCCTGCTCAGATGCACCGCCAGCAACCTTCCCCTACACTGAGTTCGGCAGATGTAAAATGGCGGTTGGCGCTGAGGGATTTTATATGCACTGTGACGCCACTGAAAGCCAGCCAATCGCTGCATTGCCCTTCTCTAAGATGGTGCTGGCCGCTGCCCATGTTATCCCGTTGTCCACAGCCTGCGTCCTTGCTCATTGGCCGAGAAAAGGCGCTTAAAGTAGTAGGGGGAAACCGACTTCGGGAAAATGGTACCCGAACATGTGACCGAACTCGCGTCACAGTCGGGTTTCGTTTCATAAAACCCGACTTTGGCGAAAATCGGCGATTTTTGAAAATGAACGACCTCTTTCGCTCAATTATACTGGTGTGGGCTGCCTGTATATATGTGCCAGTACACTGCTGTTTCCTAATCTCTAGTACTAAACGGTTGAGCCACACATGTAAAATTACTTCCTACCGCACTGGCTTTCCTATATGAGACTGGAGTCTAGGAGGTAGAGCTGGGTAATCTGACTTCTAGAGCATAGAATATATAGCCTACTGCGAAAGTCTTGATGCTATTCAGAAGCTGAATTGGTTATGCAATTTATTTAGAAATACAATTATTCTGCACACTCTGCACTTTAGCCCCTTCCCGACATTGGACGTATCCATACAATCAGGTCGCTAGGTACTTACCGACCTTGGATGTATGGATACGTCCAAGCGATTTAGCGTGCACAGTTCCCGGCACTTTAACCCCATAGATGTTGCAGCATTTAGCGAGCAGGCAGGTGGAAGAAAGACCCTCTGCCTTTGCATCATACCGATCGTTGCCCTGGTAAGCCATTATCATTATGACGACATCCGGGTCACCAGGCACTAGCAAGATAGTTAGTGCCTGGAGAAATTGCAAACAAATTGCACTGTGCAATTTCTCCTGTTTAACCCTTGTGAAAATGCAAAATTTGGGGCCAAAATACATTTTTGAGGGGAAAATTTGATTTTTCCACCGTTTAGGCACATCAGGGGCTCTCCAAACGCGACATGGCGTCCGCTTATTATTCCAGCAAATTTTACATTCAAAAAGTCAAATGGCGAGCCTGGTCTTTTAAGCTCTGCCATGCGCCCTAACAGTGGTTTTCCCCCACATATAGGTTATTTGGAATGCTCAGGAGAAACTTCACAATAGATTTTGGGGTCCATTTTTTTCATTTTACACTGATGAAAATAAAGACATTTGGGCATAAAGTAACATGTTTGTGGAAAAAAAGCTAAGTTAATTTTTCCTTCCACATTCCAAAAATTCATGTGAAACACCTGAAGGGTTAATTAACTTCTTGAATGTGGTTTCAAGCACCTTAAGGGGTGCAGTTTTTAGAATGGTGTCACTTATGAATATTTTCTGTCATCTATAGACCCCTTACATGTGATGTGGTCCACAAGAGAAAGTTTTTTGTCGGAAAAATTAGAAATTGCTGGTCAACTTTTAATCCTTATAACTTCCTAACAAAAAATGTTTCAAAAATTGTGCTGATGTAAAGTAGACATGTGGGATATGTTATTTATTAACTATTTTGTGTCACAAAACGCTCTGATTAAAGGGCACAAAAGTTTGAAAATTGCTAAATTTCATAAAATTTCCAATTTTTTCACAAATAAACTCAAGTCAAATCGAAGACCTGTTACCAGTATCATGAAGTACAATATGTCACGAAAATAAAAACAATCTCAGAATCATGGGAACCGTTAAAGCGTTCCAAAGTTATTACCACATAATATGACACTGATCAGAATTGTACATTTTTGGCCTGGTCATGAAGGTGAAAACAGGCTTCGTGGTGAAGGGAGTTAATAATTTTTCTATATATTCGGAGGTACGTTTTAGGCCAGTTTCACACGTCAGTGGCTCCGGTACGTGTAAAGACAGTTTCCTCACGTACCGGAGACACTGACACATGTAGACACATTAAAATCAATGTGTCTCTGCACATATCAGCGTGTTTTCACGGACCGTGTGTCCGTGTGCAAAACACAAAGACATGTCAGTGTTCGTGGGAGCGCACGGTGTTATGTTTCGGTAGCTGAGGAGTGCAGGTAAAAAAAGGCAATACACCAGAGCAGTTGGAATCTATGAGATTACAGTACCCTGACTAACCACCACAACTAGAGGCAGCCGTGGAGCGTTCCTACGTTGGTCCTAGACGCCTCGTCACAGCCTGAGAAACTAACTACACCTAAAGATAGAAATAGGAAAGCTATCTGCCCCAGAGCAGAACCCCAAACATAATAGAAAGCCCCCAAACAAGTAATGGCGGTTAGACAAGAAGAAATACTGACACAGAAAGAAAATAGTATGAGCAAACGCTGGGGCCCAAACTAACTAAATAGAAAAGGATAGGAAGGGTACTTACTGCAATCCCAGAAAACCCTGAAAAGCACCAACTCTACTAATTTCAAAATCACCTGAGATCACACGACCTCTACCACCTAAATTAGTTCTCTGGTGTAACAAAATCAAAACAGCAGCCACTGAAAAAACTGGAAAAAGCAAAAGTACAAACATAAGTGACTGAACTAAACTGAGAGGGCAAAAGCCCCCGGAGGGGACCCAGAAGGCCCCCACAGAAGTGCAGGACAAAATGCAAAAATATAGCACAAAAACAAAAAGAAGAAAATGTCTTATCTGTTAGCAGGAGATGCAGACACGACACAGCAGGCTACAAGGGAAACAGGAATGAAGGATTCAGACCAGAACAATTGATCACCGGCAACCCTGATGGGAAGGTGACTCCCTTATATAAGACCAGTCAGTAACACCTGATTCCCAGTCCTCACAATCTTCACTGAACAGACCAGTACCGCTTGTAACCACCAGAGGGAGTCTCTGCTCAGAACTCATCTCAAACCCATTCACAACAGTACCCCCCCCTTGAGGAGGGGTCACCGAACCCTCATTTGAGCAAACAGGTCGGTCAGGATGAGTTCTATGATACGCACGGATGAGTCTCCTAGCATGGATGTCCGAAGCAAACACCCAAGAATTGTCTTCCTGACCATAACCTCTCCACTTAACCAAATACTGGAGTTTCCGTCTAGAAAAACGAGAATCTAATATTTTCTCAACCACATACTCCAGATTGCCCTCAACCAAAACAGGGTCAGGAGGCACAGCAGCAGGAACCACTGGCTCAACAAACCTCTTCAACAAGGACTTGTGGAACACGTTATGGATCTTAAATGTCCCTGGAAGAAGCAAACGAAAAGAAACAGGATTAAGAATCTCCATGATCTTATAAGGTCCAATGAACCTAGGCTTAAATTTAGGAGATGCTACTCTCATACGAATATTCTTTGAGGACAACCAGACCAAGTCCCCCACTTTAAACCGAGGACCATCAGTCCTATGCCGGTTAGCAAACCGCTGGGCCTTCTCCTGAGAGAGGGACAACCTCTCCACTACCTGGTCCCAAATTTGTTGCATACGCTCCACAACAGAGTCAACACCTGGACAGACAGAAGCCTCCGTCTGTCCTGAAGAAAATCGAGGGTGAAACCCAGAATTACAGAAAAACGGAGACATCAAAGTGGCAGAGCTAGCCCTATTATTAAGAGCAAACTCAGCCAAAGGCAAAAAAGAGACCCAGTCATCCTGATCAGCAGACACAAAGCATCTAAGATAAGTCTCCAATGTCTAGTTTGTTCTCTCAGTTTGACCATTGGTCTGAGGATGAAATGCCGAGGAGAAAGACAATTGAACACCCAGTTTAGAACAAAAAGTCCTCCAAAATCTGGAAACAAACTGGACTCCTCTGTCAGACACAATGTTCTCAGGAATGCCGTGTAAACGAACCACGTGCTGAAGGAACAACGGCACCAATTCAGAGGAGGAAGGCAACTTAGGTAATGGCACAAGATGTATCATTTTGGAAAACCTATCACAAATTACCCAGATGGTGGTCATTCTCTGAGAAACAGGAAGGTCGGAAATGAAATCCATAGAGATATGGGTCCATGGTCTCTTGGGCACAGGCAATGGCATCAACAAACCACTAGAGCGAGAGCAAGGCTTGGAGCGAGAGCAAGTCCCGCAGGACTGCACAAATTCCCTGACATCACGAGACAAGGTAGGCCACCAAAAGGACCGACTAACCAAGTCTCTGGTACCAAAAATTCCGGGGATGCCCAGCCAATGCGGAACAATGAATCTCAGACATCACACTCTTTTTCCACTGGTCCGGGACAAACAATTTTCCAACAGGGCAGCACTCGGGCCTATCCTCCTGACACCCCTCCAGAGCAAGTCTCAAATTGGGCGAGATGGCGGAAAGAACTACACCCTCTTTCAAAATAACAGAAGGATCAGATAACTCAGGAGAGTCCGCAAGGAAACTCCTCGAGAGGGCATCCGCCTTAACATTCTTAGTGCCAGGAAGAAAGGAAACCACAAAATTAAAACGTGTGAAAAACAAGGCCCACCTGGCCTGTCTAGGATTGAGTCGCTTGGCAGATTCCAGATAGACCAGATTCTTATGGTCCGTAAGGACCACCACCTGATGTTTGGCTCCCTCCAGCCAATGTCTCCACTCTTCAAAAGCCCACTTCATGGCCAATAACTCCCGATTACCCACGTCATAATTACGTTCAGTAGGAGAAAATTTTCGAGAGAAAAAGGCACAAGGGTTACTTTTAGAGGTCTCTGGATCTTTTTGGGACAAAACGGCACCTGCCCCAATTTCAGAGGCATCAACCTCCACCTGAAATGGCAGAGAAACATCAGGCTGCCGTAGAACAGGAGCAGAAGTGAATCTCTGCTTAAGTTCCTGAAACGCAGAGACTGCCTCAGGAGGCCAATTCACCACATCAGAACCCTTTCTGGTCAAATCAGTTAATGGTTTAACAATAACCGAGAAATTACCAATAAATTTACGATAAAAATTGGCAAAACCCAAAAATCTCTGAAGAGCCTTTAATGAAGTAGGTTGGACCCAATCACAGATGGCCTGAACCTTGACCGGGTCCATTTCAATAACAGATGCGGACAAAATGAATCCCAGAAATGAGATCCTCTGTACGCCAAAAAGACACTTTGATCCCTTCACATACAGAGCATTCTCTCTCAAAATCTGGAACACAGTTCGAACATGTTTCACATGAGAGTCCCAGTCATTAGAAAAAAATCAAGATATCATCCAAATAAACAATCAGAAATTTGTCCACAAAATCCCTGAAAATGTCATTCATGAAGGACTGGAAGACGGAAGGAGCATTAGTGAGCCCAAAGGGCATCACTAGGTACTCAAAATGCCCTTCAGGGGTATTGAATGCCGTCTTCCATTCATCCCCGTGCTTAATGCGAATAAGGTTATACGCCCCCCTGAGGTCAAGCTTGGTAAACCAAATAGCGTTTTTCACCCTGGAAAACAGGTCAGAAATCAAGGGTAACGGGTATTGATATTTCACAGTAATATTGTTTAAGAGACGATAATCAATACACGGCCTTAATGAACCATCTTTTTTGGCCACAAAGAAAAAACCGGCACCTAAGGGTGAAGAGGATGGTCTGATATGACCCTTCTCCAATGATTCCTTGATATAAGACCGCATAGCGTCATGTTCAGGTACAGACAAGTTAAAAAGGCGACCTTTAGGGAATTTACTACCCGGCACTAATTCAATAACGCAGTCATAGCTCCTATGGGAGGCAAGGATGCAGATTTACTTTCGCTAAACACATCAGAAAAATCAATCAAATAGTCAGGAACATCCTGAGCCTGGGGGGAGGCAGAAAAAACAGGAGTGTTGGTATTAACACATTGGCAGCCCCAACGCGCAGGAGAGAGATGATAATTTGAACCTGCTGCGCTGCGTTCCCTGAGGACTTAGATTTTAAGGCAAAAAACAATTTACAATTATTTTTGAAATTCTGAAACTTAGCTCGATCCCCCAAAAACAAATCTGGCATGGGATCCTAGGTTCCACAACAGGCAACCTAGCAAGATAGGTAGCAATACTCCTCCGAACCTCAGTGGCAAGCTGATCCACACGGCCAGACAACCGTGCAAACTCCATTGAGAGAAAAGATCCTCCCCAGCACCCAGAGATAGAGGGAAAAAAAAATGCAACAAACAGAAAAATATCTCTGACAACTCTGACAACCTTTTTTCTTTCACAATATTTTTTCCCTTCTGTGAGTACCATACAATTTTCAATTTTTAGGCCGGTGATACTGTTATGTTTCGGTAGCTGAGGAGTGCAGGTAAAAAAAGGCAATACACCAGAGCAGTTGGAATCTATGAGATTACAGTACCCTGACTAACCACCACAACTAGAGGCAGCCGTGGAGCGTTCCTACGTTGGTCCTAGACGCCTCGTCACAGCCTGAGAAACTAACTACACCTAAAGATAGAAATAAGAAAGCTATCTGCCCCGGAGCAGAACCCCAAAGATAATAGAAAGCCCCCAAACAAGTAATGGCGGTTAGACAAGAAGAAATACTGACACAGAAAGAAAATAGTATGAGCAAACGCTGGGGCCCAAACTAACTAAATAGAAAAGGATAGGAAGGGATACTTACTGCAATCCCAGAAAACCCTGAAAAGCACCAACTCTACTAATTTCAAAATCACCTGAGATCACACGACCTCTACCACCTAAATTAGTTCTCTGGTGTAACAAAATCAAAACAGCAGCCACTGAAAAAACTGGAAAAAGCAAAAGTACAAACATAAGTGACTGAACTAAACTGAGAGGGCAAAAGCCCCCGGAGGGGACCCAGAAGGCCCCCACAGAAGTGCAGGACAAAATGCAAAAATATAGCACAAAAACAAAAAAAAGAAAATGTCTTATCTGTTAGCAGGAGATGCAGACACGACACAGCAGGCTACAAGGGAAACAGGAATGAAGGATTCAGACCAGAACAATTGATCACCGGCAACCCTGATGGGAAGGTGACTCCCTTATATAAGACCAGTCAGTAACACCTGATTCCCAGTCCTCACAATCTTCACTGAACAGACCAGTACCGCTTGTAACCACCAGAGGGAGTCTCTGCTCAGAACTCATCTTAAACCCATTCACAACAGCACGGACTGCAAAACGTGCTGTACATGTGCACATGGAGAACTGTTCACACAGTCCTCCGTGCACTCGGACAGCTACAGTCCCTGCCTGTGGTGCTGAAGCTGCTTGTCATTATTCTCCCTGCTCTGCCGGCAACAGCGAGCAGGGAGAATCAATGAAAAACCCGACGTGGAGTCCCCAGTAGGTTTTCAACCAACCCGGCAAAACTATACAGCTGGGGGCTGCTATTCTCAGGCTGGAAAGGGGCCATGATTATGGGTCCCCCCCCAAGGCTAAAAACAGCAGCCCCCAGCTGCCCAGAAAAGGCGCATCTATTAGATGTGCCTATTCTGGAGCTTTGTTGGGTTCTTCCCACTTGCCCTGTAGCGGTGGCAAGTGGGGGGGGTTAATGTCACCTTGCTATTGTAAGGTGGCGTTAAGCCAGACTAATAGGTGTCAATAAAACACTTATTCATTACTAATCCTATAGTAAAGAAAGGGTTAAATAAACACACACACAGTAACAATAAAGTCTTTTAATGAATGAATACACTACACAGGTTTTACATCTTTATTACACTGCCATTCCTTAATCGATGCCATCGATCTCCTGTAAAATATATAAAATAAAAAAACAACAATATCCCATACCAGTCCGGCGTACAGTCAGGTCCCACAGCGTAAATCCATCTCAGGGGTTAATCAGTTTACAGCCGGAGCTCTGCTAATGCTGCCGTTCGGACTGTAAACTACTGGGGAATGACTGTGAAGCAGCGCACACAGACTCAGTGACTAGGGGTGACGTCACCGACTCTCTGCTCACTGCTCACATTCATTCCCCAGTAGTTTTCAGCCGGAACGGCAGCATTAGCAGAGCTCCGGCTGTAAACTGATTAACCCCCGAGATGGATTTACGCCGTGGGACCGGACTGTACGCCGGACAGGTATGGGATATTGTTGTTTTTTTATTTTATATTTTTTACAGGAGATCGATGGCATCGATTAAGGAATTGCAGTGTAATAAAGATGTAAAACCTGTGTAGTGTATTCATTCATTAAAAGGCTTTATTGTTACTGTGTGTTTATTTAACCCTTTCTCTACTATAGGATTAGTAATGCATAGGTGTTATAGACACCTATGCATTACTAAGCCTGGCTTAACGCCACCTTACAATAGCAAGGTGGCATTAACCCTTTATTAACCCCACTTGCCACCGCTACAGGGCAAGTGGGAAGAACCTGACAAAGCTCCGGGATAGGCGCATCTAATAGTTGCGCCTTTTCTGGGCAGCTGTTTTTAGGCTGGGGGGGGCCCATAATCATGGCCCCTTTCCAGCCTCAGAATAGCAGCCCCCAGCTGTATAGTTTTGCCAGGTTGGTTGAAAACCTAAGGGGGACCCAACGTCGGGTTTTTCATTGATTCTCCCTGCTCGCTATTGCCGGCAGAGCAGAGAGAATAATGACAAGCAGCTTCAGCACCACAGGCAGAGGACAGCTCTTACTGTAGCTGTCCGTGTGGTCCTGATGCGGCACACGTGTGCCACACGGATATACCACGTTTTTACACGCACGCGGATATCTCTGGTACCGATTTTTCCGGTACCGGAAATATCTGGACGTGTGAGACTGGCCTTAAATGCACTATTTCAGAGTAGGGGAAAGGAATACAAGATGAACATTATTATGATTGCCTTGTCTATAAGGGTACGAAAGGAGAGAAGAGGTGGCCTCATTAAAGCTCTGACGACAACAATGATACCTGTGAAACCATATGTCCTTTATCAATTTGTAACACTGAATCAGCAATAAAACTACATGTTGGCAAGGTCTTCAGCCACAAGATTACCATGTAGCCACGCTGTGTCGTTTTACTAAGTGGACATAGAAGATAAAATTACTCAGTGGTTTACACTGATGCCTCGCAGCAGTGGAGACCCATTTAGAAGCAGACCGGGATAACATGTACTTTCATGTTTGTGTGCGTGCTGGCACATACTTTAGTTTCTACTCATACTACCGATCACAAGAAGAAGAAACTCAAGTGTGTATGTGTAGGAAACAGATAAATTAAGAGTGGGTGCCACTGGGGACATGAACTTTTCTGAGAGGTTCGGTGCACACCTCTGCAGAATAGGGTAGCTCAGTATAACAAGCTACAAATAAACAGGCTCCAATACTTGACATTTTGTAGTGTGCTCGAAAACAAGGGGTAGATGAAGATTTAAGAGAACATGTGCCCCTGGCAAAGCTTTTTCAGCATTCTAGGAACACAACACATTGAGGACAACAAAGACCAATTTAGCAATCTTGAAGCTGGCAAGGAGTACTCCATAATATACTGAACCTCCATAACATGCCTCAGGTCCTAACAAATGAGAACTTCAAAAGGCCAGGATTTCGTATCTCAAACATAATGACAGAATGCACTAAAAAGCATTTGGGGGCTGGTAAATCTGCCACAGGAGATGTTCAACATTTCATGAGATCTCAGCATCAAGCACACAGTTAACTAATCATTAGAGGATTCCATTATATCTTGGGATTTAGATGAAGGCCTGAATCAGACGCTAACATATATTAATAGTACTTCAAAATAGTCATTTACATTCACATCGCTAAAACAGGACAAAGTCTTTGACACATGTAGTACATTAGTAATTACATTGAGGTGCTTTTTCCTGAGGCTCATTAGCGACAAAAAAAAAAAAACATGATAGGTTTAATTGTGAGAAATATACATGTATTTGGCCATATTTCTAGGCATAAGAGTGCAACAGGGTACATAGAAAAGAAATACAGCCATTCAAAAAAAATAAAAAACCCTCACCTTTAAAGGAGAAATGTGTGAGTGGGAAACAAGTCCATGGACATTCTCAATCTGTGAAATGTTCTTTTCAGAGACATGGACTAATTCAGGGCTTCTTCCTTCACTTAAGATATGTGGGGAGCTAGGCTCTTGAGATGGGAGGTCATCATCCTGGTATCGATATTTCTGTATAAAAAAAAAAAAAAAAAAACATTAGGAACATGAAAAGATGAATGTTTTTAAACCAGATCAACTGAGCTTTAACTAGGATCTGTCAGGTCCTGGCATGACTAGTTTAATCATCTATGTATCCCCTAGAGAGGAACAAATCAGGAGCAGCTTTTCATCTGTTTTCTGCAAGTACTCTGTTGTTCCTCCAGGAAAATTTCTGACATCTAGGAGTTACTATTCCTCATTTCAAAAAGGTGTGTCCCGCCACACACTTACAATGTCAGCACTGATTGGACATGATTGGACAATATGTAGAGACACACCTACAACTTGTAACACCCAGTTGTCAATTTATTCACACATTTCTAGATGAAATAAAGCAACAGTACCAGGTAAAGGTGTAAGAAGGTGTTCTGGCAATTTTTTAGGAAGATGTAAAGACCAAACAACCTATGGAAACCCATGCTTGCTGGTGTTAAGAGACAGATGCCGGCTATGTAACATAGCCAGCATCTGTGGGCAATCCTGGAACAAGCTGGGCTCTGTAGCGTTTACACTATCCTGCTGAAAGCCCAAGCCAGATGAGCGAGCTGGACATGTGATCAGAATGCCAGACAGCCAATCGCCTAAACAACGGCTGTACGGAGAACTGTGGCAGGGAAAGCGAGTAGTCATGGGGCAGAAGAAACGTTTCAAAGGCTGCCTTAAAATGTCTCAAAAACCTGGGAGTCAGCATCAATGCATATGAGAAGCTTGCCCTGGACCGTCCAGCTTGGTGAGGCAGGACCACCTCAAGAGCACATACAACTCTAGACAGGAGAATGTTTGAGGCAAAAAGAAAGCTGTGCACAAGGCACAAGCAGTATTTACTGTCCTGACCACATCTACTTATGTCACGTATGTGGGAGAGCCTACAGAGCCCGTACTGGCCTCAGTCACCTCCAAACCCACAGCCACTGTTCCTCTTCTAAACTCGGATGTCATAGTCCTCTTTGACTACGAAAGACAAACAGCAGTGAGTATGTGGAAGGAGCAAAGCACCAGGGCCGCCTCCACTCACTGTGACCCCAACGCTGACATACATGTGCATCATTTGCCATAACGGAATAAATGACTACTTTTGGATCTGAAAAAAAGTGTTACTAAATAACACTAAAACCATCAGATTAAAACCATTGGAACATAAGAGTAGTTCCCCACTGTTTCATAAAAACTATTCTGACTCACTAAAACATGGGCTCTACAAGTTTTCTGACAGTGCCCTATGGTATTTGGCACTAGAAGTTAGCAGCAGATCTTTTAGGTTATGTAAGGTGCAAAATAAGGACTCCATGGATCCGACTTGTTTTTCAAATATATCCCACAGATGTTCCATCAGATGGAGAATAATTTCCCCTCCCCCAATACACTTTAGATCGTTGTCAGATCCCCTTTAAGGATATTCTGAAGACAAAGCACCACCACGTTCTTGAACTCTGATATTCTTTAAGACGGAATCTGTCAGCAGGTTTTTGCTACCTCATCTTAGAGCAGCATGGTGTAGGCAAAGAGAAGCTGAATCCAGCAATGTGTCACTTAGATTACTGGGTGCAGCCATTTGCACACTAAAATTTTTAGATTTAGCAATGCAGCAGAGCTGAGAACGCTAACCCCGGCCACACAAGGCTCTGTATACACAATACCTTTAGACAGTGAGCTGCCTATCACAGGAGGCACAGGCTCCCATGTCTGAACAATGATAAGCTACTGGTGCTAAAACAATCTTTGCAAGCAAACAAAACCTCAGAGCTTGATAAAAGGCATAGCTATAATCTGTATTGTAACTCCTACCGCATGGGGTCTTCAGAAAGCATAGCAAAAACCTGCTGATCGATTCCTTTTAACCATTCCAGAACAGTTTTTTTCAGTGTGGCAGGGTGCAGTATGCGGATGAAAGGCCACTGCCATTAAAATATATTGCCTTCATGAAGGGCTGCTTGCAAGACCAACAAGCTTCTAAAATATATACCTGAATATTTCAATGACAAAAAAAAAATAGTTCAATAGACAAAACATAAAACAAAATGTTTTGACAAAACTAAATAATACATTTGGTTTCCATATACCCAATTCAGCACTTTTGCTTCAAACCTACACTGTAAAATCTATCAAAAGAAGAATGGCTAGGTTCAAAGCATCATCATTGCCTTGGAGCACTAGAAGAACTGACATTCATGTTAGGGACGAGTTATTCTTCGGCATATAAGGAGTATACCTGGACACCATTGTAGTGTATCAGCATCAAGCCTACACTTCACCAGTGAAACTAAGTTGTGTGGCTCTTTGGACACCATTTTATATCATTTCCTGTTGCATATATAGCGTCAATGTTCGGCTGGATGAGAAGGACATATTATCGGTCAGTGTGCTCGCCATGTGTTTACGACAGCACAGTGACCCAGTAATTACCCGTGTGCCAGTGCACACCAGAGATCTGTCACAGATTGGTGGTCCATGTAAAAAAGAATGCAATAAACACTAGTCTGGTCCATTTTACAGACCAGAAGAGTTAATATAAATACATGCAGCTCCTGCACCCATCCACTATGCGGACAAGCATGCGGAAACAGTCAATGCCTGGTTTTTTTTTTTGCTTTATTTTTTTAAATAGCTCTCTGAACCCAGCCTTATACAGAGATTTTTGCTCCATTTTTTTATGTTTTGTTCGTATACTGGAAAAATACATTATTTTAAATTGTGATACCTTCACATTTTTGCTGGCCTAACAGTGGCATCTGTTACCCATAGATTTATATGGGATCCATTTAACAGATCAAATGTGCATTATTTTATCATTAATCCTTCAAACGGATACCAATTTAGTTTACAAGCATCAGATGCCATTGTTAAGACGTGTTTAACACACTCATCACCCAAAGGTTAGCCTTCCCTCAAACCCTCTGTTTTCTTGTGCTTTTTCCCACAAGAAGAAAACTTTAAAAAAAAAATGCTCCTTTTAGCGGTGCACATCCTAACGTAGATTTAACTGAAACAAGAACAGTTTCTACAATCACTTCTCATTAAACAGTAAAATAAAAACAAAAATCGAATAAATAACAGACTAAAGCAGTTTAACCAGAAAA
Source organism: Oophaga sylvatica (assembly GCA_033576555.1). Taxonomy (NCBI): domain Eukaryota; kingdom Metazoa; phylum Chordata; class Amphibia; order Anura; family Dendrobatidae; genus Oophaga; species Oophaga sylvatica. The sequence goes on along the minus strand of JARQOD010000005.1, from coordinate 182,943,369 downwards.
TAAGACTATAAAAAAAAAGGTAGCTTCGTATTAACATTTTATGAAGCGTGATAGTCTGTACACTTTAATAAAAAATAAATTACACAGTTTATTTATGCCATCAGTACTTTGGGTAACTTGTAACCCATTGCTCTATAAAACACAAACTTCCCATTCTGCAGCATAAATGCATTACTGCGGAGTGCGGCACATTACAGGTCAGGGGAACGGGACAAACCGACCTACAGGCTCTTTATATTACCGTTTTATCAGGAAGCTTCCAAGTTAGGATATGCTCACAAGTCGCATTATTGCAAGTGTTTTTCCCACGAAAAACACAGTATTTTACAGTCCCAGTTAAGTGAATGAGATTTCTGAAATCTGCACACATTGCTTATTTTTGCCTTGCAGATCTGAAGCAATTTCAGATGTACAGCATGTCAATTCTTTCAGTGTTATTTTGCTCAGTCTTTCACCCATTAATAATGAATGGGGAAACAAAAACACATATGTCTTTTGTAAAAAAAAAAAAAAAAATGCAAGTGTTTTATGCAGTATTTTTCCTGCCAACACATCACTATTAGTGGCAGGTCTTTCTGCTGCAAATCCGGAACTTGTGCACGCAACCTAACATTTCCCCATCAAACACAAAATGAACTTTATGGTATTTTCATATAATAATGAAAACGGTAAAATAATTCATATTTATGTGTTTCAGTAGAATGAACTAAAAATGAAAGCTTCTTTTAATTGTAAGGATATTGCAAAAAGTATCAAATCAATATTTTTAAGCCATTTTATTTTCATATTCTTTAACATTCCAGAATGCAAATGCCAAAAGCAATAACTCCACAAGAATAAACCAGAGCTTTGACAAGCACTCGACTAAATGTCATTGACTGTCCTAGCACAGAATAAGGAATGACCCACATATGTTGTTTCACTCGGGCATAGCCATAAGCATGCTTCTGTGTACGTTTCATTTTTAATGCAACAATGAATAAATTGGAAAATGCAGCAAAAAGATTTATAGATTTTTGTTTTATTTGATAAATAGCTACATAAACTGTAAGTGTTTTTATCATATTACAAGTTTTATTAAAAAGCACTTGCAAACCTGAGCAGGGAACAAGCGTGACAGCTGACTGCAAATGTAATGGATAAATCCTCTTTTTTCATAAAACATATAGAACAATTTTCGGTATAAGTGCAGATAATGGCATTCCCAAATAGAATATCAAAGTATAAAGCTGTATTTTATTTCTTCAGGTCTAATAACACTGAAAGATTCTCCCATTTCATGACAATCTTACAGTTTAAATACACTGCTGATCATCTGAAAACAAACAAAACGTTTGATCGTCTGGTTAAATGATCTTTCCTGCTGCACAATATTTTTTCTGCAGCACATCGTCCTGTGTAAACAGTACTCAGGCTGCCAATGTTCTCGCAGCACATGTACACTGAGCAATCTTATTACAGATTATTAAATAACTGGCGACTGGCAAAAAAGTGGCTGATCTACAGTTGCGTAAGTAGACCTTTTGTTGCAAGTCATCACCACACTATTGTTCATTATGGTCCATCTAACTACTATAAAGTGTCTCTCAATGGCTTAAAAAAAAAAAAGCATAGGCTTCAAACGCACATTTCTCTAGAATAGCCAACCACATAAGATTTTTTTTTGCCTTGAAAAAATAAAATTTACAGTACAATGGTTATTAGCCATCACAGCATCTGAGGTCTTTGGGATACACCCACAATATACCAGATATCACACAAAGCTATTGTAGCATAGAGATTGGTTACAATGGGAGCCGGAGGTCAGATGAAGGTTCCAAAGATCTGTCATGTGAACCCTTATTAGACCATGCCAGAAGCCTGGTATAATAGTTTGCCTGTCAGAAGAACTTTGGCAGGGAATAAAGCTTTACGTATTATATTTTTTATGTCATTGTTTAAGTGATCAAATGATCACTGCTCAAACTCACGAAAATAAAAATGTAGACAGACACCCATACATGTTACTTTTATTTTTATAAATTTTTTTTACATAAGCATGGAGTCTATGGGCGACGGCTAACACTATATTGACTATCCAGTCACAGAACAGAGGTGAAAGTGGGGAAATCAATTTGTTAAAATGTCAATCTTCAAAGGATTCCATTTCAAGTTATGGTGGCAATCAGAAATAAAACATTTCACACTCACCTCTTCAGAAATTTAATGAAAGTCTAAAGCATAAACCAACTGAAAAGATGGTGTTCTGTTCCTGACCAAATAAACATTATTTCACCACTAAGCAAATTAAAATAAGCAAAGCTAGATTTAAAAAAAAAAAAACAGTTCCACAATATGCCTCCTAGTAATTTACAAATAAGCAGTGATGACAAATAACGATCATAATCACAGTCCTCTATGATTACAGAACCAAATCAGTCACTTCCAATTGTTTCTGACAGTCACATAGCATTGCAAAATATGCACATCAAAGTATTCATAGCATACACAATATGATAAAGAATGCAAAAAAGTATAAAATATAATTAAAATCAAATCATCAATATGAGTGTACAATATTTAAATATCACATTTAAGAGTGTTCTATATACCATAAGCTCAATATAACATGGTTATTTTGTGAAGCGAAGTGTAAAACATGAAAGCACTTGGAGATTCACAAGACTACTAATCAGAATGCTATACTGAATGAAACAAGTAACAATCTAAAGGATACTTACCTTGCACCCAAACATTAAAGATATGGTACTGTTTGCTACACGCCACTTTGCAATGGCAAAGCATTGGAGAAAAACAATCCAAGTTTTTGATGTTGGAAGAGAATTTTTCGGAGCCAGGACATCTTAGTGTGTCGTTTTGCAGAAGTCCTGGAAAATGCCTTTGCAAATGTTTGTTTACTGCGTTAGACATTTACCTAAACAAGGCTTTAAAATAGTGGGTGAAATCAGCAACTTCTTCTTTCCTCCACATTAAACACAAATATTGATTCTAAAAAAGTTCAAGTAGAGTCATCATTTACCAAAAGCATATCTTCATATCTAGTAAATGAAACAGTAAGAAGCCACTTGCTGCAGTGTTCACATTACCACCCATCCTCTGGAGCAGGCAGATCAGCAGCTGGAGCTAGGGAATCTTGCTGGCTGCTCTGAAGGAGGGGCAACAATCTTGCAGCAAGAAAATCAAAATTCCAGTAAAATAACGGAATGTAAAAAAAGTTATCTGCAGCATTTACAAATTTCAGACAACTACATTCCTATATTTAGAAATAAACCAAATATATTCTATACTTCAGGGTTCGACAAACCCGGGCGCCAGGTCGCCAGTGGCGCCTAGAAAATCATGCCTGGCGCCCGGGAATTAAAGAGGAAAAAAAACAATTTTTACTCCTGCGCCGTCTGGATTGCCTCCGCTGCGCCGCGCTGATTGGCTGCCACCATAATTCTGTTTACTGCCGCTAGCGGCATGTTTGTTATGGAGGCAGGGCCGGCGCCCGTTAGCGGAGGAGAGTGGTGTCAGCGCCGCCACTGCCCCCCCCCCGCTTGCTCAGGGCCCCGGCAGCAGCAGGACACAATACTTACCTCTCCCCGTGCCTCCGCTGCCGCAGCTCCGGGCTCCAGGGGGCGCCGGCGCTTCCTCTCACAGCAGCGCCGCTGAATGAAGTTATCATTCAGCGGCCGGCTGTGGCAGAGAGCGCGCGGACACCGGACAGGTGAGATGTGATGTGTATGTGTCTGTGTGTATCAGTGTGTGTGTGTGTATGTAGTGCGGTGCTTTGTGTGTGTGTGTATGTATGTATGTATGTATGTGAGAGAGTGCTTGTGTGCTGCGGTGCTGTCTGTGTGTGATGATGGGCAGGCATTGATGATAATGGGCAGGCATTGATGAAGATGGGAAAGCGATGATGATGATGGGCAGGCATTGATGATAATGGGGAGGCAATGATGATGTTGGGCAGGCATTGATGATAATGGGGAGGCAATGATGATGATGGGCAGGCATTGATGATGATGGGCAGGCATTGATGATGATGGGGAAGCGATGATGATGATGGGCAGGCATTGATGATAATAGGGAGGCCATGATGATGATGGGCAGGCATTGATGATATGTGAGAGAGTGCTTGTGTGCTGCGGTGCTGTCTGTGTGTGATGATGGGCAGGCATTGATGAAGATGGGAAGCGATGATGATGATGGGCAGGCATTGATGATAATAGGGAGGCCATGATGATGATGGGCAGGCATTGATGATAATGGGGAGGCAATGATGATGTTGGGCAGGCATTGATGATAATGGGGAGGCAATGTTGATGATGGGGAGACAATGATGATGATGGGCAGGTATTGATGATAATGGGAAGGCAATGATGATGTTGGGCAGGCATTGATGATAATGGGGAGGCAATGATGATGATGGGGAGGCAATGATGATGATGGGCAGGCATTGATGATGATGGGCAGGCATTGATGATGATGGGGAGGCGATGATGATGATGGGCAGGCATTGATGATAATGGCAGGCATTGATGATGGGGAGGCGATGATGATAATGGGCAGGCATTGATGAAGATGGGGAGGCGATGATGATGATGGGCAGGCATTGATGATAATGGGCAGGCATTGATGATGGGGAGGCGATGATGATAATGGGCAGGCATTGATGAAGATGGGAGGCGATGATGATGATGGGCAGGCATTGATGATGATGGGGAAGAGATGATGATGATGGGCAGGCATTGATGATAATAGGGAGGCCATGATGATGATGGGCAGGCATTGATGATAATGGGGAGGCAATGATGATGTTGGGCAGGCATTGATGATAATGGGGAGGCAATGATGATGATGGGGAGACAATGATGATGATGGGCAGGCATTGATGATAATGGGGAGGCAATGATAATGTTGGGCAGGCATTGATGATAATGGGGAGGCAATGATGATGATGGGGAGGCAATGATGATGATGGGCAGGCATTGATGATGATGGGTAGGCATTGATGATAATGGGGAGGCAATGATGATGTTGGGCAGGCATTGATGATAATGGGGAGGCAATGATGATGATGGGGAGGCAATGATGATGATGGGCAGGCATTGATGATGATGGGCAGGCATTGATGATGATGGGGAGGCAATGATGATGATGGGCAGGCATTGATGATAATGGGGAGGCAATGATGATGATGAGGAGGCAATGATGATGATGGGCAGGCATTGATGATGATGATGGGCAGGCATTGATGATGATGAGGAGGCAATGATAATGATGGGCAGGCATTCTGGCTCCTAAATTTTTTGGCTGGCTCCTAGATTCTGAACAACTTTGTCGAGCCCTGCTATACTTCATAACAGCTGCATTCATATCACCCTTTGCATTATATGTCACAGACTGCACATATATAGAACATGCACAGAAGCTTAGGCGGCACTGTAAGGCCGGAGTCACACACAACCACAAAAAATCGGTCCGTTTAAGACGGTCGACAATCGATCAAAATAAAAACATCACACATCCTTCTGGCATCCGATTTTCCTTCAAAGATGCGATTTAATCGCATGTGTGTGTACCTTGTAACATCCGATTTTCATCCGACTTGCGAGATTTTCTCGCAGGCTTGCAAAACTGACATATAATGGATCCAAAAGAATAGTATTTAAATGCCAAAAGAAAGAATAGATATATACACATAGAGCACATATAATATATATATATATATATATATATATATATAATATATGTCATTGTGACATATATATATACATATATTTATAGTTCTTACACTTCTACATACTGTTATAGCCGCTAATTCAATTGCCGGCTTCAGTGAAATCACAGAAGCCGACATGAAATGATACATTGTTTCCACACATTTAACCATGTAATTTCATGTATTTTTATATATGTTTGAAACATACAATTACATGAGTATATGTGTGCTAAATTTCAGACATGTAGGGGTTAATTAAAGGTGTAAATTCGTTGAAAAAAAATGCGTGGGCTCCCGCTGTATTTTCTCCACCAGACAGACAAAGCAAGCGAGTGGGGCAGATAATAATAGCCTAGGGATGGTACATTTTTTTTGTGCCCCCCCTGGCTACTAACATCTGCCCCCAGACACCCCAGAAAGGGCAAATCTATAATTAGATTCGCCCTTTCTGGCACTTTGCCCGTCTATTCCCATTGCCCTGTAGCGGTGGCGAATGGGTTAATAAGGGGTTAAAATGACCTTGCAATTGAAAGGTCACTTTAAGCCAGGTTAATAATTGATAGCTGTCAATTAGACAACTATCAATTATTAATCCTATTGTATGAAAGAAAAATCAAACACACACAGTTTAATAAAAAATAAGTTTAATTAAATAATCACAGTTTTTTGACCATATTTTATTTTCCTGCTAAAACCATTTCCTGTAATAAAAATAAAATAAAAAAGCAAAATTATACTTACCAATCCGATGTACAGTCAGGTCCCACGGTGTAATCCATCAGAAAGGGTTAACAGGTTACAGGTCGCAGAGAGCTAATAATGCTGTCTCAGACCTGTATTCCCCTGAATGAATAAGTTCCTCTCCCAGCGAAAGTAGAGGAATAGATTCATGAATGGAGCTTAATTGATTTATTGCCAATTTAACTGTAGTGACCTGACCTAAAGGGAAAGTGGACACAATCAATTAAGCTTCATTCATGAAACACATCCTCTCCTGTCGCCAGGAGAGGAACTTATTCATTCAGGAGCTTTGAGCTGAGCATGCAGGATTACTTGCACTGCTTGGCTCAAAGCTAGTTAACCCTTTGTGAAGGATTACAGCGTGGGACGTGACAGATCGGCGGAATAGGTAAGAATAATGTTGTTTTATTTCTTTTTCTTTATTTTAGGAGATCAATGGCTTCGCACGGATTAAGTGTAAAATAAAATATGGTCAAAAAAATGTGTTTTTATTTCATTAAAATTATTTATTCTTAAAGTGTGTGTGTTTTTTTATTTACTTCAATAGGATTAATAATTGATAGTTGTCTAATTGACAGCTATCAATCATTAACCTGCCTTAAGGTCACCTTTCAATTGCAAGGTGACAGTAAGGTGAGATTAACCCATTCGCCACCGCTACAGGGCAATGGGAATAGACGGGCAAAGTGCCAGAAAGGGCGAATCTAATTATAGATTTGCCCTTTCTGGGTGTCTGGGGGCAGATGTTAGTAGCCAGGGGGGGCACAAAAAAATGCACCCTCCCTGGGCTATTATTATCTGCCCCCACTCGCTTTGCTTTGTCTGTCTGGTGGAGAAAATACAGCGGGAGCCCACGCATTTTTTTTCAACGAAATTACACCTTTAATTAACCCCTACATGTCTGAAATTTTGCACAAATACACTCATGTAATTGTAAGTTCTAAACAAATATCAAAATACATGAAATTACATGGTTAAATGTGTGGAAACAATGTATCATTTCATGTCGGCTTCTGTGATTTCACAAAACCCGGCAATTGAATTAGCGGCTATTACAGTATGTAGAAGTCTAGGAACTATAAATATATGTATTAATATATATATATATATATATTATAATATATATATAATATATAATACATGTCACAATGACATGTATATATATAATATATATATAGTGTTCTATGTGTATATATCTATTCTTTCTAGTCTTTATTAAAGCTGTCAGTGTGATTTTACAGTATAGCCGGGATGAATTGCCGCTTTTCTAAAGGACACCGATGCGATTTCATCGCAAGTCACACAGTGTGGTCCGTTTGTAATCCGATTTTTCATCGCTCCCATAGACTTGCATTGGCGATAGTCGACCCACAATCGGTGACAATCGCAGCATGCTGCGATTGTACACGGACGTTTAAAACGGACCACAAAAAATCGGATACTGGGAGCTGCTCCATAGATTAACATAGGTCCGACTGCAATGCGATTTTTCATCGCATTGCAGTCGTCCGATTTTGTCGCCAGTGTGACGCCGGCCTAACTGTCATATTCTGTCAGCAGACATCTGCCTGTAACAGCAGTGATCGGTGCTTGCACTGTTTGCTGCTGTTTAACCATTTATATGTTCCTGCCAATCACTGACCGCTGCTTATAAATGGCTTGGTTGCTGATGCAGCTGTGTACTGGATCCTGTTTTTGCCTACAAAGCAAAAACAGAGTGCCGATGGGTTTGAATGATAGACAAGGTCTACTGGAGGTCCTATCACTTCCACATTGGTAGGAGAACATCAGTGTGGAGACACGTGGGTCAGAGGGTGCACTAGTCCGCTGGTTCGAGACCGCATGGACCATGGAACATCCCACTTAACGCCGTTTTTTTTTTTTGCTTTTTTTAAAGTTGTCATAATACGAAGACAACACAGGGTGAGGATAAAAAGGTGTGGCAATACTTAATTGCAACTGAAGACTAAGAACACCTTGCGTGTTCGAAACGCGTACAGTTGTTTTTGCAGGCACTCTTCCTCCGGCATTACCGGTCTATTGTCCAATAGCTTCGTTTTTTCATGTTTTAACCTATCAATAAAGATTTATGGATTTTATCCCTGGAGCTGAATAGTTTTGCTACTCTGTGCAAGTCTTCCACGTCAAGCAGAGACGTTGTTCCATGCTCAGGACTTCCTCACAGCTTGTGAAAATCAAAGTAAGGGTCAGCTGAATTTCCACTTCTATTTGAATACTTTATTGTACCCTGAACAGACAATAACACAGAACAGTTCCAGCAAAATAGCTAAGATGGTAAAAAGTTACAGTCTCAACCCTTCTGCTGACTTGCCGAGATTTAAGCAGCTGCCCCTTCCAGGGCCAACTACCACAACATGTGGCATACACAGAGAGGAGGTAACGACAAGCTTAGGAAGCCGATAGTCCATTGAAGTACGAGGACAGGTGACCGGTGGGTCCAAGTCCTGACTTCCCCATACGTATCCATGGGTTCAGTAATCAAAGGAGCAGATCTGTATTCTTTCAGCCAGGGGCATGGTCCTCTAAGAAGGCAACCTGTAGAATGTCAAATCTGTCATTTGAAACCACAGCCAGTGGTTTCTTGGTTGTGGTTTCGTAAAGAGTCTCTGGTTCTTTGGATCTCTTGTTACAGAGGCATAGCCCCCCTTTTAAAGTTCACAACTGTTGTACTTCAATCCATCATCCAAAGGTCAAGAGGAAGGTGTGATGAGATTATCTTGCATGGTTTGAGTATTTAATCAATCTGAATAGCTCCTCAGTTTTGCAGGTCAACAACACTAGCTGACCTGAACAATGTGTATTCAACAAATTAGACATCTATTATTCAATTACCCTGTGTCTCTGTCATCCAGGAGAAACCACTTTACGTTACAACAAACCAACTCAAAAGTCAATATCACCGGGTCATACAAACAATAGTCTGTTTTCTTGACCAACCAAAGAAAAACACATACTGTGAATTCAAGAGTCCTGGCTTACTGAACATAGCAGTTCGGATAATTAAGATTAACTACTTCATGACAGGAGCTTTTTTCCGGTTTTGCGTTTTCGTTCTCCTTCGTTCCAGAGCCATTACTTTTTTATTTTTCCATAAATATGGCCATGTGAGGGCTTATTTTTTGTGGGACGAGTTGTACTTTTGAACAATACCATTGGTTTTACCATGTCGAGTAACAGAAAACGGGGAAAAAATTCCAAGTGCGGTGAAATTGCAAAAAAAGTGCAATCCCACACTTGTTTTTTGTTTGGCTTTTTTGCTAGGTTCACTAAATGTTAGCACTGACCTGCCATTATGATTCTCCAGGTCATTAAGAGTTCATAGACACCAAACATGTCTAGGTTATTTTTTTATGTAAGTGGTGAAAATATTCCAAAGTTTGCTATATAAAAAAAAAAAAATTGCACCATTTTCAGTGATCTTGGGTTGGGTGAGGGCTTATTATTTGTGTGCCGAGCTGGCGTTTTTAATTATACTATTTTGTGCACATACGATCTTTTGATCGCCCGTTATTGCATTTTAATGCAGTCGTGGCAACCAAAAAAATGTAATTCTAGCGTTTTGATTTTTTTTTCACTACACCGTTTAGCGATCAGGTTAATCTTTTTTTATTGACAGATCGGGTGATTCTGAATGTGGCGATACCAAATATGTCTATGTTTGCTTTTATTTTTATTGTTTTATTTTGAATGGGGCGAAAGGGGGGTGATTTGCACTTATGTTTTTATTTTTTTCACATTTTTAAAAAGTTTTTTTTTTTTTTTTCTTTACTTTTGGCAATGCTTCAATAGCCTCCATGTGAGGCTAGAAGCTGCCACAACTTGATCAGCTCTGCTACATAGAGGCAAAGCGCAGATCGCCTCTGTGTAGAAGAATTACTGCATTGCTATGAGTGTCGACCACAGGTTGGCTGGAAGCACTTGTTAAATGACGCTGTCAGCATTTGACAGCGGCATTTAACTAGTTAATAGCCACGGGTGGATAGCGATTCTGTCTGCGGCTATTGCGGGCACATGTCAGCTGTTCAAAACAGCTGACATGTCCCAGCTTTGAGGTGGGCTCACCGCCGGAGCCCACATCAAAGCGGGGGTACTGCCATCGGAAGTACTATACCGTCCGATGGCAGTAAGGGATTATATGCTGTGTTGTCACAGTCAGTTTCACTATATAAGACCACAGATCTCAACATAGGGAAGAAAAAAAAAAAGCTTTGTTTGCAAATAAATCTTCACACAGGTCCATCAATGGAGAAATAAAAAAAGAAAAAAAGTTATGGGTGATGAAAACTTTTTTTTTTTTTTTTTAAACATTAACATATGAAAAATAAATAAAAACTCTTACAAATTTGGAAACATTGTGATTGTATTGATTTTAACAAACATATTTCCAGAACATTTGGAACTTAAAAGAGGGGTTTTCCCCACAAAGTACATTTTAATTATTAGATCTTGGAATAAAAACAAGTTGCACAATTGGATGTGTTTAAAAAAATGATCTCGTGCTGAGATAATCTTATAAATGTGCCCCTGCTGTGTGCAGTGTAATGGCCATGTCTGACCCTACAGGAACTGATCATATCACAGCTACTGGGCAGGTGAGGACACAAATGGTTATACAGATATTACAGCGGATTTTTTTGTGAGGGTTCACAAACATCAGGATATTATAAATTGCTTGGATGTTCATCCTGAAAAGTTGGATAAGTATCATGTGTATGTCACTCCATATGTCTTGCAAGTGCAATGCGCAAGATTTTTTTTCTCGCTTTGCATCCATATGCAATAAGTTTTTAACATCATCTTTAACATACTATAATACTGCCTGTAACTGAAAGCTACTTGTCATATATAACAAAGCAATCTTATATATAAATAGATAAAGATATTAGAAACGAAATAGTTAATAGGATAGATATTAGATTGAGCGAATAGATTCCCTGCAAATAATTTCACAAGCCGCCTACATATAATAAACTTGCACCCTTTAGTGCTTTTCATGTGGCACTAAAGGGCGTTTAGCCTATTAAATAAATTTAAAAAACGACATGGGGTACCCTCTCACGCTGGCCTCTGTGAGGCCCGGTGACTCCGATGAGCGGTATAATTACTGTCATCACTGTTGAGAGCCGCCGGGTCTGCGGAGCACAGCGGGAGCGGCTACTGCTAAAAGCCTATGGAGAATTGATGTATTTGGGGAACATCGTGGGAAACGCTGGATTACGTTGGACCTGTGTGCGACCCTTGTTTTCTAATAAATTGGTGAACAAGGGACAGCGTCTTGTTTTTAATTTGTTTTCTTTTATGTTTTTCAGGTATCCATTTGTGGACTATGCTTGATTCCCAGGGCTATAATGGACCTGCATGGGTTTTTCTTTTAATTAAAGTAGTGAACCCGGGAAAGTGTGGGGGGAGTGTTTTTTTTTCTGTATTGTGTGTGATTTTATTTTTGATTACTGTGCTAGTAATGGGGGCGTCTGATAGACACCTCTCCATTACTAATTGCAGGGCTAGATGCCAGCTGTGATTTTTATTTGATGCACCACTTCTGGGGCGGCTGCGGGTTAGTATTTTTAAGGCAAGAAGGGCCCAATAAGGCCAGGTTCACATAGCGTTAATGCAGTCCATTCAACCCATAGCGTTGACGGACTGAATTAACCCTACTGTCATATTGTGATCACGTTTACCGATCACGCTAGCGCAGCTTCTCTATCTGTGCTAGCTGTGACGGACCCCCGAAGGCTGCAGACCGTGTCCGAGGATCCGTCACAGATTGACGGCACATCGCTAACGGGTGCCGCTTTGGACATGCATTAGTGATGCGCTCGGTTATGGGAGTGAATGGCAGCGTTAACGGATGCATTACATCGCGTTAATGCCGCGGTGTAACACTATCCGTTAAACGGACCGGCCAAACGCTATGTGAACCCAGCCTAACCATGGACATTCCCAGCCTGATAACTAGCAAAGGTAAAGCAGACAGTTGTGAGCTGATAATATCAAAAATAGGTGGGACCTCACATCATTTTTTTTTCTTATTTATTAGGTCAAACACCCTTTAGTGCCACATGAAAGGCACTAAATGGTGCAAGTTTATCATATGTAGCTTGCGAAATTATACATCTACAGGATATCTATCCCATCCATCTATTCTCAGGGTTCAGTGAATTTACCGTACTTGGCTGATGTAATTTTGTGGTTCCTTTGAGATGTGTGCGAGAAGAAAAAATCACGGTCCATGTGCCGTCCGTTTTCTTTTCCCTTCACACCCATTGACTTGCAATGGTGTGTCTCGCCTGATGTAATCGGCCATTTGCAGCATGCTTTGATTTTTTTTTCTTCAGCCCAATTCCAGATGCGGAAAAACTCGCAGATGAACACTGCCTCATTGGATAATATTGGTTTGGAGTACAATGCGATTTTTTTTTTTTTTTAGCACACTGCACTCGTCTATTTTATACGCATATGTAAGCAAACCCTGAGGCAAAACATTTCCCTGCCTGTTTATGTGCAATCTTTTAGCTCAAAGAAAGAATTAGCTGCAATTCCATGCTGTCCTGTCTGTATCCTCTTTGGCTTCCTCCCCTGCCCAGGAGCTGTGGTATGATCAGACCTTGTTCCAGCATGGTCAGACACGGCCATTACACAGTACACATCAGGAGCACATTTTTCATGATTGAAATTAAATTCTGCTGTGTCTTACACCTCCAGCAATGTGGATGTGATTTATGCAAAATCTAATACCAGCTGTGTTTTTGCTTTTTTTTTTTTTTTTTTTTTAAATTCAGCATAAACTGACCTGTGGTGCGCGTTTCAAATAGTTTTAAAATCCACAACATGTCAACGTCTGCTGCAGGCACGCGTAGTTTTATGTGCAGATTATTCATATAGATTGGCATTAGATAAAAATCCACAAGTAAAAAACGCACATGCATTTTTAGTGTGATACTGTGGCAGAAAGGGATCAAGACCACATGTACAGTCATGGCCAAAAGTTTTGAGAATGACACAAATATTAATTTTTACAAAGTCTACTGCTTCACTTTTTCTAATGGCAATTTGCATATACTCCAGAATGTTATAAAGAGTGATCAGCTTTACAGTAATTACTTGCAAAGTCAATATTTGGCTAGAAAATGAACTTTATCCCCCAAAACACATTTCAACATCATTGCAGCCCTGCATTAAAAGGACCAGCTAACCTCTTTTCAGTGATTGCTCCATTAACACAGGTGTGGGTGTTGATGAGGACATGGCTGGAGATCAATCTGTCATGATTAAGTAAGAATGACACCACTGGACACTTTAAAAGGAGGCTGGTGCTTGGCATCATTGTTTCTCTTCTGTTAACCATGGTTATCTCTAAAGAAACACGTGCAGTCATCATTGCAATGCACAAAAATGGCCTAACAGGGAAGAGTATCGCAGCTAGAAAGATTGCACCTCAGTCAACAATCTATCGCATCATCAAGAACTTCAAGGAGAGAGGTTCCATTGTTGCCAAAATGGCTCCAAGAAAGACCAGCAAGCACAAGGACCGTCTCTTAAAAGTGTTTCAGCTGCGGAATCGGGCTACCAGCAGTGCAGAGCTTGCTCAGGAATGGCAGCAGGCAGGTGTGAGTGCATCTGCACGCACTGTGAGGCGGAGACTCTTGGAGCAAGGCCTGGTCTCAAGGAGGGCAGCAAAGAAGCCACTTCTCTCCAGAAAAAACATCATGGACAGACTGATATTCTGCAAAAGGTACAGGCAGTGGACTGCTGAGGACTGGGGTAAAGTTATTTTCTCTGATGAATCCCCTTTTCAATTGTTTGGGACATCAGGAAAACGCCTCATTCGGAGAAGACAAGGTGAGCGCTACCACCAGTCTTGTCTCATGCCAACTGTTAAGCATCCTGAAACCATTCATGTGTGGGGTTGCTTCTCAGCCAAGGGAATCGGCTCTCTCACAGTCTTGCCTAAAAACACAGCTATGAATAAAGAATGGTACCAGAATGTCCTCCAAGAGCAACTTCTCCCAACCCTCCAAGAGCAGTTTGGCGATCAACAATGCCTTTTCCAGCATGATGAAGCACCTTGCCATAAAGCAAAGGTGATAACTAAATGGCTCAGGGAACAAAACAGAGATTTAGGGTCCATGGCCTGGAAACTCCCCAGATCTTAATCCCATTGAGAACTTGTGGTCAATCATCAAGAGACGGGTGGACAAACAAAAGCCTAAAAATTCTGACAAAATGAAAGCATTGATTGTGCAAGAATGGACTGCTATCAGTCAGGATTTGGTCCAGAAGTTGATTGAGAGCATGCCAGGGAGAATTGCAGAGGTCCTGAAGAAGAAGGGTCAACACTGCAAATATTGACTTGCTGCATTAACTCATTCTAAATGTCAAGATAAACTTTTGTTACTCATATGTTTGCAATTATATTTCTGTCTGTTATAAAAACATCTGTCAAACACACATAAAAACCAGAGGGCAGCAGATCATGTGAAAATATAATATTTGTGTCATTCTCAAAACTTTTGGCCATGACTGTAATCCGAACAGGACTATAAATAAGGTTTTGTCAAATACCACAAAGTATCAAAAACAATGCAGTTTTGTTTAAAACATGACATACCAAAAGACAAAAATACATGTAAAAAATGTAATGAGAAAGTCTAAGTTACTTACCGTTAACGGTATTTTTCGAAGTCCATGACAGCACTACAGAGAGAGGGGATCCGCCCCTTAGGAACAGGAAACCTACAGATATAAAAGGGCGGCACCTCTCCCACACATCAGTTGGATTACAGAGCATAAGAGGACATCAAGGTTAAATGGTATACAGCAAAAAAATTTCATGCATCACACAGTAACATTAATCAATTGTTTATTACATGTGGACTACATAAGCGGAAGAAGTGCACATAGAACCTGGGTGGGAATGTAAGGGTGCTGTCATGGACTTCGAAAAATACCGTTAACGGTAAGTAACTTAGACTTTATTCGAACGTCCATGACAGCACTACAGAGAGAATTACAGAGAGTAATAACTACTTAGGGAGGGACTACTGCCTGCAGCACCCTTAGTCCGAAAGAAAGGTCTGAGGAAGCACCCAAATCTAATCTATAATGAGTGTAAAACGTGTGTGGAGAAGACCACGTAGCTGCCTTACATATCTGGTCAATCGAGACTTCTGCCCTTTCTGCCCAATGAAGTCGCACAGCTCGAGTGGAATGCGCCCTTAGCCTCTCAGGTGGCTGCTTGCCCCTCGAGGTGTATGCCAGAGAAATTGCTTCCCTAATCCATCTGGCCAATGAGCTCTTTGTTAATCTACGGCCTTTGTTAATTCCTTGAAAAGAGACAAACAATGCATTGTCCCTTTTCCAGGGATCAGTGACTGCCAAATATTGCAGCAGACATCTTCTAACATCTAAAGTATGAAGTTTCATCTCTTTTTGATTAGATGGATTAGGGATGAACGAAGGGAGAATAATTTCCTGTGTTCTGTGGAAAGCGGAAGACACCTTAGGTAGGTATGCCGGATCCGGTCTAAGTATTATCCTGTCATTCAGGACCTGAGTGTAAGGAGATAGTCTAGATAGTGCCTGGATGTCACTTACCCTCCTAGCCGAGGTTAATGCTACCAGGAAAGCGGTCTTAAGGGAAAGAATTTTTATTGATGCTGCTGATATAGGTTCAAAAGGGGGCTCTGTTAAAGCAGTGAGAACAAGGTTCAAGTCCCATGGCATGATTCTCACTTTCACTATGGGTCTCGACCTACCCGCAGCTTTAATGAATCTACTGACCCAGTAATTATTTGCGATGTTGCAACTAAAGAGTGCCCCCAAAGCTGAAACTTGCACCTTAAGGGTGCTTGTGGAGAGACCTAAGTCCAGACCCTTTTGTAGGAATTCTAGAATCTGGGTTATCGGTGTTGTGTCCCCTGCTACAACCGCCGAGCTCTGAAGAAATTTCTTCCAAATCCTAGCGTAGATCCTAGTTGTAACCTCTTTTCTGCTTTTAAGGAGAGTATTAATTACATTAGCAGAAAACCCCTTATCTGTCAGCAGCGACCGTTCAAAATCCACGCCGTCAGGTGGAGGCCCGCTACTCGAGGATGGTAGACTGGACCCTGGGAGAGCAGATCGGGAATGTCCGGCAGGACCCACGGGTCGGCTATCGACATGTTTCTGAGACATGAAAACCATGCCCTCCTGGGCCAAAAAGGAGCGATTAATATTATCCTTGCCCTGTCCTTCCTGACCTTCCTCAATACTAGGGGGAGTAAGGACAGGGGAGGGAAGGCGTAGGCTAGATCGAAATCCCACTGTAATAGAAGAGCGTCCACTGCCAGAGGGCGTTCTTTGGGATTCAGAGAGCAGAACTGTCTCACTTTCCTGTTGCTTTTGGTAGCAAAGAGATCTACTTCCGGTAGACCCCATTTCCGCACAATTAGGTCGAAGATGGAAGTCTTTAATGACAACTCTCCTTGGCTCAGGAGATTGCGGCTTAAGAAGTCCGCCTTGGTATTTTCTTCTCCCCTTATATGTAGAGCCGTTAGAGAAAGAAAGTGTCGTTCTGCTATCTGAAGTAGGCGCCTTGCCACTTCCATGAGAGGACCGGAACGAGTACCACCCTGGTGGTTGATGTATGCGACTGTGACCCGATTGTCGGAGAGCACTCGAACGTGGTGACCCTGTAGATAGACAAGGAGTTTTTTAATCGCTAGCTCTACCGCTGCTAATTCCTTCATATTAGAAGACATTTGAATTTGATCCTGCTCCCATGAGCCCTGAACCATAACGTCCCCATATGAGCCCCCCACCCAGAGGGGCTAGCATCTGTTGTGACTATTCGGGATATGTCATATTCCCAGGGAACCCCCTTAGACAGGTTTGTCTCATTCTTCCACCAATCCAGGGATCTTATAGCAGCCTGGGACAAGGATAGCTGGCCTTCCAGGTAACCACCTAGCAAATTTTGATACAGCAAGACCTCAGCTTGCAGTGCCCTTGTGTGAAATTGGGCCCACCGAACCGCGGGAATGCAGGACGAGAGGGAGCCCAAAAGAGACATAGCCTTCCTAAGCGACATGGAGGGGTTACTGGAAGCGTTTAGGACCTGGTACCGTAAACGAATTAACTTGTCTGACGGTAAACTACAGTTCTGATTTTGTGAATCCAGAATTAGCCCTAGAAATTGCTGAACCCTCATCGGATTCAAACGAGACTTTTTGGTATTTATTAGCCATCCCAGCCGCTCTAAGGTAGAAATCGCTCTTTTCAGTTGCTCTAGGCAATGCTCTGCCGTCTTTCCTATAATAAGAAAGTCGTCAAGGTAGGGGACTATAAGCATATTTGATTCACGTAAGTGGGCCATGACCTCCGACATAACCTTAGTGAATACTCGTGGGGCAACCGCCAAGCCAAAGGGAAGGGCGCTAAATTGAAAATGTCGCAGTGATTCCCCCATCTGGATTGCTACTCTGAGGAAACGCTGATGCTCCATATGGATCGGTATGTGGTAATAAGCGTCTTTCAGATCTAACACCACCATAAAGCAATTTTCAAACAGAAGCTTTATTGCTGAGCTGACCGTTTCCATTTTAAATGGGTGAATAATCAGGAATTTATTGAGGGCTTTCAAATTAATAATTGTTCTAAAAGACCCATCCAGTTTATGGATCAAAAACAGAGGGGAGTAAAACCCCTTACCCCGCTCTGCTTCTGGCACCTCCACTAAGACATTCTTAGCGCAAAGCTCCTGAACCTCCAACTCTAGAGCGGCCTGCTCCGATGGCGATGACCTGAGTGGGGTAATTTTAAAGTTATCCCAAGGTACCGAGGAGAATTCTAACCGCAGCCCTGTAGCTATGATGTTAAGGATCCAGCTACTGTTTGAGATTTCCGACCAGGCCGGGTAGAAGGCCTTCAATCTGCCTCCTACCGGCATCGCTAGTCATTGCGAGGGTTTTTTTGTTTCCCTAGGTGGACCTCTAAACATAAACCCTGTACCTCTTCGCCTCTTTTCATCCCATTTGGCTCGTTCCCTGGACGACCTTCGGTAGCTGAACCTCCTTCTGCTGAAAGGTCTTTTATAGGAAGGGGTTGATAGACTGGGAAACTTTTTCTTGTCGTCCCCTGCCTTTTCTAAAAGTTCGTCCAGGACCGGGCCAAAAAGATATTCGCCGTCACACGGAATGGAACAGAGGCGAGATCTGGTTTGAACATCGCCCGGCCAACATTTCAGCCATAATGCCCTTCGTGCTGCATTAGACAGCCCTGCCGCTCTAGCAGCCATTCTTACTGAGTCCGCTGAGGAATCAGCCAGGAAAGCCGCCGCATTCTGAATCATTGGCAAGGTCTTCCGAATTGTCCCCCTGGAGGTTCCATCTGTTAACTGGGAAGCTAACTAGTCTAGCCAGACCATCAATGACCTGGCTGCGCAAGTGGCTGCAACTGCCGGCCTCAGGGCACCTGCCGACATCTCCCATGTGCCTTTCAAGAAGGAATCTGCCTTCCTGTCTAGTGGATCTTTCAAAGACCCCATATCATCAAATGGGATGGAGGATTTTTTAGAAGCCTTCGCCACTGCTGCATCCAGCTTCGGGGCCTTATCCCATTTACCCGTCAGGGGATCTTCAAAGGGATATCTCCGTTTAAACGCTTGGGGTAAGGAGCCTCTTTTTTCAGGCTTCTTCCACTCTCTGTCTATAAGGCCTTGGATGCTACTGTTTAGTGGAAAGGACCTCCGTTTTTTTGGATCTAGACCACCAAACATCAGATCCTGTACTGAGGGCTCTGGTTTCGCCTCTTCTACCCCCATGGTGGACCTAACTGATTTGACAAATTTGTCCATCTGGTCCAAGGGAAAACAAAAACGGGTAGCGTCTTCCGTAGAAGACGAGGAGGAAGCCGAAGAGGAAGGCGAGGAGGGTCCTGACACAACTTCACCCCTATCATGGGCGGCAGGCGACTCTGAATCAGATAAAACTGGTACATTTCTACGCCTGGAAAATTCTCCGTGTCTTGAGGACGCTTTCAACTCTGCTCTTATTATCTCCTTCAGGCTTTCGGTGAAATCTGGAGTCTCCTCCGCTATCTAAAAAGGGAAGGGGCATAGGGGGGGGTTTACTATGTCATCCCATGCCCCTGCCCTTCCCCTTAAAAATGCCCTACCGTCTGTTGCATGCACGGCTGGCACAACCTCTTAGGGCAAGCGTCAGGCAAGGGCAAGCGCAAAAGGCACATTCCCTGTGCTTGCTTTTCACCGAACACTTCTTCCCCTAGTAACAGACAAAATGGGGAAAAAAACTGTATTACTGGGTATTCTAAATCTGACGATCTCTTACCCAGATTGTACAGCAGTAGGTACCGGATCACGGGGAGGGGGCTTTTTCCCAGCTGCGGAACTTCTGCGGCTGGTGCTCCTGGCCATTAAAGAGGAGCGCTCTGTCTGCTGCTGCTGGCTCTCCTGTTGCACCGAGGGAGCCTCTGCAGTGTCCATCGTAAAAAAAATGGGGCAGAAGCGCTTTACCTCTTTCCTAGGCTCCTTATATCCTCCCCCGGATATCCGGATCAGCAGGTCTGGCCAGGGGTCCACCCCCTCCTACTCCCCGCCCCACGGCCCCCCTGCACCTCCCCGCCGTCCCCACAGCAGGCGCCGTCCGATGATGCAGCCGCCAAAATTTTCAAAAACGCCGGCCGGCGTCTCACTTCCGGTTCCGGTGGTGGAGACTCCGCCCCCTTTTTTCCCCCGCTCGCACGGACCCTACTATACCGATGGAGGTAAGCATAATCCCCCGCTGCATCGCCCCTCCGAGCGGAGATCTCCCCTGACCCCAGCCGCGCTGCTGCAACAGCGGCGCACGACTGAATTTTCAAAAACCCCGCCGCGCCGTCCATAGCAGTGACGTGCGGCGGGAAATTCAAAACCGCCCGCCGCGCCGTCCATAGCAGTGACGCGCGGCGGGAAATTCAAAACCCCCGCCGCGCCGTCCATACCAGTGACGCGCGGCGGGAAATTCAAAAAACCCCCGCCGCGCCGTTCACAGCAGTGACGCGGCGGGAAATTCAAATTTTTAAAAAAAAAAATTTTTTTTTTAAAAAAAAAAAAAATCACGGCTGCACCCTCAAGAGGCCCCCACCATGACAGGACCACAGGAGAGGACAGGGAGAAGGCACCGGAACCAGGGAGAGGGGGGGAATACTTACCTACCGGCGCTGGCTGGGAGACAGGATCCTCTGGATACTGCTCCACCTGCTCCGCACACTGCCGTGGAATCCTACCCGGACCCACCGTGGCGCTTCCAGGGGCTCCGCACCGGCCGAGGTAGGAGATTCCCCCCCGCTACCTGGGTCGACCGGCCGGCCTGGGTCCTCCTGAAGATCTTCATCTGTAGGAAACCCGTCCTTTAGGAACAGGAAACCAACTGATGTGTGGGAGAGGTGCCGCCCTTTTATATCTGTAGGTTTCCTGTTCCTAAGGGGCGGATCCCCTCTCTCTGTAGTGCTGTCATGGACGTTCGAATAAAGACGCATATTTCTTGTGTCTGCTGTTTTTATACATTTTTAATTTTCATAAAAAAGGAGTATGATACGTGTACTGTCTAATATTGCCAAGTGTGATTAAATAAACACTTCAGAACCTGATTATGATACAACTTTGAATTTCAGAAATAATCTGGAACCTCCAGTTGAAAGCTGAGGGCTTCTCTGCCATACATGCAACATTGAAAATGCAACAACAGTAAGAAAAAGTTGTGAAATTATGAAAATTACAGGGTCACTGGAAATGTTACTTATATGCGAATTATTTAAAAAAAATGGACACAAAAATTTCAAAGCATTTTAATTTAGTCGACATTGAGAATGCACGCAACATGCATGTTTTAATGTAATGCTGAAGCTAGAGCATTTGAAAAAGACCCCAGTAGCAAATTTCTAGCTGTGGTATTGAGTGTCCAGCACAGGAAGCAAGATGGAGTATTTATTTTGTGGCTCTGTTTGTAAGGAAGTAGGTGAGTGGGGAAAATTCAAGTGCCTGCTTGTCACTGCGATCCCCCACCCACTGTAGAACATTCCAATGGAGTCAAAGGAAATTACACATACAGTCCTTCATGTTATCACTGCCCCTTAACCCCTTCACGACTTATGAAGTACCCACACATGGCCTGGTCAGGAATGTTAAAACAGGCCTTGGTGTGAAAGGGTTAAGGATCAAATAGCATCATGAAAACCAAATAAGGTACCAGACAGGTCAGGGATAAAGTTGTAGAGAAGAGTAACTCAGGGTTAAGTTATAAAAAAAAAAAAATAGCCCAACCTCTGAACATCTCACGGAGGACTGTTCAATCATTTATATATGGAAGGAGTACGGTACAACCGCAAACCTACCAAGACATGGCCGCTTAAACTGACATCCCAATCAAGAACAAAACTAATTAGAGAAGCAGCCAAGAGGCCCATGGTCACTGTTGAGGAGCTGCAGAGATCCACAGCTCAGGTTGGAGAATTCGTGCACAGGACAATTATTAGGGCTCATTCCCACTCGCGATATGAAATCGGAAGAATGCAATCCGATAAAAAAAAAATAAAAAAACTTTGGATTGAATTCGGACCAGTATTATTCTATGATTGTGTGTTTATCTGCGGGGTTTTTTTCCAGCTCGGATCGGATCACGATAGGAATGGAAAAAAGTCGCAGCATGCTGCAATTGCAATCAGAAATCATATCGCATCCCGCAATAGAAGTCAATGGGTGCGACAAAAAAATCCCACAGCACGACGACCATGCAAGAGCTGTCCGATTTTTACACACCGATAGATATATATACACAAACATATACACACACACACACAATTATATATTATATTATATATATATATATAACACACACACATATATATACATATATACACACACACACACACACATATACACGTCAGTGACATAAATATATACATATATATTTTAGCTCTCTAAAAAATGTCAAAGAAAAACAAAAATCAAATATGCTGCAGCTTAATAGAACAAAATTCTGCAATTTTGCTACAAGGCACATGGAAATTCATTAAGTGCTGAACACACTAGCTCAGTCATCCTGAGGGGGGCAGCAAAGCTACTTGTATATAAAGATGAGCTTGTTCACAAGGGCAAAGTTGCACACTTGTATCTTTATTTTAATACCAAAACGATAGTTTAAAAAAAATATATATATATGTACACATACCGTAAATGAGTTTATTATACAAAGAAAACAAAAAGACAGTGGAATCCCCATTATTTATAATGGTACGTTCACACAATCAGGAAGTAGCAGCGTATTTTTGCTGCTTCCAAAACACAGAGTTCTAATCACCCAGGTAAATCCACATGTGTTCACTGAACTGTGCGGATTTGCCGCATCCAATACATTCTATAGTTGAAATTTCTGTTGCGTTGCGGAGACTATCAGCTCGTAAACCCACACTGCATGCCAGTTTCTGCAGGTGATCCGCAGGCGCCAATGCAAGGATAGTGAACATGAAATTTCTAGAAATCTCATCCACTGTGCTGTAACATCTAGCTGCTGAGTTGGGGCGCTGTATAAATATGCAGCAAATCCTGATCGTGGGCACATATCCTAACATTTGTGACAATGATTTTCCCCAGTTATAAATCAGTGTTTTTATTTAAAGGGAACTTGTCACCCCCTTCCCCCCTCCGGCAGTTTTGAAGTAAAAGAGCCACCTTCAGCAGCACTTATGCAGCAGTCTGTGAAGGTGGCTCTTTTACTTCTGTGCCCCAGCAACGCTGAAATAATGAGTTTTATAAATCGGTCTCCATACCTACAGTATATGGGTCTAAGAGGTATGTTCTCTTCCAGTGACTAATCCTCCCCCCAGCCGTCCATCAAGGCCCTTCAGAGTCACAGCGCCTCCTCCTGCCTTTTTTTTTCCCTTTCGTTTCTGTCTGGCGCCTGCACTGTTGTATCAGTCCCGGGCATGCGCAGTACACGCTGCTCGGGAACTGTCAGAAGACTCTAGCGCCTGCGTCGTTGCCTTTCCCCTGATCCCTCCCCGCAGTGTGTTATTATGTATTCACATTGCGGAGCAGGAAATCTGGCGCCTGCGCAGTCTACATGTGCAGCTGCGCCTGCCCCCTTCTCCCAGACTCCCTCCACTTTGACTTTCAGACAGTCTTCGGCGTCGGATGTGCTGACCGCCCAGAACTAGTTCAGCACATCGGACGCCGAAGACTGTCTGAAAGTGAAAGTCAAACAGGCAATTGCGTATAAAAAATGCATACACTGAGCATAACACATGCACAAACATTTTTGTAGAACATTTTAAACAAAATATTTTGCAAAGCAAAACTGCAGATATTTCCACTGAAGAAATCACTTAGGCAGAATGGATAGACGTCCACATTGTTAAAGTATTTCCCTGGGCATAGGTACTGATAACCTAACTGCAGGACAGGCCATCAAGAGCAGATCAGTAGTGGTATGACACCCCACCAATCAGCTGTTATTTGCTTTAGTAGGGGCCGGATGTAAACACTGAGCGTATCTGCTAAGTGTAGAGGCCACTGTAGAGTACTGCAGCCCAATAGAAGCTGCAGCATCCGGAAAGAGCCGCTAAACGTTATACAAAATACCACTGTAGTAGTTAAGTAGTGCAGCTCTGAGAGCCACTGTTGCCCTGCAGCGCTGGGGTCCTGTGTTCAAATTCCACGAAGCACAACATTTGCAAGGCATTTCCATGATCTCCCGTGTTTGTGTGCGTTTCCTTCTTTTCCTCCCACACTCTAAAGACCTAGTGATAGGGAATTTAGGTTGTGAGCCCCAATGGGGATAATGGCGTGTGTAAAACGTTAAAGAATATAATGGCACCAAATAAAATAAATACACCGGGTATATTCACACATTATGGGCATCTATAATTATATAGGTTGTAAAGAAGAAAAAAGGGAGACATCTATCAAGTTCAACCTTTGCACAACCAAAGCATTGGCTGAAATTCTCAAGCAGTGGCATAACCTCTGATTTTTACAGCAATTTTCTGGAATTACACCAAAAATCATGACACGATAGTGACAGATGAATAAGGGTTTGTGCAAACCTATCAAAAAACTCTGCGGGTTGGACGCCGACGCTTGTGTACTTGTGCAGCGTCCAACCCGCGGTGGCTAGTGGATGGGATTTCAAGAAATCCCATGCCCACTATGCTTACAGAGATGCCGGCGGATCACCCTCGGAGATGGACATGCGGCGTGTCTCTCCAGACCGCAGCACGTCTATTCATCTTGCGGAGACACGAGCCTCCACAAGATAAATTTCACCGATACAATGTATTGGACGCAGTGAATCCGCACGATTCAATGAACACAGAGGAGTCACCTGCGTTCAATAGCCAGTAGCGCTTTAGAGGCAGTGGACATGCGCTGCATCCAAAGCGCTACCAATTCCTGATCATGTGCACCTTACCCCAAAACAGTCTAGTTTTTGTTTCGAATCCACTCGTGGTTTTTGCCCTTAAAATCTGCATATGTACTGAGAAGCCTTTGTAGATTTTTGGATATAATAGTGCTTTATTTCAGTTTTCAAAATGCATGGTATTCCTGGAAGGCCAGGTTCAGACAGCTATACAAAAACGTTACCCAGGCCCGTCAGCAGACTGTGACTAACACCATGTGCTCATCCGTATAGCAGACAAGTGCAGGAGATGAGTGCTATCTGCATGCACTAGCCTTGTCTGTAAATTGGACCAGAATAGTGAATGCCGTGATTTTTTTTTATTCCACGCAGACTATTGGTTTCTATGAAAAAAAAAACAGCCATATGCACTGGCACACGCTGGCTATAATAAGAACATGTGCAGTCCATGATGCATACGTCCTTATAACACACTAGTCTGAACGAGTCCAAAGTCAAGCATAATGCATGATTGACCTCAAAAACATGAGCTAGCAATAAGCCTGATTTTTACATGTACTTCACACAAAGGCATATTACATGTGCACTTCACTGGTCTGTAGCAGACATTCAGTATATCTACAATTAATAAATTAAAGGTAAAGATGAGAAGCTGTACAGAACCTTTTCTAAAATCATCAGTCTCCCAATTTCCTTGTCTAACTCCGCACAATTGACCTTTTCGCATGTGCACATTTCAATCAGTCATAGCAACATAATAGTGTCACAAGAGGGAGCCAAATTATAATGGCACGGAGGTGTAAGGAGAGAATTGCTGTGGGCAGCTTTAAACACAAATGGACCAAAGCAAAGTCCTTTCATTATAGACCTCCAAAATTAGAAGACAAATATTAGTATAGCATAGGATTTCTATAATTAAATCACTTTGGTCCATTTGTAAAATAAACATGAAACTTAGAAATGACTGGATCACACATCAGGTAAATATATATTCCTCTTATCCATTTCTGTCAGCACTGTAAAAGTAAAAAGGGACATGCGGAGAAATAATTCAGAATGGAAACTGCATACACATGCCATAAATAATCCCTACGGCTTACCTTGGTGGTCACAATGCACAGGCAGTCCATCGTTCACACATATTCAACACATTCTTGCCACTTACGGGAAGTAGGTAAAATGAAGCGCACATTATCTAACTACTGCATGACCGTCCAGAGTCAACAGCAGACACCCCAATTTCAGCAGTCCATTAAGGTTGGGAATGTGCAGGGAGATAGAAAAGGAGAACCCCAACAGCTCCCGCAGCAGGACATGAGCCAGCAAGTGACTAATTTGTAAAGCTCATCTATTTTTCAGATGTGTATGTTTTAGCAGCTTGAAAAGATCTCAGAAAGTTGTATTCCAGGGTTTCTTCTACAGCAGTTTAAATACCGCTTCATTAATTCCTCCTCTCACAGAATTAGAGACATGATGTTCATAGTGAGTCATATGCTGAAACACCATATAAAATAAGCTGTGATCTAGCACGTCCTGATAAATAATGCATCTTCAGAAAAAAGGTGAACGCCTTTGTGTCCATTGACACAGGGAGAAAACTATTTCCAGAATATAAAAGATCACTATCTAAGCATCCCTGCTTCTGCAGCCTGAAGATCAATGACTTTCTTGGCCAGAATGAATGGAATATTCCATGTGCAGCTCTGAGGAGGGGGGTGTGTAGTACTTCAAGTCACAGCAGTTCCCATCTAGATAAAGTACGGTATATACTGCGCAACTATTCCCTTAGTTTTCGTACTATAAAAAAAAAGATGATTTTTACCACCACGTCCAGATGAGAACACACTAAGCATCCACAGAGCATAGCATTTTAACATTAAATATCAAATTTAGCCAAGAAATAAGAATCCCCTTCCAGGTTGTAAAAGGCTCACCAACTATCAGAACAAAAAGTCAATGGCAGAATGAAAATCGGTAGCTGCAGTCAGAAAGTCAAATTGCCCAGCTAGGCATTGCTCCATAATAGAGGTACAAACATAGCTCCAGGCTGGTCTCCATCAGATAGCCTGGTGCCGGTCCAAAGCGATGTCTACTAATAGAGCACGACATTCCCTCTAGTATCATCATCACCAGTTCCTATGGCGGCACCTGCCTAATGCAACCAGAACACAAGCCGGCAAGCTCGGAGTAAAGAAATATTATTAAAAACCTTATTTTCACATAAGACTCCCTGTCTTCTATCTAAGCACATACCTTTATTTTATATTTATATAAAAAAAAAAATCCACTGGTGTCCATGAAGGAAATTATGGTGTGTGACATAATCTGAAGTAAAGATGGCGTGCAGGGCGATGATCGCTATTTTAGATTAACCCCTTTGGCTGAACAATAGCTTCTAGCCAATCAGCGCCATAGGGGTTAATCTGATGAGGTGACGTGGGTATCACCCCACCCACTGGGACGGCTGTTATTGGTGCTACATCACTCAGCATAGATCACAGCCTGTCACATGCTTTTTTTTTTTCTTCAATAACTTTATTGTCACATCGCTGTAATTGGCTGGTCAGAATTGACCAGCCAATCACAGCGATCGCCGATGTGTGGGGGCGGTGCAGAGATGGTCTGCTGTCATGGACAGCAGCCATTGGAACCCAGTCACCGTGCGATGCCACGCTGTGACCGAAAAATGGCGGCGCTGTACTAGTACTGCTCTGGGCAGAAATGCACCTCCCGCAGAGCAGTACTAGTACGGCGGAGGTCGGGAAGTGTGCGGTGTAATGATATCCAGAATGCAATTGGACCCCAATTATTTTAGTGTATTATAAAAACAGCAGAACTGATGCAGCACTGAATATAAAAAAATATAATTTTGTCTTGGTACAAGAAATATAGCTACCTATTAAAAATATGTATACATATAGACAAATTAATTTTAAAATGAAAACATACAATATCTAGTAGCTACTCTGAGTGTTGAGCAACTTTTTCTTGGGCTGTTTTCAAAAATACGGATTTTTGTGTTACTCACCGTAAAATCCTTTTCTCAGAGACGCTCATTGGGGACACAGGACTGTGGGTGTATGCTACTGCCACTAGGAGGCTGACACTAAGTAAACATAAAAAAAGGTTAGCTCCTCCTCCGCCGTATACACCTCAGCACTGGCCACAGGCAAATCCAGTTTAGTGCAAAAAGCAGTAGGAGGCTAAAATAAATCAGAGTTAACACAGATACAGCATATCCAGAAGAAAAAACTGCTGATACAGATTAATCAGAGAATAGAGTTAACTCAAAACAAAGCCATCCGGCTATTAGGGAGGGAGCTGTGTCCCCCAATGAGCGTCTCGGAGAAAAGGATTTTACGGTGAGTAACACAAAAATCCGTATTTCTCCTTCGTCTCATTGGGGGACACAGGACTGTGGGACGTCCCAAAGCAGTCCCTTGGGTGGGAAACCGACTCCACAGTGTAGTTTATAATCAAGCATTGCTTATAGGTGCGCAACCGCGCCCTGAAGAATCCTTCTACCCAGACTGGCATCCGCAGAAGCCTGGGTATGGACATTATAATGCTTGGAAAAGGTATGCAGACTGGACCAGGTTGCTGCCTTACAAACCTGTTCCACCGAAGCCTGATGCCGAAGGGCCCAGGAGGCACCCACCGCTCTGGTGGAGTGAGCCTTGATCCCTGCGGGAACCACCGCGCCTCTGATGCGGTAAGCCTCCTGAATGGCTAACCGAATCCACCTAGCCAAGGTTGATCTAGAGGCAGCGAGTCCCTTCCTGCGACCTTCAGGGAGGACAAACAGCGTGTCCGTCTGTCGAAAAGACGCCGTCCGCGATACATATCTCCTGAGTGCTCTCACCAGATCCAGCGTATGGAGAGCCTTCTCCACTCGGTGCGTCGGAGCTGGGCAAAATGAGGGCAAAACAATGTCCTCATTAATATGAAAAGAGGACATGACTTTAGGCAAAAAAGGTGGTGTTGGTCTGAGCACCACCTTATCCTGATGGAAAAGCAAGTACGGAGCTCGACAAGACAGTGCGGCAAGCTCCGAAACCCGCCTTATGGAAGTTATGGCTACCAAAAACACCACCTTCCAGGAAAGAAATGACAGAGAAACCTCCTGCAAAGGTTCAAAAGGAGACTCCTGCAGGACTCCCAGGACTAGATTGAGATCCCAAACATCTAAGGGAGCCTTGTAGGGGGGAACTATATGGACAACCCCCTGAATAAAGGTCCTAACCTGAAAATTAGACGCGATCCTTCGCTGAAAAAGCACTGATAAGGCTGATATCTGGCGTCTAAGCGTACTTGGTGCTAGACCTGAATCTAGGCCTGCCTGGAGAAATGACAGAATGTTTGGAATTGAAAACCGAAGCGGGGAACAACCATGTTCCCTGCACCAAGCAAAAAAGACCTTCCAAGTCCCGTGGTAGATGAGAGCCGAGACAGGCTTTCGGGCGCTAGCCATCGTCGCGGCGACTTTTTTAGAGAATCCAGCCCTGGTCAGGATCCAAGATTCAACGGCCAAGCCGTCAAACACAGGACCGCTGAGTTCTGGTGGTAAACTGGGCCTTGAGAGAGAAGGTCCGCGCGCTCTGGCAGTCGCCAGGGTGCGTCGGCGAGCAATTGTACCAGCTCCGCGTACCATGAGCGACGTGGCCAATCTGGAGCGATTAATATCGCTGGGACCCCTTCTAACCTGATCTTTCTGATCACCCTTGGGAGCAGAGCTATTGGTGGAAACAAGTATGGAAGATGAAACTGATTCCATGGTAGAACCAGGGCATCCACTGCAATTGCCTGCGGATCCCGGTACCGGGAAACAAAGTTGGGCACCTTGGCATTTATCTTGGAAGCCATCAGGTCCACATCTGGGGTTCCCCAGCGTCGGCATATCTGCTGAAAAATCTCGGGATGTAGAGACCATTCCCCTGACGCTATGCCGTGACGGCTGAGAAAATCTGCTGCCCAGTTTTCCTCGCCCGGTATGTGGACTGCTGAAATCACAGAGTGATTTACCTCTGCCTAGGTCAGAATCTGTTTTACCTCGTGCATGGCCGCCCTGCTGCGGGTACCTCCCTGATGGTTTATGTATGCCACCGCCGTGGCATTGTCCGATTGTATTCGGACTGGGCGGCCCGCCAGATGCTGGTGAAAATGCCTCAAAGCCAGCCGAACCGCTCGGATCTCTAAAATATTGATCGGGAGGGTCGATTCTTGCTGAGACCAAATTCCCTGAGCTGTGTGGTGACGAAACACTGCTCCCCATCCGAGAAGGCTGGCGTCCGTTGTGACTACCAACCAAAAATTTGGAGGAAACAAACGACCCTGTCGAAGAGTGGTGTCCCTCGTCCACCACGTAAGAGTCTGTCTGACCTGCAGGGACAGACGACACCGCAGATTGAGGGAGTAAGGGCTCCCGTCCCATACTGCCAAGAGTGCATGTTGAAGGGGGCGAAGATGAAACTGGGCAAACGGAATAGCCTCGATTGCCGCCACCATCCTTCCTAGGACCCTCATGCAAAACCGGATGGTGTGAGGAATTGGTTGGCGAAGGATCCGTACCTCTTGGCGGAGAACTAAGGCCTTGTCCTGAGGAAGAATTATCAACCCCTGAGCGGTGTCGAAATTCATCCCTAAAAAGGTGATCTTCCGAGATGGCACGGGAGATGACTTCTTCATATTCACCAGCCACCCCAAACGAGCAAGGGTGTCTAACGTAATGTTGACACTTTCCTCGCAGGTCTGAAAAGACGGACCCTTGATGAGGAGGTCGTCTTAAGTAAGGCAGAATGACTATCCCCCTGGAGTGCAGAATGGACACAACAGCAGCCATGACCTTTGTGAACACCCTGGGGGCTGTGGCTAGCCCGAATGGCAGGGCTGCGAACTGAAAATGAAGTTTGTCGATGGCAAACCGAAGAAACCTTTGATGAGGGGGAAATATGGGGATGTGAAGATAGGCATCCTGGATGTCTATTGATGCTAGAAATTCCCCTTTTTCCATGGCTGCAATGACCGAACGGAGAGATTCCATTCGGAAATGCCGAATTTTGACAAACCGGTTCAATCGCTTTAGATCTAGAATGGGCCTTACGGTACCATCCTTCTTGGGTACAATGAACAGGTTGGAATAAAATCCCTGACCTCTTTCGGCCTCCGGTACAGGTACGACAACCCCGCTGTGCCGAAGAGACTCGACCGCCTTGAATAAGGCACGAACCAGAGACTCCTCCTTGGAAAGGCGCGAGGGAAAAAAGCGATTTGGGGGAAGGCTGGTAAATTCTATTTTGTACCCCGTGGAGACTAACTCCCTGACCCACTCGTCGTGAGTCACTGGTAGCCAAGTGGGGCGAAACCAGAGTAAGCGGCCGCCTACCCTGGAAAAATTGACCGGATTCTGCCTCCAGTCATTTGTCCGAATATCTTTGGGGTTTGGACCCTCTGGATCTTGGCTGATAAGATCTCCCTCTTCCCAGAGGGTTGGTCCTGTAGGTGACCTGGCGATCTCTGGCCTGATTAGGCCGACCTGAGCCGCTGGAGGTGGCTGGCATGGCCCAGCCTGGGTTACGAAAGGCCCTAAAACGAGGCTGAGGTTGTCGACGAAAAGGTTGTCTAACCCTTTGCTGAGGAAGGAAATTGCTCTTCCCTCCCGTTGCATCAGATATGAGCTGATCCAGTCTCTCGCCAAATAACCGACCACTCTGATATGGTAAAGATGTAAGCGACTTCTTTGAGGTTGAATCTGCTCGCCAGGTTCTTAGCCACAAGGATCTTCTAATGGCAATTGCATTAGCAGCGGCTAATGCTGAGCAATTTGCCGCATCCATGGATGCATTAATTAAGAAGTCTCCAGCAAGAGCTATTTGATTAGAAATCTGGGTTACCTCAGACGGCACCTCTATGCCGTGAAGAGCTTTATTTAGAGACTCGACCAGGATATTATGGCCTTGGCAACCCAAGTCGCTGCAAAAGAAGGAGAGAGAGCAGAACCTGATGCCTCAAATACCGAACGGGCCAAACTCTCAATTAGACGATCCGTTGGCTCCTTAATAGAGGAACCGCTGGGAATGGAGAGGAGCGTTTTAGATGCCAAACGCGAAACAGGAGGATCAACCGAAGGAGATTCTGTCCACTTCTTAAGGAGCTCAGGAGCAAAAGGATATCTAGTATTGAGAGCCTTTTGTCCAGCAAAGCGCTTGTCCGGTTTTCCCGGTGGCGCTGTACTAATTCCTCAAACTCAGGATGAGCACCAAAAACCTTATGGGCTTGCCTGGCTCGTTTAAAGGACACCTTGTGACCAGAGGTCAAGGTGGACTCATCGTCTATCCCCAGAGTTTGATTGATAGCTTCGATCAAACTGTCAATTGTCTCTTGACTATACTGTGCCTCTAGATTAAGTGATTCTTCCAAATCGGAATCCGAATATTGATCACTTGCCAAGGGAGAGGGAGAGCGGGAGACGGAACTAAAAGATGCCGGGGCTCCAGACGGCATGGGCGACACAGTGTGGGTTCGTTTCCCCTGTGTCTGCCTGGTGAGAGCGCGGCCCCTGCAGGCCTGAGGTTCCTGAGATGTAGCCAAGACAGGTGAACCACTGTCCCTGCTCCTATCGGGAGCTTGAAGGGACTCGACCGCTCTGGTTAATGACGCCACAGATTGAGCCAGGGAAAGGGCCCACTCAGGGGGGCTTGACGCACTAGGCTCGGCTATAGGAGAGGGTTCCTGAGCCCGTTCAGAGTCACAGGCTTCGCAGACCCGAGAAGTCTGGGCGTGCGGAAAAGGGGACCTACAAGCAATGCATGCGGTATAAAGTATCGTATGAGTCTTGGTTCTTTTGGACATTCTGAATCCGTCACAGTACACAATAAACTGGATGTGTCAGTCAGCGGAAGGGGCGCAAAAGTGCGCAACAATTAGGCTGGAGGTAGTAGCACCTACCCCAGTCCAGTATCCCCAGCGTCCTTTCGTGTACAACGAGCAGAAAAAACAGGACATCCGAGCTCCAATCTTTCAAAAAAAGAGCGCTCCTCTGTCAGAGAGGAAGTGCTCATGTAGCCGAGCCTCAGGAGGGAGGGCAAGAGGCGCGGCCTAGACGTCAGGGCTTCCGTCCCACCAACTTCCGGCCGCGGCCTATCTCCGGCAAAAGCCGGGGACTAAATTTGAAGCCGCGGCCTAGCGTCCGCCGAAGCCACAGTCTAAATTTCCGGCGGAGGCGGCCCCAAGTCAGAGGGCGGGTCCGCCGGAAGGAGACGCCGCCGGGGGCGGAGCCCACCCCCGCGACCCCTCTAGCTGACGCCGGCATTACATTCCGGCCAGCGGCCCAGTCCCCGGGAAAAGCCGGGGACTAGATTTGAAGCCGCGGCCTAGCGCCATCCGAAGCCGCGGCCTAAATTTTCCGGCGGCGGCCACCCCAAAGTCGGAGAGCGGCCCCGCCGGAAGGAGACGCCGCCGGGAGCGGACCCCATACTCACGACCGCGGCCCCCCCTCCGGCCAACGCCGGACCATATTCCAGCCCGCGGCCTAGTCCCAGGGTAAAGCCGGGGACTAAATTTTTACCCGGAGCGCTGCTGTCCTTTGGCGGCGGCCGTCCTGGATCTTGAAGGTGAGATTCTTCTTCCTTCACATGCAGCGCATTAAAGGGGGACTCTCCGTAAAAAGGAAAAGGACGGTGCAGGAACCCTAACTCCATCACCCCTTCAGGGGATGAGGAGAGGGACCGTCCGCCACCTTGCAGCACCGCAGTCTAGCATTGGTGGTGCAGTGGGGGCCGCACGGACTAACTCCTGCCTCTGTACAGCCTAGGGCTTCAATACCTTAGGGTGGTCAGGGCTGAGTCCGGCATTTATGTCCCACGTTGCGGGAGAGGATACGTTGGAGGCTTTACCCCACGTGCTCGCCCGTTGATGGTTTGGGGAGATCGGACCCTTTCAATAGGATCCGTCGCCCCTATCTCATCTTCGTGGGAAAAAAAAAAAAAAAAAAAAAATGGTCTGGAAAAAGAACCAGACGTGTGCCTCCATCAGACACTAAGCAATAACTGGATTTGCCTGTGGCCAGTGCTGAGGTGTATACGGCGGAGGAGGAGCTAACCTTTTTTTATGTTTACTTAGTGTCAGCCTCCTAGTGGCAGTAGCATACACCCACAGTCCTGTGTCCCCCAATGAGACGAAGGAGAAATATAAATTTAACAGGATTCTATCTAAACTAGATGCATGAGAAAGTTACATACTTCAGTATCTGCAAGGTTACACTTTTCACACTTTCACAGCCGCGGCAATAAGTAAATTAACAGCTAAAGTTAACAAAACCAATTAACATTTATATACTTTAATAGCACCTATTGCATTCAAGTGTAAATCACACCTCAGTAGGCATGTTAATGAAATGGCAATTAAAACACCTATTGGAAAAGTAAAGCATTGAGCACAACTATACATTCTAATTAAATCTGCTTTCTTTTGCTTCTCACAAAATAAACTCATCATTACAGTATGTGGACATTTATGGAACCGGTAAGGCTGGGGCTACACGGCCACTTTGACCACGACATGAGTTGTGTAGCCAAAGATCACTCAGAGCTCTCACACACACTGCAAGTAAGTTGCAAAAAGTCTGAACCACGTGGAGCTTTGCGACATGCTTGTCGCAGTACCTTGGGGGGGGGGGGGGGTCGCAATGTCACCCAGCTGTACAGTGTATGGAAGAAGTAGCTGCTTTCAATTAATAGTATGCTGTCAGGCCTGGTTTTGCAGTATCAGTAAATAAGCCACTGGAACCAGCCTAGATATCTACATGCTAGTTTTGGTAATGATTTCAGCTACTGCAAAAGATGAAATCCAAGGCAGAAATTTACATCAGATTGGCCTTGCTGTGAATTGGAAAAAATGTGCAGTAGGACTTGGCTATTCGTATTCATTTTATTAACTTGACATTTGTAATAAAGCACAATTCTGGTCTAATATTGAAAGAAATAAGATGTGGCATCAATATAGCCAAAAGTGGTGTGTGGTACGATGTTGTGTAGGCTGACAAGCTGTGCAGCCAATCAGTGCCAGGCTTTCATAGTGCGTGCTCCTTGACTCCACGCACATTTGTCAGGAACCAGAGAAGGAAGCACTTCTTCTCTGAAGCACTCCTCCCCGTTACCACAATAAAAATAATTTTATACAATGTATGACACACCCTAATTCCACCAATGTAGTCTGCTTGGTGTGGTTTCAATAAAACCAGTTTTATTAGCAGGAAATCACTAGATTTCTCCTGCCATGTAGTCCTCCTGTTCTATGACCCAATCACAGATTAGCAGCTTTCTGCCAATGTACAGTGTACACAGAAAGCTGCCAATCAATGGTGTGGGTGGCGTTATATGGGGCTCAGCAGTTAGAGAATGGCTAGATCCGCAACAGATAAAACAGTGATTTTACCAAGATGACAACAAGCAGTTCAGCAAGGCTAGTTTCATACTAGCGTTTCAATGACCTGCGCACGGCCGCCGCTAAGCTCCGCCCCGGCCTCCGCCTATGGGCGCATGACGCTGCATGCGACCTGCGTACCCTATCTTTAACATTGGGTACGCAGGCTGTGAGCAGGTATTCGTTTGCCGGCGCATGCGTCCTTTTGACGGTGCGCCGAGCGCACCAAAATGCAACAGTGCGTTGGGTGCAGGTCGGCGCACCGTCAAAAGGACGCATGCGCCGGCAAACGCATAACTGTGCACAGCCTGCGTACCCAATGCTAAAGATAGGGTACACAGGTCGCATGCAGCGTCATGTGCCCATAGGAGGAGCGGTAGGGAGGCGCGGTCGGGGGCGGAGCTTAGCGGAGGCTGTGTGCAGACCGACACAGGTCGGTCAAACGCTAGTGTGAAACTAGCCTAAGTGACATCACTGGAAGCGGGGTCTATGTCTGTACATCATGCTGCTCTCAGGTTACATATTAATAACCTGATGAGTGATTTAATTTAACCCCTTTATCCCCCAGCCTGTGTTTACCTTCCTGATCAGGCCAAATTTTACAATGCTGACGCTTCACGTAGCCCAGTTATTCTGAGATTGTTTTTTCGTGACACATTGTACTTCATGTTAGTGGTAAATTTAGGCCAATATTATTTACATTTATTTGTAAAACTATCACAATTTAATAAAATGTAAAAAATTCGCAATCATCAAACCTTGAATTTTTATGCTTTTAAACCCGATCGTTATATCACACAAAATAGTTAAACAACAACATATCTATTTTACACCAACATCATTTTGGAAACAATGTTAGGAAGTTAGAAGGGTTAAAAGTTAATCAGCAATTTCTTGTTTTTCGAAAAAAAAAAAAAAAAAAAAATTTTTAGGTTAGAGACCACAACACATTTTAAGTGACTGAGTGGCCTCTGTGGCAGAAAATACCCAAAAGTAACTTTTTAATAACTGCACCCCTCAAAGTGCTGGAAACCACATTCAAAAAGTTTATTAACACTTCAGGTGTTTCACAGAAATTAAAGCAATTTGGAAGGACAAAAACAGATCATTTAACTTTATCCCACAAAAATGTTGCTTTAGCTGCAAATTTTTCATTTTTACAAAGGTAAAAAGGAGAAAATGGACCATACAATCAGTTGTGCAAATTTTCCTGAGTACACTGATGCCCAATATGTAATAGAAAGCTACTGTTTGGGTGCTCGGTAGGGAAGAAGCACCATTTGAATTTTGGGGCGCCATTTTGGCTGGAATAGATTGCGGACGTCGTGCCACATTTGAAAAGACCCTGACATGTCAAAACAGAAGAATCCCCTAAGTGACTATTTTTGAAAGTACACCACACGACAAAATCTAGCATTGTTGTGAGCATTTTTAAACCAGGCGATTCACAGAATTGTATAACATTGGGTCAATAGGAGAAAATTACCTTTTAAAAAATAACAAAAAACAAAAAAACATTTTTCTACTCACAATTTCTCCCGAGTACATCAATACTCCATACAGTGGGGGAAATAAGTATTTGATCCCTTGCTGATTTTATAAGTTTACCCACTGACAAACACATGCACAGTCTATAATTTTATGCAGGGCCGGCGTCAGCACCCGGCATACCCGGGCAAGTGCCGGGGCCCTGAGCAGGTGGGTGGGCCCACTCGCCGTCGGGCATCCCGGCGCCCATTAGCGGATGAGAGCGGTGCCAGCGCCGCCACTGGCCCCCCCCCCCCTGCTCAGGGCCCCGGCAGCAGCTGGCACAATACTTACCTCTTCCCATGCCTCCGCTGCCAAAGCTCCGGGCTCCAGGGGGCGCCTGCGCTTCTCTCACAGCAACGCCGCTGAATGACGTCATCATTCAGCGGCCGGCTGTGGCAGAGAGAACGCAGACGCCGGACAGGTGAGATGTGAGGTGTGTTTATGTGTCTGTGTGTATCAGTGTGTGTGCATGTAGTGCGGTGCTTTGTGTGTGTGTGTGTGTGTATGTGAGAGTGCTGGTGTGCTGAGGTGTTGTCTGTGTGTGGTGCTGTATATGTGATGGTGGTGGGGGAGGGCAGTGATGATGATGATGGGGAGGCAATGATGATTGATGCTGATGGGGAGGCAATGATGATGATAATGGGGAGTCTTTCCACAGCGCCCTTTCCTGAGCCGTCACAGTGCAGAACGCAGCACAGTGCAGAGGAGAGCTCCATATTTTGTATGGAGCATTATATGGGTACCAGTATCCTGTATGGAGCATTATATGGGGGATGGGGGGATGACATCCTGCATGGGGTATTATATGGGTGATGAGGGGGAGACTATGTGGTGCCCATAATATTGTATGGGGGACTGTACTGTCCAGTCTGTACTGTGCGCTGTGAGGATTTGGCGGTTTTTGAGCTATTGTACAATTTACAATAGATATCAGTCATGTAATGGAAGAAGAGAAGTGTTTGGCATTGTACTGTACCTATATTTCTCTGCCGTATCTGTGCATCATGAATCGTGGTCTGTGTTAAAGGGGCCCACTAACGCGCTTTAGCCCAGGGCCCATAAAAACCTGGAGCCGGCCCTGATTTTACGGGTAGGTTAATTTTAACATTGAGAGATAGAATATCAAAAATAAAATCCTGAAAATCACATTGTATAAATTATATAAATTTATTTGCATTTTGCAATGAGAAATAAATATTTGATCCCCATTGAGTTCTGGCTCCTACAGACCAGTCAGATGCTCCTAATCAACTCGTTACCTGCATTAAAGACAGCTGTCTTACATAGTCACCTTTATAAAAGACTCCTGGCCACAGACTCAATCAGACTCTAACCTCTACAATATGGCCAATACAAAAAAACTTTATAAGGATGTCAGGGACAAGATCATAGACCTGCACAAAGCTGGAATGGGCTACAAAACCATAAGTAAGACGATGGGTGAGAAGGAGACAAACTATTCGTGCAATAGTAAGAAAATGGAAAAAAATACAAAACTGTCAATCGACATCGATCTGGGGCACCATGCAAAATCTCACCACGTGAGGTATCCTTGATCATAAGAAGGTGAGAGATCAGCCTAAAACTACAGTGGGGGGAACTTGTTAATGATCTCAAGACATCTGGGACCACAGTCACCAAGAAAACCATTGGTAACACATTACGCCGTAAAGGTTTAAAATCCTACAGTGCCCGCAAGGTCCCCCTGCTCAAAAAGGCACATTTGCAGGCCCAATCCTATATAGAAAAGAAATACCAAGTGTACTATTCAGTATTTTATTATATGATTAAACATAGATGTATAACCCAAAAGAAATATTCATAAAATATATAATTATATTTCTTAGCAAAAAAAGACGGATTTTGGTAAGAACTTACCTGTAAAATCCTTTTCAGCGAAGGAAGGAAGAGAGACACAGTCATTACTAGTGGGTAGGCGGAGCCCAGATAGGATTGACACCTCAGATTAAAAAGAGTGTTGACCGGCCCCTCCAGCTCGGGCTCCTCCTACTCAGCTCTTCAGTCGTACCCAAGCTTAAGGAAGAACAATATCACCAGCGAAGCAACATAACCCCTTCTGAAGGACTTCAGAGAAAAAACATAAGAGTACAGGTTATGCATGCATTCGGCAAAAAAAAAAAAATCACACAGTTACAGGTACTACTCACTGAACCTGACTACTGCGATAAGCTGGCAATGCTGGAACAGAGCCGTAGCGCGTCGACCTCAGTCCAGATAATCGCTATCAGAGAAGGGTCACGCTGCATCTGTAAATACAACAACACACTTCTGCCATGGGAGGGAGCTGTGTCTCTCTTCCTTCCTTCGCTGAAAAGGATTTTACAGGTAAGTTCTTACCAAAATCCGTCTTTCAGCTGCAGATGGAAGGAAGAGAGCCACAGTCATTACTAGTGGGACGTCCCAAAGCAGTCCAAAAATTAGGGTGGGAAAAAACCAAAATAGGCAGAAACCCAACAACCTAGATAAATGCGCCACAGGCGCCAAATACAAGTTAACTAAAAACTTTAAATTAAAGCTGCCTGCAGGACCCTACGTCCTAAGGCCGCATCAGCGGAAGCACTGACGTCCACCTTATAAAACTTTGTAAATGTGTGGACGAAACGCCAGGTCGCCGCTCGGCAGAGCTGAGCTGCCGAAGCCCTTGATGAAAGGCCCACGATGAAGTCACAGCCCTCGTGGAGCGAGCTCGAATCTTAATCGGGGAAGGTTCGCCATTAAGACGGTAAGCCTCCAAAATGGCCGACCGAATCCAACGAGCTATAGAGTCCTTGAAAACTCGTTGATCACGCCTACGACCTGCTGTAATCACAAACAGGGAATCTGACTTTCGAAAACCTTGAGTAATAGACAAAATAGAACTTCAAGACCCGCACTAAATCCAATTTGTGCAAGTTCCGTTCCTTTGCATTCCCTGGGCCCGGGCAAAGCGAGGGCAACACAATATCCTGGTTAACATGAAATTGCGACACCTTAGGTAGAAAATCGCCCCGTGTGCGAAGCACTACTCGATCCGGGTAAAACTCCAGGAAAGGAGGCGAGCAGGAAAAAGCTGCCAACTCAGAAACCCTTCTTAAAGAGGTTACCGCCACTAAGAAGGTAACCTTCCAAGAAATTAAAGAAAGGCTAGCAGAACATATAGGCTCAAAAGGTACAGTCAGGGCCAGAAATATTTGGACAGTGACACAATTTTCGCGAGTTGGGCTCTGCATGCCACCACATTGGATATGAAATGAAACCTCTACAACAGAATTCAAGTGCAGATTGTAACGTTTAATTTGAAGGGTTGAACAAAAATATGTGTTAGAAAATGTAGGAATTGTACACATTTCTTTACAAACACTCCACATTTTAGGAGGTCAAAAGTAATTGGACAAATAAACATAACCCAAACAAAATATTTTTATTTTCAATATTTTGTGGCGAATCCTTTGGAGGCAATCACTGCCTTAAGTCTGGAACCCATGGACATCACCAAACGCTGGGTTTCCTCCTTCTTAATGCTTTGCCAGGCCTTTACAGCCGCAGCCTTCAGGTCTTGCTTGTTTGTGGGTCTTTCCCTCTTAAGTCTGGATTTCAGCAAGTGAAATGCATGCTCAATTGGGTTAAGATCTGGTGATTGACTTGGTCATTGAAGAATGTTCCACTTTTTTGCACTCAAACTCCTGTGTAGCTTTGGCTGTATGCTTGGGGTCATTATCTGTACTATGAAGCGCCGTCCAATCAAGTTTGCAGCATTTGGCTGAATCTGGGCTGAAAGTATATCCCGGTACACTTCAGAATTCAT
The DNA here is from genome assembly GCA_033576555.1 of Oophaga sylvatica. Classification (NCBI taxonomy): domain Eukaryota; kingdom Metazoa; phylum Chordata; class Amphibia; order Anura; family Dendrobatidae; genus Oophaga; species Oophaga sylvatica. Next base: position 182,902,751 of record JARQOD010000005.1, on the reverse strand, counting down.
CCGGCTACTCTTGTCTGCTGTTATGTCATCAATAAACACAAGTGACCCAGTGCCATTGAAAGCCATGCATGCCCATGCCATCACGTTGCCTCCACCATGTTTTACAGAGGATGTGGTGTGCCTTGGATCATGTGCCGTTCCCTTTCTTCTCCAAACTTTTGGCTTCCCATCATTCTGGTACAGGTTGATCTTTGTCTCATCTGTCCATAGAATACTTTTCCAGAACTGAGCTGGCTTCTGGAGGTGTTTTTCAGCAAATTTAACTCTGGCCTGTCTATTTTTGGAATTGATGAATGGTTTGCATCTAGATGTGAACCCTTTGTATTTACTTTCATGGAGTCTTCTCTTTACTGTTGACTTAGAGACAGATACACCTACTTCACTGAGAGTGTTCTGGACTTCAGTTGATGTTGTGAACGGGTTCTTCTTCACCAAAGAAAGTATGCGGCGATCATCCACCACTGTTGTCCTCCGTGGGCTCCCAGGTCTTTTTGGATTGATGAGTTCACCAGTGCTTTCTTTCTTTCTCAGGATGTACCAAACTGTAGATTTTGTCACTTCTAATGTTGTAGCAATTTCTTGGATGGGTTTTTTCTGTTCTTGCAGCTTAAGGATGGCTTGTTTCACCTGCATGGAGAGCTCCTGTGACCGCATGTTTCCTTCACAGCAAAACCTTCCAAATGCAAACACCACACCTCAAATCAACTCCGGCCCTTTCATCTGCTTAATTGAGAATGACATAACAAAGGGATTGCCCACACCTGTCCATGAAATAGCCTTGGAGTCATTTGTCCAATTACTTTTGGTCCCTTTAAAAACAGGGTGGCACATGTTAAGGAGCTGAAACTCCTAAACCCTTCATCCAATTTTAATGTGGATACCCTCAAATTAAAGCTGAAAGTCTGGACTTCAACTGCATCTGAATTGTTTTGTTTCAAATTCATTGTGGTAATGTCTAGAACCAAAATTAGATAAATGTTGTCTCTGTCCAAATATATATGGACCTAACTGTATATGCTGAAGAGCCTCCAAGACAAGGTTGAGCCGCCAAGGAGACACAGGCGCCTTCCGCAGTGGAAACTGACTGGTTACTCCGGAAAAAAGGAACGTACGTCCCTACGCTAGGCGATAGCCTTCCGAAATAGCAAAGACAGGGCAGAAACCTGACCTTTCAGAGTGCTAACTGCCAAACCTTTTGTCCAGCCCGTACTGTAGCAAAGCCAACAAATTGGAAATGGAAAAAAATCCTCGGATTCCTTGAAGAACCCGAAACCACGAAAAGACCAAGTCTTGTGATAAATCTTAGTAGTAGCCGGACCTCTGGCAGCTCGCAGAATGGCAATGACTTCGGCTGAAAAACCTCTACGGGTCAAGGTTTCGGTCTCAAGAGCCACGCCGTCAAACGCAGAGACTTCAAGTCCGGATGACGAACGGGACCCTGGGTCAACAGGTCCGGGCGAGGAGGAAGTGGGAATGGCGGTGCCGCCAAAAACGACACCAGTGTCGAGAACCACGTCCTCCTTGGCCAATCTGGGGCTATCAACATAGCCGGAATTCTCTTCCAGTCTGATCCGACGCAGCACCAGAGGAAGTAAAGATATTGGCGGAAACACAGACTAGCTCGAAATGGTCCCACGGAGCCACCAGAGCAACCACCGCCACAGCCTTCGGGTCCTTGTACCTGGACATGAAGGTCGGTAGTTTGGCATTTGAACCTGGATGCCATCAAATCCACTTGGGGAGTTCCCCAACGGAAGCACAGCAGCGCAAAAATTTTCGGATGAAGACTCCATTCTCCAGGATCCATCTTCTCGCGACTGAGGAAGTCCACCGTGGTATTCTGGACTCCTGGAATGTGATCGCAGAGATGGCTGGAACCTTGGTCTCAGCCCATAGCAGGATCAGAGACACCTCCATCATGAGGCTGGAGCTCCTTGTCCCGCCTTGGTGGTTGATATACGCAACGCCGTCGCGTTGTCTGTCTGCACTCGGACTGGTAGACCGCTTAAAGGGACCGTCCAGTGTTGTAGGCAAAGGAAAAATTGCCCTCAACTCCAGGATGTTGATCGGTAGAACAGACTCTTCCGATGACCATACTCCCTGGATCCAAAGATCGTTCCAGACACCCCCCCAGCCCTTCAGGCTGGCATCGGTGGTTATGACCGACCACCTCGGAGGGAGGAAAGATTTCCCCAGGAATAACGCTACTGGACGTAACCACCATCCTAGGGATTCTCGCACCCTGTGAGAGATGATGACACTGCAATTCAGAGAAGCTTGCGATCGATCCCAACGACTCAGAATGAGCCTTTGGAGGGCCCTGGAATGAAATTGGGCAAACGGAAGTGCCTCCATGGAATTCAAACCCAGAAGGCGCATACACTTCCGAAAGGACATTGCTGCCGTAGACCTCATAATCTGTACATGTCGAAAGAGACATGCCCGCTTGTCTGGAGGAAGGGACACCACCGTCCGTACAGTGTCGAAATGCATTCCCAAAAACAGGATTGACTTCCAGAGACGACTTCTCCCAATTGACCAGCCACCCGAAATCCTCCAGGAGCTGAAGGGATAGATTGCGAGCCGTCCCCGCCTCCTCCTTTGAGGACGCCACAATCAGGTCGTCCAGGTAGGGAAATCGAAGAATTGCCATGAGGTGCGCTAGAATTTTTGTAAAAACTCTGGGCGCCGAGGCCAAGCCGAATGGCAGAGCCACAAACTGGCAATGGTCCTGACCTATGGCAAAACGAAGGAAGCGCCGGTGAGCCCTTCCGACGGGAACATGCAAATAAACGTCGCGAATGTCGATTGACCAAAAAGACGTTCTGCGACAGGGCTGCCACAACGGAGCGAAGTGACTCCATGCGGAATTTTCGGGATGTAAACATGCCGATTCAATCTTTGAAATCCAAAATAGGGCGAAATTTGTCCTCCTTTTTGGGGACCACAAAGAGGTTGGAATAAGAATCCTCTTCCCCGGTCCTCTGCGGAACCGGTATCACCACACCCTTCTGCAGAAGGGAATCGACCTCTCGTAGTAGAGCGGCAAATAGCTCGGCTCTGACGGAATGCGAGATTGGCAAAACCTGTCCGGGGGTCGAGAAAGAAACTCTATGAAGTAGCCTGCCAACACAACCTGTGTTACCCAGGCGTCCGACACACGGGAAACCCAAGTCGGTTTGAATTGGAGTAAACGACCCTCCACTCGAGAGCGCTCGAGTGAGACCCAGACGTCAGACCGCTTTAGCGGGTTTTTTGCCAGCTTCTGTCTTAATGGAAGTTCTGTTTCCAGGGTATGCGGAATTTCTGAGAAATTCCCCCCTTTTTTTTTTTTTTTTTTTTTTTTTTAAAAAAGAGAGGAACGACCCAAACCCCCAGAGGGTTGACCGGATCATCCCCTGGACCGAAAGGACCGCCGACAACTACCGGCACTAGTCCTGCCAGACGCAGAAGTCACAGCTCTGCGCTGCGGTAAAGCTGTTTCTTTTGCCTCAGAAATCAGCTCTGTGAGGTCAGATTCAAATAGCTGACCACTTTGTAAGCTAAAGATAGCAAACCCTGCTTGGAAACCGCGTTCCACTGTCTAAGCCACAGTGCTCTTCTGACTGTGACTGCCGAGGATTGCGCCCTGGATAGCAGTGACGCAGAATCCTTCAACTTGAAAAGCCCATCTATCTCGATAGAGGGGATCCATCTTGTCACGCCGTCCGTAGACGGTCCAAACGGCTCAGGGAAACTTTACAAGTACACATAGATCCTTAATACTGAATCCATGACCCGCGGCCTCGCAGATGGATATTGTTGCCATCTCCATTTTTCTGTCCAGCAGGTCCTGCAGACTCACCTTCCTTTACCAGGATAAAGGGACATTCACTTCAGGAGATCCAATTAACAATCAACTCCGTAGAAAACGGATACAGATTGTAAAGCCGTCGCGACCTATGCGACTCCTGAAACATCCGGGCCGACTTACCAGGAAGCCTAGTTACCTATCTCTGGTAACTGTAACGCCCTTATGGCTCCAATAGTACGGTCCATGAGAGAGGCAGAGTGTCCCTGCCGATCCTCCTTGTCCGAAACGGACATCTTCGCTACGCGAGAAGGAAGGCACCGATTTGTGTCGCTTCTTTGAGAGGATCTAGCTGACACTCCATAACCTAGAAGGTCAGACAGGCCATCATAGAAACTAGCGAGGGCCTCCATTTTGACACCACTGGAACCTCCGACCGCTGCGCATGACGCTGTCGGGGTCTGCGTGTCAGATAGTCCGCATCTGACATGTCCTTGCACAGTATATGGCAGCTTAAACCTGTCAGTAACTAGAACAGTGTGTTTCTTAAAGAAAAAACAATCGCTGAAGGGTTAAAGCTCTTAAAGAGAGAGCTACCCCAGCATTAATAGTTAACCGCCTAAGAAGGGGTTAAAGAAGCAGACTCCCCACAACCTTGATAATGAAAAAGTTGTGCGAGCCCCAAGTGCCTCTTATAAGGCAGCAGCTGCAGGACAGCTTTTTATGCCACACTAACAGAAAAACGTTCCACAAGATCGCTAAAAATTGCGCTGTTTTGTATATCGCAATGACCGCCAAAGTTGTTAAGGAGATCGCTAACCGCTTATGCGATGTTAATGAGATCGCCCAGATTGGCAGCTACTAGCGACATTAAAAAATGATCACACAAACGATCGCATTAGTATGCGTCGTTATCAGGATTGTTAGTGGGAACGTATAGTGGCAGTATTAAAATCGCAGACTCCCCACAAACTCTTTATTATTATTGAAAAGAGTGTGCGAGCCCCTTATGCGATAACAGCCGCAGGACAGCGCAGTCTGTCACTCATTAGTGCCCCAGAAGGCGCCCGCGCTTGTGGGGGTGAAGGGTTAAGCTTCTGCCTGCGGGCTAGAAGCGACTCACCCAGCTGGTAACAGTGTAACATCTTGCCGGGAGGGGAGGAGGGAGAAGAGCCAGAAGAAGCTTTCAGCCTGCTTCTTTAATGGCCGCCGCGCTGTGCCTCCGTGTGCTCCATGAGGGAAGACGGAAATGGAGACAGCAGTAAAGCGCGCGCTCAGAGAGGCGCGAAAATTCAAATAAAAAGGCGCGCACTCCTCTCCTATGTCCTGCAGGCATCCACCTGTGGACAAAAAACACAGTCACCGACATGTAATGTACAGCGGCTGCCGCAGCAGTCGCTTAAACACTCACACACACATTAATAAAAATGTGAGGTAAAAATGTGAGGTACTCACCAGCCGAAGCGCCACAGGGACCCCCAGGGGTTTCTGGCGCTATGCCCATGCTTCCCCCCAGGGCGGGGGACGCAGTGACCCCTGCAGCGCGGTTTGAGCCCCCGCCAGGGAAGCCATCCTCATCCCCCCGGGCCGGCAGGGTTCTGCTGGGACCACCATTAGGGTAATACAGATCCGCCAAGGGAGAGGTGGGAGTCCAGCAGCGCTGAGACTCCTGAGACCTCTAGACCACATTTGGTGATCCAAGTCTCTTGTCCGATAAAAAATAATAAAATCTTCTGAGGAGCTGCTTCCAGCAGCGACCATCCTCTGAGACCTCAAATTGTAAACTGGAGAGCTGAGTAGGAGGAGCCCGAGCTGGAGGGGCCGGTCAACACTCTTTTTAATCTGAGGTGTCTATCCTATCTGGGCTCAGCCTACCCACTAGTAATGACTGTGGCTCTCTTCCTTCCGTGCAGCTGAAAATGTATTTTAATAAAAAATTGATAGGACACAAAATTTCATTCAAGACAAGAATTTATTAAAATATTAAAATAAACATGCAATTGTTTAAATATTTTTAATAAAAAGACGGATTTTGGTAAGACCTTACCTGTAAAATCCTTTTCAGCGAAGGAAGGAAGAGAGACACAGTATTCATTACTGATGGGTAGGCGGAGCCCCAGATCAGGATGACACCTCAGATCAAAAGCGTGTTGACTGGCTGGCCCCTCCAGCTCGGGCTCCTCCTACTCAGCTCCTTCAGTCGTACCAAAGCTTTGAGGAAAAGAGCCAAGATCACCAGCGGAGCAACATAACCCCTTCTGAAGGAACTTCAGAGAAACAACACAAGAATACAGGTTATGCATGCAAAGTAAGGCAAACCACAGAGTTCCAGGCACTACTCACTGAACCTGACTACTGTGATGAGCTGGCAATGCTGGAACAGAGCCTTAGCGCGCTGACCTCAGCCCAGATAATCGCTATCAGATAAGGGTCGCGCTGCATCTGAAAACATCAACACACTTCTGCCCTGGGAGGGTGCTGTGTCTCTCTTCCTTCCTTCGCTGAAAAGGATTTTACAGGTAAGGTCTTACCAAAATCCGTCTTTCAGCTGCAGATGGAAGGAAGAGAGCCACAGTATTCATTACTGATGGGACGTCCCAAAGCAGTTCAAAAAATAAGGGTGGGAAAAAACCAACAAAGGGCAGAAACCCAACAACCTTAACAAAAAGCGCAACCAGCGCTAAACACAAGTTCATCTAGAACTTTACACTACAGCTGCCTGCAGGACCCTACGTCCGAGGGCTGCATCAGCGGAAGCACTGACGTCCACTTTATAAAACTTTGTAAACGTGTGGACAGAGCGCCAAGTTGCCGCTCGGCAGAGCTGCACCGCCGAGGCACCTTGATGAAAAGCCCACGAAGAGGCCACAGCTCTCGTAGAATGGGCTCGAATCTTAATCGGGCAAGATTCACCCCGAAGACGGTAAGCTTCCAAAATAGCTGACCGGATCCAACGAGCTATAGAATCTTTGGAAGCTCGTTGACCACGCCGACGACCTGCTGGAACCACAAACAGGGAGTCCGTCTTACGAAAACCTTGAGTAATAGATAGATAAAACTTCAAGGCCCGCACTAAATCCAATGTGTGTAAAGCTCGCTCTTTCACATTTTTCGGATCCGGGCAGAATGAAGGTAACACAATATCCTGGTCGACATGAAATTGTGACACCACTTTAGGTAAAAAATCACCCCGAGTGCGAAGCACTACACGATCCGGAAAAAACTCCAGAAAAGGAGGCGAACAAGAAAGAGCTGCCAACTCAGAAACTCTCCTCAAGGAAGTGACTGCAACAAGGAAAGCCACCTTCCAAGAAAGTAAAGAAAGGCTAGCAGAAACCATAGGCTCAAAAGGTTTATGCTGAAGAGCCTCCAAAACAAGGTTGAGCCGCCAAGGAGACACGGGTGCCTTCCGCGGCGGAAACTTACGAGATATACCTCGGAAAAAGGAGAGCACGTCTCTATTTGAAGCAATGGTTCTCCGAAATAATAAGGACAGAGCAGAAATCTGACCTTTCAGAGTGCTTACTGCCAAACCCTTGTCTAGCCCATGCTGTAGAAAAGCCAACAGGTTGGGAATGGAAAATTTTCTCGGGTTCCGAGAGGACCCCAAACACCACGAAAAGAAGGTTTCCCAAATTTTGTGGTAAATCCTAGTAGTAGCCGGACATCTGGCAGCTCGAAGAGTAGCAATGACCTCGGCTGAAAAACCTCTACGAGTCAACATTTCGGTCTCAAGAGCCACGCCGTCAAACGCAGAGACTTCAAGTCCGGATGACAAACGGGCCCCTGAGTCAACAGGTCCGGTCGAAGAGGAAGTGGAAATGGAGGTGCCGCCAACAGCAACATTAGCGTTGAAAACCACGTCCTCCTTGGCCAATCTGGTGCTATTAACATAGCCGGGATTCTCTCCAGTCTGATCCGACGCAGTACCAGAGGAAGCAAGGATATCGGTGGAAACACATAAATCAGCTCGAATTGATCCCACGGAGCCACCAGAGCATCCACCTCCACAGCCTTCCGGTCCTTGAACCTGGACATGAACACTGGTAGTTTGGCATTGAACCTGGATGCCATCAAATCCACTTGGGGAGTTCCCCAACGGGAGCACAGCATTGCAAAAATCTCCGGATGAAGACTCCATTCTCCGGGATCCATCTTCTCGCGACTGAGAAAATCCGCCGTAACATTCTGAACCCCTGGGATGTGGATTGCAGAAATGGCTGGAACCCTGGCCTCGGCCCAGATCAGGATCCGAGACACCTCCGCCATGAGTCTGGGACTCCTTGTTCCACCTTGATGATTGATATACGCAACCGCTGTGGCGTTGTCTGTCTGCACTCGGACCGGCAGACCGCTCAAAGGGACCGTCCAGTGTTGGAGGCAAAGGAAAATCGCCCTCAATTCCAGGATATTGATCGGTAAAACAGTCTCCTCCGATGACCATACTCCCTGAATCCAGGAATCGTTCCAAACACCCCCCCAGCCCGTCAGGCTGGCATCTGTGGTTATGACCGACCATTTCGGAGGGAGAAAAGATTTCCCCAGGATAAGGCTCCTGGACGTAACCACCATCCTAGAGACTCTCGCACCCTGCGAGAGACGGTGACACTGCAATCCAGCGATTGCGACTGATTCCAATGACTCAGAATGAACCTTTGGAGAGCTCTGGAATGAAACTGGGCAAACGGAATTGCCTCCATGGACGCCACCATTAAACCCAGAAGACGCATACACTTGCGAAGGGACATTGTTATCGAAGACTTCATGATTTGTACATGCCGAAGAAGACATGACTGTTTGTCTGGAGGTAGAGACACCACTGCCCGAACCGTGTCGAAATGCATTCCCAAAAAGAGGATAGCTGCGACGGTTCCAGAAACGACTTCTCCCAATTGACTAGCCAACCGAAGTCCTTCAGTAACTGAAGAGACAGATTGCGAGCTGTCACTGCTTCCTCCTCCGAGGATGCCACGATCAAAAGATCGTCCAGGTAAGGAAGAATCGTAATTCCTTGTCTTCGAAGAATCGCCATGAGAGGCGCCAGAATCTTTGTAAATACTCTGGGCGCCGAGGCTAAGCCGAATGGCAGAGCCACGAACTGGTAATGATCCCGACCTATGGCAAAACGAAGAAAACGTTGATGAGCCCTTCCAACGGGAACATGTAAATAAGCGTCGCGGATGTCGATTGATACCAAAAAATCGTTCTGCGACAGTGCTGCCACGACGGAGCGAAGTGACTCCATGCGGAATTTCCGGGTGTGGACATGCCGATTCAATCTTTTGAGATCCAGAATCGGACGAAATTTGTCCTCCTTTTTGGGAACCACAAACAGATTGGAATAAAATCCTTTTCCCCGGTCTTCTGGCGGAACCGGTATTACCACACCCTTCTGAAGAAGGAATTCGACCTCTCGCTGCAGAGCGACCAAAAGCTCGGGTTCTGTCGGAATGCGAGACTGGTAAAATGTGTCTGGGGGACGAGAAGAGAATTCTATGAAATAACCTGCTGACACGACCCGCGTTACCCATGAATCTGGAACGCGAGAAATCCAAGTCTCCTTGAACTGGAGCAGGCGACCCCCACTCGAGAGTCCTCGAGTGGGCTCCTGGCGTCAATCCGTCTTGGCGGGCTTCTTGTCGGTTTCCCGCTTGTCTTGACGGAAATTCTGCTTCCAGGGAATGCGAGATTTCTGGGAGGACTTTTTTGCTGAGAAAGAGGAACGACCCGATCCCCAAGAAGACTGAGCGAATCGACCTCGGCCCCGAAAGGACCGCCGACCACTATATGTCCTGCCAGACACAGAAGCCATAGCTCTGCGTTGTGGCAACGTCGCCTCTTTTGCCTTTGCCCTGGTAATCAGTTCTGTGAGGTCAGACCCAAAAAGATGACCACCTTTATAAGCTAAGGCCAGCAAACCTTGTTTGGAGACCGCATCCCCGGCCCACTGTCTGAGCCACAGCGCTCTTCTGACCGTGATCGCCGAAGCCTGCGCCCTGGACAGAAGCGACGCAGTGTCCAGACCTGCATCATAGATATATCGGACTGCAGTGTCCAACCATTCGAAAATCTCCTCCATCTCAGATGACGGAGATCCATTTTTCCACGCCTTGTGTAAAAGGTCCAACCAGCTTATAGAAGCTTTAGAAGCACACATGGATCCTAGTATCGCTCTGAATCCATGACCCGCGGCCTCATAATTTGATTTCGCCGCCATTTCCGTTTTTCTGTCCAGTGGATCCTGCAAACTCGCCTTCCCTTTAACAGGAAGCAGTGAGGATTTACTAAGCTGGGATAAGGAAAAATCCACTTCAGGAGAGGGGATCCAATTATCTCTCGACTCTGTGGAACACGGATAAAGTGCGTCAAAGAAACGTGTTCCGTGAAAACGTTTATCCGGACACAGACGTTCCTTTTCTACTGCACTGTTAAGATCATCTAGATCTGGCAAGGCTGATCGTGACGTACGATACTCCTGGTACATTCGTGCTGATTTACCAGGTAAACTAGTTACCACCTCCGGTAACTGTAAAACCTCTCTCATGGCTTCAATAAATGCCTCTGTACGTCTCACAAGGGACGAGAGCCCCGCCTTTCCTCCTTATCCGAATCAGACATTTCCCCATTGAACTTAAAGGAGAACCTCACCACAATCTAAATCAGAGACATCTGATTCGCTACGGGTGAAGGATGGTAACGGTCTGTGTCGCTTTCTGTCCTGAGAGGATCTAGCTGACACATATTGACTCAAAAGGTCAGACAAGCCATTAATAGAACTGGCGATAGCATCCAATTTTGCATCACTGTGATCTCCAACCGCAGCGCTAGACGCCGCGGAGGATGCGTACCAGATTGCCGAAGCGGAACTGGAATATGGTCCGCGCCTTCTGAACCCTGTTCCGACATGCCTCACACAGTATATGGCAGGCCAAATGTCAGAAAACCTGAAAAAAAACGCAGTTTTTTTTTTTTTTTTTTTTTTTTTTTTTTTAAGTGAACGCAAACAGCCGCTGAAGGGTTAAGTCTAAAAATATAGAGTACCCCAGCTGTATCCCAAGTAAAACCCTTTCAAGAGGGTTAATGTCACAGGCTGTCTAAAAAAACAAGGTCTCTATGTGAGACCGAGCTGCAGATAGCGCTATGTATCAGCGCTGTATGGTGAGGAAACAAATGCCACTCACCCAGCTGGTTTGGTGCCTGAGACGGGAGGAGCGGAGTCTGAGGAGCCCAGGAGCTCTTTTAAGGGCCCGCCGTGCTGAGGGAGCCGGAAGAAAAAGCGCAATCGCGCGCTTCCTGCATTGAAAGACCGGGAAGCGTGAAGCCACGCCCCCCCGGCTCAAAAAATTGAGCGCCAAAACTCCTCACTCCTACTCCCCCCTGTCCTGCAGGCATCTGCCTGCGGACAAAAGTTGCACAGAAACACCACATTTTACATGTCACGGCGCTGCCAAAGCAGCGCTAATAGTACATTTAACACCATGTAATAGCGCTGTCACAGCAGCCCGCTAAAGCACTCATCAAAATTGTATATATATTGTGGAGTACTCACCAGCTGAGCGCCACAGGGACCCCTCAGGATTTGTGGCGCTTGTGCCCATGCTCCCCCCAGGGCAGGGAACGCAGTGACCCCAGTGTCGGTTTGCGTCCCCGCCAGGGAAGCTAACCTCGTCCCCAGGGCCGGCAAGATTCTGCAGGGACTATTTAATGTAAAATACAAAATCCGCCAGGGGAGAGGTGGGGTCCAGCAGCGCTGAGACCCTGAGACCTTTCAGACCCATGTCCAAGTCTCTTTGTCCGTTTAAAAATAATAAATCTTCTGAGGGAGCTGTTTCAGCAGCGCCCATCCTCTGAGACCTCAAATTTTTAGAACTGAAGGAGCTGAGTAGGAGGAGCCCGAGCTGGAGGGGCCAGCCAGTCAACACGCTTTTGATTGAGGTGTCATCCTGATCTGGGGCTCCGCCTACCCATCAGTAATGAATACTGTGGCTCTCTTCCTTCCATCTGCAGCTGAAATATTATATTTTAATAAAAGTTCTTGTTTGAATGAAATTTTGTGTCCTAACAATTTTTTATTAACCCCTTAACGACCAAGCCTTTTGTAGGTTAAAGACCAGGCCAATTTTTACATTTCTGACCACTGTCTCTTATGAGGTTATAACTCTGGAACGCTTCAACGGATCTTGAGATTGTTTTTCTCGAGACATATTGTACTTCATGATAGTGGTAAAATTTCTTCAATATACTTGCGTTTATTTATGAAAAAAACGGAAATATGGCAAAAATTTTGAAAATTTTGCAATTTTCAAACTTTTAATTTTTATGCCATTAAATCAGAGAGATATGTCACAAAAATTAGTTAATAAATAACATTTCCCACATGTCTCTTTACATCAGCACAATTTTGGAACCAAAATTTTTTTTTGTTAGGAAGTTATAAGTTATAAGTGTTAAAAGTTGACCAGCAATTTCTCATTTTTCCAACAAAATTTACAAAATCATTTTTTTTAGGGGCCACCCACATTTGAAGCAGGGTGGATTGATTTAAATACGCCGATTTAAATCAACGATTTAAATCATGATTTAAATCAAATGATTTTTTTCTATTTAAATCAGATCGATTTTAAAAACGTGATTTTATCTGATTTAAATCACTGATTTAAATCAAAAAGATTTTTTTAATAAAATCACGATTAAAATCTAAAACTTTCAATCATTGTTCAATTAACTCCACACTTCTAGTTGGTTTCACTTTCTGTAGCTTGGTTTCAGTTTTTTTTTTCCATTCAGTTGACATGCCCAAACTTGTTGGATAGTCAGTCAGCAGTACTTGGCTGTAGTAACAATCAAACTTCAGAAGTGATCTGCGTGAGCCATGGCAGGTCATAAGAGAGACCCTATTTGGGTTCATTTTGTTGAGATGCCAGCAGAGGGTTGGAAAGAAAGGTGGGAGAGCAAAGTGCAAAACTGTCAAAAGGATATCCAAGGATTTTTTTGCCGTTTGAAATCACATTATGAAAACTGCAACCAGAAGGGAAATGAAGATGTTGATAGTGATACACTAATGTCAATGAAACCCCCCACAGCTTGTTCTTCCAGCGAAAATAATGTAGCTACTCAGCTAATGACTGCATCGGCTTCATCGGCAGGAGTAGAGAGATGTTTTCCTTCATTTGGTTTTGTGCACACAACAGTCGAAACCGCTTAGGAACTGCTAAAGCAGGACAACTAGTTTTTCCTATTAAAAGTCCTAAATAAACAGTAGGCTTAAAGGACTGATGTATTCACTGAAGTGTTTGCTTACTTCAAAAGTTAGAGATAGGCTATTGTTAAAAAGTATCTTATCTCTGTAGTTCAATTCTGATTGTGTAATAGTGCAAATAAAATTATTAGGTTTCATAATCATCAACTGTTTTAATATTTTTATTTTTGTAAAATAATTTGATTTGCAAAAAGACAAAGTTTTGCTTGTGTACAACTTGATTAAAAAAAAACCTATTTAAATCAAAAAAATCCGATTTAAATCAAAAAAATCCGATTTAAATAAAAAAAAATCCGATTTTTTTTGATTTTTTTAAAAAAATCATGATTTTTATCCACCCTGATTTGAAGTGAATTTGAGGGGTCAATATGACAGAAAATACCCAAAAGTGAAACCATTTTAAAAACTGCACCCCTCAAGTGTTCAAAGCCACATTCAAGAAGTTCATTAACCCTTTAGGTACTTCACAAGAATTGAAGCAATGGGAAGGAAAAAATTAACATTTAACTTTTTTTCCCAAAATTTTTCTTTCGCACACAAATTTTTTAAAATTTTGTCAAGGGTATCAGTAGAAAATGAAACAATATTTGTTGTACAATTTCTCCGGAGTTCATCGATACCCAAAGTGTGGGGGTAAACCACTATTTGGGGCATGGCAGAGCTCGGAAGGGAAGCAGCGCCATTGACTTTTTTGGCTGGAATTGAGATTGGACGCCATGTCGCATTTTTGGAGAGTCCCTGTGTGCCTAAAAGTGGAAACCCCCCAAAGTGACCCCATTTGGAAACTAGACCCCCCAAGTAGCTTATCTAAATGTTGTTGTGAGAGCTTTTAAACCCCAATTTTTTCCTAAATTTTTTTTTTTTTTTTTTTTTTTTTTTTTTTTTTTTTTTTTTTTTAAATTTAACCCCCCAAAAAAAATTTCCCCAAAAAAATTTTTTTTTTTTGGGGGTTTAAAACCCCTAATTTTTGGGGGCATTTTTGGGAAAGACCCGGGGGAAGGGAAGCAGCGCCTTTTTTACTTTTTTGGCGGGGGAATTTTGGTTTTTTAGCCATGTGCATTTGGAGATTTTCCCGTGTGCCTAAAAAAGTGGAAACCCCCCACAAGGGGACCCATTTTGGAAACTAGACCCCCAAAAAAATTTTTTAGATGTGTGGTGAGAGCTTTAAACCCCCCCGGGCTTCACAAAAGGGGGTTTAAAGTGAGCTTTTTTAAAAAAAAAAAAACCCTATTTTTTTCCCCTAAAATGATCTTTCCCCCCCAATTTTTTTTTTCCCCCAAAGGGGAAAAAAGGCCCCCAAAAATTTATGTGAATTTTCCTGAGTACCGTCCCCCTTTGGGGGAAAAAAAAAATTTTGGGGAGGGGAGAGGGGGAAGGGGGAACAGCCCCCTTTTTTTTTTTTGGTGAATTGAATTGACCCAAAGTCCCTTTGGAGAGTTTTGTGCCAAAAAAGGGGGAAAAACCCCCCAAGAGACCCCATTTTGGTAACCCCCCAAAGGGGAATTATCTAGGTTGGGGTTTTGGGGGGAAAATTTTAACCCCCCAAAGGGGGTTCCCAAAGGTTTTAACGAAAGCAAAAAAATTAAAAAAATATCTTTTCCAAAAAAATAAAACTTTCCCCCCCCAAATTGTTTTTTTCCCCAAAAGGGGAAACCCCCCCCAAAATTTTTGGGGGTTTTTTTCCCTTTTAGTATCCCCGATCCCCAAATTTGGGGGGGGAAACCACTATTTTGACCCTGGCAGAGCTAAAAAAGGGAAGGGGGCGCCTTTTTCAAAAAAAATTTCCCCCCCCCGGGTGGAATGGTTTTTCGGTGGTCATGTCTTTTTTTTGAGACCCCCCCGATGTGCCTAAAAAAGAGAAACCCCCCCCAAGGGGGCTCCATTTTGGAAACAAACCCCCCCCAAGGAAAATTTTTTTGATGTTTTTGGGAGAAAATTTGAAACCCCCCAAATTTTCTTACAAAAATTTTTTAAGTAGACCCCTTTAAAAAAAAAATTAAATTTTTTTCCCCAAAAAAAAATTTTTTTGGGGCCCCCAAAAAATTTTTTTTTATAAGGGTAACGGGAGAAATAGGCCCCCAAAAAATATTGTGCAATTTGTCCTAGAAAGCTGAAATCCTATTGGGGGGGGGAAAAACCCTTTTTTTGACGATGGCAGGCCCCGGGGGAAGGGGCACCTTTTTTAAAAAGCAGA
>JARQOD010000005.1:182872446-182887408 GCA_033576555.1 Oophaga sylvatica | reverse complement strand
GGAAAAATTAGACATGAAAAATGTAGACAGTGAAAATGTAGAAAAGTAGTAGAGTAGAAATAGTCCTTGATTTCCGAATCCGGACCCAGTCTTTTTGACGGATTGCACAAAAGACGGCCCGGGTTTTCCAAAAATTCATTATTTTCCGGGCCCGCCTGATGCGCCTTTCAGGCCTATCAGGGGGGTTCCGGAAAAAAAAAAAAAAAAAAAAGTTGCTTTGCAGTTTTGTCCGGCCGCCGAATGTAATTTTTCCCGGGACCCCCCAAAAAAACGGATGCAAACCGCAATGCTCGGGGCGCAATCCGGGGCAATAAAAATTTTCCAATGCCAAAAAAAAAAAGCATCCGGTCCGGGGTCCGTTTTTTTTTTTAAAAACCGCCGGACCCCGCCCCTGACGTCAAAAAAAACTGTGTGTGAAAGCACCTTGGGGGACGACCCCAATTTGAGTTAAAATGACGGGCTAATTTTTAAAATTCTGACCCCTGTTCTTTAGGGTCTCTGGAACGCTTTAACGAACCCCCCGTTTTCGGGAAATTTTTTGTGACTATTGAAATCCCCTTTTGTGGTAAAAAAAAATTTATTGCCCGCGTTTTTTAGAAAAAAAAACAGAAAATGGAAAATTTTTGAATTTTTTCCCAAAAATTTTATTTTGTATCCCCCTTAAATAAGGGAGATATGCAAAAAAATTTTTTAAAAAAATAACTTTTTCCCCCATTCAATTTTTCATCAGCAAAATTTTTGGAAAAAACAAAATTTTTTTTTTTTGTTACGAATTTTAAAAAGGGTTTAAAATTTTAAACCAGCGATTTCTCTTTTTAAAACAACCCCCAAATTTTTTTTTTTTTTAGGGACCACAAACACATTTGAAGTCCCCTTTTGGGGGTCTATAAAAGATAGAAAATACATCAAAGTGACACCTTTTTAAAAAAGCACCCCCCCAAGGGCTCAAAACCCTTTTGAAGTTTATTTAAAAAAATTTCGCTTTAAAAACCCGAAGCAATGGGAAGGGAAAAAAATAACATTTTAAATTTTTTTTTGCAAAAAAATTTAAAATTCGAACCAATTTTTTTTTTTTTTTTCTCACAAGGTTAAAAAGAAAAATAAAATACAAAATTTGTTGTGCAATTTCTCCTGAATCGCCAAAAAACCTAAATTTTTGGGGTTTTAAACACTTTTTTTGGGGGCACGCAAGGGTGCAAGGAAGGAGCGCCGTTTTTTACTTTTTCAACCAGAATTGGTGGACGACAATGTCGGTTTGGAGAGCCCCCGAAAATGCCTAAACAGGAAAAACCCCCCCAAAAAGTGACCCCATTGGAAACTTCCCCCCTTTGGAACATCTAGTTTTGTTTTTTTAGCACTTTGAACCTCCAAGGCTTACAGATTTTTAACGTAGAGCCGTGAAAAAAAAAAAGATTTTTTTTTTCATCAAAAAAAATTTTTTTTAGCCCGAATTTTTTTTTATTTTCTAAAGGGGTAAGGGGGGAAAAATTAAAACAAAAAAGGGTTTTTTTTGCAATTTTTCCCCATATGCTGACACCCCAAAATTTTGGGGGGGAACCACGTTTCGGGCGCAGGGGAGAGTTGGAAGGGAAGGAGCGCCTTTTTTTAAAAAGAGATTTTGGAATGTCGCGGGCAATGTTGTTTTGCAGAGCCCTTGAAGTGCCAAACAGTAGAAACCCCCCCCCAAGGACACCATTTAAAAACATAACCCTCCAAGGCCTACTAAAAATTTTTTTGGTAGCACTTTTGAACCCCCCCCGTTTTTTTAAACAAAAGTTTATAAACGCAGAGTGTGAAAATAAAAAATCTTTTTTTTTTCTTAAAAAAATTTTTTTACCCCAGCTATTTTTTTTATTTTCCCATGGGTAAAGGAAAAAAAATTTAAAACCCTAAAATTTGTGTGCAAAAAGCCGGAGTACCGGAACCCCATAGTTGGGGGGGTTTTTTGGGCGCCGGCGGGGTGGGAAGGGAGGGTACCTTTTAAATCTTTGAACGCCATGCCCCCCCCCGGTTAGGAGCCCCCCTGCGTGCCTAAATAGTGGAAACCCCCAAATTGTAGCTAAAAACCCTAACCCAACACACCCCTAACCTAGTCCCAACCCTAATCTTAATTTTTCCAACCCTTTAATTGTAACCCTAATTCCAACCTTAAACCCAATGGAAAAATTGAAAATAAATATTTTTCTTTTTTTTTTTAAGGGGGTGACAAAGGGGGGGGTTTTTTTTACTATTTTTTTTTATTTTGATCACTGTGAAGGGTTTACACAGTGATAAAAAAAGTTAACTTCACTGAATGAATAAATTCCCCCCGCCTTTTTTTTCCCCGGGGCCAAGATGGGGCGCCCACCGGAGGCGGAGGTCGTGGACAAAAGGAGGGGAAATCGGGGATCCTTTTTTCTCTTCCTCTGATGTGTAATCACTTAGAGGAGAGAGAAAGTAAGCAAAACGACTTTTTTTTTGCGGTCGCCTTTAAAACGGTTTAAGGGGATCGCAAAAAAAAAAAGCGGGGTCTCCCCCAATCTTTTTTCCCCCCCCGGGGCCTCGGCTACCCCCTTAAACCCCGCCCCAAAAAAGGGAAAAACCGACTCTGGGGGGGCGCACATATTTTTTTTTTCCAGCCCCTTTAAATTAACGGCGCTGTGGTTTTTAAGTACCCTTAATACCTTTCGTTAAAAGGCGAAAACGACGGTCGTTAAGGGGTTTTAATGTAGCCCTGTGCCTGCTTTTTTTTGCTGCGCTTCAGATGTGAACTTTTATGGTTGGTCTCCATTGCTAGGTTTGCTGTTGTAAAAATGTGTCGGTTTATTTTATTTCTTTCTACTAGGGGAAAATTTAGCTTTTGTTGTTGTCTACCCAAAGTTTTGTAAATGTGTAACTCCCCGGTTTGTTCTCCTTATGTGTTTCCTGTACAGTAGGGCCCCCAAGGGCGGCAGGCCTCCACTCCCTTTTTAGTCAACTACCGGGTTTTCTATCCAAAAATTTTTCTAACAATAGAGCTAAAAAAAACTAATATTTGTGCCCCCTTTTTGGGGGAGGGTGAGCTGTTGCATGTGGAAACAAGGTTCCCCCCAGAAGCCCTACACCCAAACCCCCCCCATCGTTAAATTTTAAAATTTAAATTCAAAACAAAATGTGGCCCAACCCCTGAAAAACCCCATTAAGGTGATTGCTGCCGTGCCATTCAAAATTTTTTACGCGGATGGTTTGATGCCACTTTTCCCGGTGTCGCCCCTCTTTGTATTTTTGGGGACCTTTTGGGCCATCTGAAAAAGGGCGTTTTATGCGTTTTTTTTTTGCCTCCCATTGGAGGCATTCGGGGGGAAAAAATTTCAAAAAATTTGGCAACGTAAACCGACATTGAAAATATTTTTCTCAAGAATGGGAAACGAAACCCGTATGCAAAAAGGTTGTGCTGTTTTTTAGCTGTGAACATCTAGCCCCTTTAGGAAACTTGGGATTTAGACCTAATTTTGGAAAACATCAATTTAAAAGTATTGTACATCTTTTTTTAAAGGCTCATGTACGGGCTGGTGGACTATTTTTTTTTTTCCATTTTTTTTTTTTAAAAATGAATAGCACAGACTAGAGTTTTTAGTGAAAACACATTAATTTTAAAAAAATGACCTAGAGACTTTGAGCAGATTTCTTTTCCCCTCATTTTGCGGATCAGAATCGGCCATTAAAGCTTGGGGGGACCCCTTAAAAAAATGGAAGACAGAGGGGTCCAATTATCAAGCCAGCGTTGTTTTACACTGGTTTTTGTGAGGAAAAAACTGGAGGCAGATTCCCGATTTATTAAGAGGTGTAAAAAGCCTCTTTAGGCAGGAGCAAAAGAAGTTTTTGGGATAAACCTCTGTGGGTGCCTCGCCACAAAACCTACCCCCAAACCCCCGCGGGGGAGTAAGATTTTGTAAAAGAGCCCCGTCTTAAATTTTACATCAGAAAAATTTGGGACACCACACAAAGTTTACCCACCTGCGAACTGGGCAAAAACGCAAAAAAAAAATTAAAATTTTCTGGTAAATTGAGTTTCTAAGAACCTCCAAACAGCCCACAGGAAGTTGCCTCCCCATCCCAATTAGGTCGGAAAAAAGAGGTTTAAATAGCCCCCTCCCCCTTCCCCAATCCCCCGTATTTTCAAGGACCAAAGGTGAATATTTATTTTTTTTTTTACCGAAGGAATCAAATGAAAAAATTTAAATTGGGGGGGGGGTTTTTTACCCCTGGTCGTGGAGGGTCTTAGAAACCCAATTACCCGTAAGTGTATTCTAAATTTTTTCTAATCCCCCTTCCACGACAGCACAAGGAGATTTTTAAAAAAAAATAAGGTTGTAGAGACAACAAACTTCAGACTTTCCTCCAAAGGCTGATCTCTTTTTTTGAATTAGATTAATCTATAGTGGTTTTTGTGAAGGGTTTGGGCCAGGAGCAGCTTTTCAAATTGCTCGACGGATTCTTTGGCCCTTTTCTGCCCAGGAGCCGAGACAGCCCATGGATGGGCTTTCAAAGATTCAGTAGTAACCCCTGATTACTGTAAAAGGGTATGCCCACTAAACAGCGTCGCTAACGGATCGCTAAAATACGTCACTTTTTTAGCGATCTCTTGTGACGCTGTTGTGTGTGGCTTTGTAGAAAACGAGTGGCCCCTGCTTGGGGACTCGCTGCGATCACTAGATTTCTGGGACCGTTTTTTTGATCTTGGCGTCCCGCGGTGGCCTATATCGCTGTTCTGGCTTTTTTTGTTAACGAGTGCGCTTTTTTTTTTTTACATCGCAATGACCGCCAAGTCTTAAAAGGAGATCGCTAACCGCAAAAGCGCTTTAAACGGGGCGTAAGTGTGGCAGTCTACGATTTTTTTTAAAACGACAAAAAAAAACGATCGCTTTTGTATGCGTGTTATTGTGACTTTTTAGCGGAGCGTTTAGTGTGGCAGTACCTAAGTTGCCCCAGATTGATTTTTTTGATCCAGTTGCAGAGGCCTTGGAGGCTTTTCTTCCCCTTTTTTGTTTGGTCCACCTACTGAACAAAAAGTTTTTGATCTTTCCTCCAAGGCTTCTTTTGATTCAAAATAGAAGAGAACCGCCGCCGAAGCCAGAGAATGGAAACCCTGTTTTGTCTTTTTGGTTGTTAAAAAGGGAGGGGGTAGAATTTTTTCCCCTTGGGGAAACCTGTGAAAGTCAGATATACTTTTGGCAAAAAAGATGGGTCAGGCAGATTTTTCGTTGTCCAGGGTTTTTTAAAAAAGGTCTTTGAGGATAGAGCTTGAATCCCCCCACCCTTCTTGTCGTTGTAATGGCTACAGAAGTGCATCTTTCCGGTTTTTAATCGTTACCTGGATTGGTCTATAGGCTAAAAAAGGTGTAACAGTTTAACTTTTCGATATGTTCAAATCCAAAAAGGACCATGTTGGATTTTTTTTGGATGGATTCTGGAAGCCGCTACAAAAGCTTTTTACCCCATGATGGTCTGCAATTTTGGGTCAAAGTGGGAAAGCTCAGGGCGACACCTGGACTTTAAAAAAGGTACTTGGGCTTTAGCCCTTTGGTTTAAGCGCCTTAGGAAAAATCTACGTTTTTTGCTATGCCCCGGGTGGAAAGGATCGATGGGGTGGACCCCAAACCATGCTGAAAAGGTTTTACATACTTTGGAATACATAGCATTTTTTGATGGGTTTCCTATTTTTTCTGTAAAGTGGTTGTGCTACATCTGAGAGGCCCCTTTGGCTCTCAGGATTGTGGTTTTCGAAGGCAGGCGCCAAGCCTTAGGCTGTGGGGAGCCCGGGTAAAAAATTTGGGCCTTGATCAGAAAAGTCGTGGTCCCAGAGGTAGGATCAGAAGTCCATACGGGCTCTCAGTTTTTTAGGGCTCTGAACCAGCTCCTTTTTAGCCAGAGAGGGGCGAACCGGAAATTTTTTAACCCCCTTGTTTTTGACCTCTTGCGAGTCCTTGGAATAAAGGAATTGGGGGGGAAATGCATATGCCAATCTGAAGTTCCACAGGTGGGGGCAAAGGTATCCACCCTTACTGGGTTTCTTTTGGACCTATGGAGAAAATACTGCTCTATTATTTCTTCCCTCGGTTTGCAAATAGGGGCTACCTCTGGGAACCCCCCTTTTTGGTTATAGCCTGGAAAAAACTTCAAGGAGGTTTCCCTTTTCCCTGATCTAATTTTTGTCCCGCTCAAAAAGTTGTTCAACGTTTTCGGTCCTTTCAGATGGAAACCGGGACGGAGATGATGTTCGCAACAAAATATTTTTTGCTTGACCCCGTTGAGACTTTCGATTTTGTGCTGCCCCGATGACGTAGAGGGTACAGTGGTAATTGCAGAGTAAACCGGCATGGGTTTTCCCGGATTTTAAAGGTTTTGCTACCAGGGCTTTTTTCTATCGCGCTCAATTCTCCGAAATTTGGGAAGCCCTCGTCCCCATCTTTTTGGGCCCCAAAATCCCCCGAAAAAACCCCCGAACTTTCTGTCCCCCCCAACCGCGTTTGCTGGGGTCTGTTGTAATCAACGTCATAGGATATTGGATCCGGGGCCCCCTTTTCCCGGGGTTTTTTTTTTGCGGGCCCCCCGGTTGGGGGGGTTTGTTCCCGTGTGAGGAAAAGGTTTTTTGTACGGGGTTTTTCGGGGTTTTTGGGTTTCCCAGCGGGAGAGAATACTTTTTTGGGGAGTACCCCATGAGGGGGCCCCGGGGCCCCCGGGAAAAAAGGGCCTGGTGCAAAAAAGTCTTTTTACCTAAAACTGACAGGGAAAATCTTATGGTCCCCCTCTTCTGTTTTTTTTTGGCCGCACTTTTTGATTTTAGGGGAAAAAAAAAAAAAAAAAAAAAAACTGCTTGGGGACCCGAAAAAGGGGTTTTTAGTTTTTGGGGGAATCAGGTTTCCCCAGAATAAATTTTTGGGGTTTGGGATTCGGGTTTCGGATTTTTTTTGTTTTTCAACCCCGCCAAAGATACCGGGTATGCAGGCTGATCGAAGATGCTTTTTTTAATTTTGGGGTTGGGGGATCTGACGGGTCGTCGGGGGAGGGGAAAAAATTTTGAGTTTGTTTTTTTGAAAAAAGGCTACTACCCCCCCCATTTTTTTTTGTAAATGTTCGGGGGGGATGATTTTCCCCCAAGGATGAACCCGAACGGGGAAGTGATGTATTTCTTTTAAAGAAACCGAAGTTCGATACCGAGGGGGGGAGGATGGAGGGGCTGGTAACTTTGCCCCTGGGGTTTATGGTAACCATGAAAAAACCCCCCTTCCGAAAAAGGGTATTGAGTTTTTTTTGTTTCCCAAATTTTGAAGCCCCGGAAAACAATGTGCGGGTTCAGTTTTTTGGGGTTCAGAGGGAACCCGGGAAATTTTCCTTTTTGGGGGCTTTTTTTTAATAAAAAACCCCCGGGGGAAAAAAGGGCCCCCCGGGCCCCGCTCGTTTTGGGTTTTTGGGGTTCTATTACCCCAAGGGGATGCATTTTTTGGGCTCTTTACAAAATTTCTCCCCCTTGAAATTTGGAAGGGTTTTTTTTTTGCCTTTGAGGGGAAAAGGGGAAAATTTATTTTTACCCCCTTGATGGGGCCAAGTTTTTTGGGGTTTTGATGTGATTTTGCCATTTGGGGGAAGGATTTGAAACCCCTTGCCCCCCCTGCCTACGTTTTTCTTTTCAAAAGAGGTTCTGAAAAAAATTTTTTTCCCCCCCCCCCTTTGGGGGTAACCCCCCTTTCGGGGTTTTCCCTTTTCCCCTGTATTGAGGGGTCCTGATTTGGGGGGAAAAAAAAAGGTTTTTATTTCGGGGGTTTTTGGGTTCAAGAAGTTTTTTTTTTTTTGTCGGTTCCCTTTTCCCGTAATTGCCCATCACCCCCAAAACATTCCCCCTTTGGGAAGGAATAGAGCATAGCTTGTTTTGGATGGGAATTTCTCCCCCCACATCTTCCCACGGTTTTTTTTGGGGGGGGGGTTTTGGAAATTTCCGAGGTTTTCCCCCCGAAAAGCAAAAACCGACCAGCAAGGCATTGCCAAAACCCCCCCCCTTCTTAGGAAAGGAAAAGTAAAAAGATCTTCCCCTGGGGGGCCCGGGCCCATTTTTTTTGGGGCCCCCCGGGGGAAAGCCCGGGGGGCCCCCTTTTAAAAAAGACCAAATTCTGTGCACAAAATACGGCGGGGAAAAAAAAGGTCCCAAAAAACTCCCAAAAAATATTCACTTTTTTATTACTGAGTGATAATCTTTGTAAATGACAATAGCTAAAAAACCCCCCCAAAAAACCCCTCGCAGCCCCAAGTACAGACGGGGACAGTCAGCCTAAAAAAAATTTTTTGGGCACCATAGCCCCCCCCTCATCCCCATAAAAAAACCCCAGCAGGGTAAACCCCCCCCCCCAAATTAACCCCCTTTAAAAAAAAAAGGCCCCAAAAAAACCCCCCCCATACAAAAAACTGGTCCCCTATAACTTCAAAGAATACGGGAAAACCATTTTAAAAATGCTCCAACAAAAAGGGAAAGCTCCCCTCGCGGTGTTCTGCATTTTTCGGCCCCGGAAAGGGCGCTGGGGAAAAAGACCCCCCTTTTATCTTTTTTCCCCCCCCATCATCCCCTCCCCCATTTCTCCCCCCCCTATCATCTGTCCTCCCCATTTTTTCATCAAGTTCCCCCATCTTTATGTCCCCCCACATCTTCATAATTTCCCCCCCCCATTCACCTAAAATCCCCCCCCTTATCATAATGTCTCCCCATCAAATCAATCCCTCCCCATTCAAGCCCCCCATTATAAATTTGCCCCCCCATCTTTAAAAAAATCCCCCCCCCTTCAAAAATCTCCCCCCATCATCTTCAATGCCCCCCTTACTAAATCCCTCCCTTTATCACAAGCCCCCCCCCCATCATCAACCCTGCCCTTTATCATCAATGCCCCCCCATCTATTTTGGGCCCCCCCCCATCATCATCTTGGCCCCCCCCATCACCCCTTGGCCCCCCCCTTCACCCTTTTTTGGGCCCCCCCCTTTACATCGGGGCCCCCCCTTTTTTCTTTTTGGGCCCTCCCCATCATATTTTGGGCCCCCCCCCTTCTATCGGGCCCCCCCCCTTATCATAAAGGGCCTCCCATTAAATCATCCCCTTCCCCTTCACCCCAATCCCCCCCCCCCCATCATAACCCTTTTTTCTTTCATTTGCCCCCCCCCCCAAAAAACCCCCACGCAGACAGCACCCCCACAAAAGCATTTTCTCACTTTCAACACAACGCCCCCAAAAAAAAACCGCACTACATAAACACATTGATACACACGGGCACCCCACAAAAACCATCAATTCACCTTTCCGGCGCCCCGGCGCGTCTCTGCCACACCCCCGTAAAATGTAAATATCCGCGGCGTGCTGGTGAGAGGAAGCG
The DNA here is from genome assembly GCA_033576555.1 of Oophaga sylvatica. Lineage (NCBI taxonomy): Eukaryota > Metazoa > Chordata > Amphibia > Anura > Dendrobatidae > Oophaga > Oophaga sylvatica. The sequence goes on along the minus strand of JARQOD010000005.1, from coordinate 182,878,036 downwards.
CAGGTGCCCCGGAGACCGGAGTGCGGCAGCGGAGGCACGGGGCTCAGAGGTAAGTATTACGCCGGCTGCTGCCGGGGCCCTGAGCAAGCGGGGGGGCCCAGTGGCGGCGCTGACACCGCTAAGGGGCCCGGGGTCCAGACGGCAAGTGGGCCCCCGTTGCTCAGGGCCCCGGAACTTGCCGGGTGTGCCGGGTGCGACGGGCCCCCTGCCTCAGGGTACCATTTCTAAATAGGGTTTCTTCCAGTTTGTTGTAAAAGAGAAACGGGGTTTTCCGTGACGCAGGCGGATGCGACGTTGTTTTAAACCCCCTTCATGACCTTGCAATTTTTTGCAATTTGACCAGTGTCCCTTTATGAGGAATAATCAGGTACGCTTCAAACGGATCCTAGCGTTTCTAAAGATTTGTTTTTTCGTGACATATTGGGTTTCATGTTAGGGGTTTAAATTTAGGTCGATAATTTTTGCGTTTTATTTGTGAAAAAAAATTAAAATTTTTGGCGGAAAAATTTGAAAATTTCGCAATTTTCAAATTTTGAATTTTTTATTTGTTAATCCAGGAGTATTGTGACACAAAATAGTTAGAAATAAATTTCCCATGTTTTACTTTACATCAGCACAATTTGGAAACAAAATTTTTTTTTGTTATAGTTATAAGGGTTAAAAGTTGACCACGATTTCCATTTTTACAGGAAAATTTACAAAACCATTTTTTTTTTAGGGACCACCCACATTGAAGTCACTTTGGGGGGTCTATATGGTAGAAAATACCCAAAAGTGACCCAATAAAAAACTGCACCCCTCAAGCTACTCAAAACTACATTCAAGAAGATTTTTTAACCATTCAGGTGCTTCACAGGAACTAAAGCAACGGGGGGAAGGAAAAAAATTGACATTTTAATTTTTCCAACAAAAATTTTTTTAGCTCAATTTTTTCATTTTTGCATGGGCAACAGGATAAAGTGGATCCAAAAATTTGTTGGGCTATTTCTCGAGTCACGATACCTAAATGTGGTCATAAACCACTGTTTGGGCGCATGGCAGGCTCAGAAGGGAAGGAGCGCCATTTTGGAATGCAGACTTGAGGGAATGTTCTGCGGGGCGTCATGTTGCGTTTGCAGAGCCCCTGATGTGCCTAAACAGTAGATACCCCCCACAAGTGACCCCATTTTGGAAATAGACCCCCCAAAGGGGCTTATCTAGATGTGTAGTGAGCATTTGAAACCCCAAGTGCTTACAGAAGTTTATAAACGCAGAGCAGTGAAAAAAAAAAATCATTTTTGATTTCAAAAAAACATTTTTTAGCCCGCTATTTTTTAATTTCCCAAGGGTAACAGGAGAAATTGGACCCCAAAAGTTTAACAGTTTTCCTGAGTACACTGGTACCCCATATGTGGGGGGGAACCACTGTTCGGGCACACTTGGGGCCGGAAGGGAAGTAGTGAGTTTTGAAATGCTGACTTTGATGGAATGGTCTGGGGGGCATATGTTCGTTTTGCAGAGCCTGATATGCCAAAACAGTAGAAATCCCAACAAGTGACCCCATTTTGGAAAGTTAGACCACGCACGGAATTATCTAGATGTGCGGTGAGCACTTTGAACCCCAAAGCGCTACACAGAAGTTTATAACGCCGGGGCATGAAAAAAAAAAAAAAAATCATTTTTTCCACAAACATGATCTTTTTGTCCCCAATTTTTTTTATTTTCCCCAAAGGGGAACAGGAGAAATTAGACCCCAAAAGTTTTGTCCCAAATTTTCCTGAGTACGTGATATCCCATTTTGTGGGAGAAAACTACTGTTATGGGCACACGTCGGGCCTCGGAAGGGAAGTAGTGACGTTTTGAAATGCCGACTTGATGGAATGGTCTGGGGCGTCATGTTACGTTTGCAGAGTCCATGATGGCCTAAACAGTAGAAACCCCCTAAGTGACCCCCTTTTGGAAACTAGATCCCCCAAGGAACTCCTTAGATGTGTGGTGAGCACTTTGAATCTCCAAGTTCTTCACAGAAGTTTATAACGCAGAGCTGAAAATAAATCATTTTTTTTTCCACAAAAAAAATTTTTTTAGTCCCCCAAATTTTTTTTCCCAAGGGTTTAAAAGGAGAAATTAGACCTCAAAAGTTGTGTGCAATTTTTCCTGAGTATGCTGATACCCCATATTGGGGGGTAACCACTGTTTGGGTACACGTCGGGGCTCAGAATAAAGTGAGCACTGTTTCTTTTAAACAGCCAAACAGAGCGATCGTAGCCACGTGGGGTTAAGACAACCCCCCTGTGGTGAAGCACAAAGGGTCTTGTGCCTACGGGTGGGGTGACCTTTCAGTGACCCCGGTCACCCGACCTGCAGGAACCGATCCTTCATGAACATACGCTGTGTCACAGGTCGGGAAAGGGGGTAAGGATGCTGCTGATGCCTCCGGGAAACCCCTCAGTAAGCTGTCCATCTTGCGGTCAAGAGGAGTCTTCAAAGGGTAGTGTAGTTTTTGTGGCTACCCTGCCACCGGATATCAAACTATGGGATTCAGTCCAACATTTGACGTGCCATCATAAAAAGGGGGAAGAGATACTTCATCTCGTTGGAACGTTCAACTTTCTTTCCGGAAATTCACATTCATACAGGATTAAATTTGGACGTTGTCATGGATAGGAAAGACCTCTTCCTTCTTGACTTCAGACCACAAATAAATCGTTGGATGAGCGAGATGGTTTCTCCTCCTCAACCCCATAGTGTTTCTGACCGCTGACAGCACTCCTCCATATCCTCTGAGGAAAAAGAACAGTTTCTTTTATCCCCCCGTCTGACTCGGAGTAAGTTCACCTTCTCTCTCCAATCTCCAGAGACTAAATGATTCAGCTTCTGGTCGAGTTGTCTTCAGGGGGTAAATTTTTCTTTAAGAACTGCGCCCCCCCCCCACCCTATGAATGAGGGAAAAGGTACCCGGGGAAGACTATCTCTTGTCCACCCATTCCTCTTGGGCCCGTCACACTCTTCAATGTCCCAACGATCCCCCCACGATCCACGGGAGGGGGATCCCCTGGTGAGCGGGTCACAAGGGCGACTCACCAGCTTCAGGCCCAGCGAGCATGCGTATCGAATGAACGAACGGGGTAAAAAAGGTGCGCGGCGCCTAGTTACCCGATATGTACCCTGGTAACCGGCCCCACTTCTGCTGTAAGCGCTGAGAGCGGGTATCCAATGAAACACATCGGGTAACTAAGCGCGCGGCAGGAGCAGCTTCAGGGAGGAAGGTTGGGTTTAAACAAACGATCCAGTGCCCAGCAAAAGGTAAACCCCCTCGGATGTCGGGCCCATCCCAGGAGCACGCACGAAAACCTTTTCCCATCCCTTTAGGACAGGAAAAACAGGGGGATTAGGGGAAGGGGAGGGCTATTTAAACCTCTTGTATCCTGCCCCAAAAATTAGGATGGGGAGGCAACCCCCTGTGTGCTGTCATGGGGGGGGATTAGAGAAAGTCACAATTTTTTAACATCCCCCAAATTTGGGGCCAAAATTATGTGACTTTTCAAAGCTTTAAAAATTGAATATGGATTTAAAGCTTTGATGTATCGGGCCCATACTTTCTACTTCGGTTTTTTTTATTCTGAGAGAATTAAAAAAGGGGTGTTCAGAATTGCCTGCTGCACAATTTTGTAACTGCAAAAAAAAAATAAAAAAAAATAAAAATGTCCTGTCAGGACAAAAATTACAAGTTTGCTGATTCGTGCAATCCCCAGTGGTCAGATTAAACCCTTTTTTTTGAAATGGCCTGAATTGTTTTTTACCAACTTTTTTAACCCGAAAATCTGTCAGGTCCCCTGGCCCCCCGAACCACCCGCAGTTGTGTCTACATGGCTAAATTTCCCTGCCAACATCCTTTTATTGCATTAAACACAAAAAGATCTTTAAAAAAAAGTATTTTTTAAAGTCTATTTATGATATTTAAATGAAGCCTTGAAATAGTTGACGGGGCATTAGTGTTCCCAGACTCAGTCGGCCCCATAGCATGTTATCTGCCACTGTGGACATGATAACTTAGGACGGGATCACATGCGATGAAAAACGTCCGATGCTCGCATGTGAAATCCCAGCTCTGGCGCCGGCACTACATGCAGACGCGCACTCCACTCCCGATGCCGGCGCCATAGCTGGGATTTTTACATGCGAGCATCGGACGTTTTTTTTGTCGCATGTGTGATCGGGCCTAAAAACGCCAGCATCAGCCCAGTGCTATAAAACCCTCACGCATGCATACTTCTTTTTCCCCCACTACACTGAGCCCGACAGGAGCACTGCATATGATCGGAAGTCTCCCGCACTTCCCATCACGCGTGGTGTCCCTCTCTAAAGGCGGGGACACTTGCCCATATGTGCTAGTGCACAAGCGCTGCTGGCGCTATTTGCTGCAGCCACATTTTTACACTCCAACAAAATGATCCAGCACACATGACGTAGCATTATCATCAAGCAAGCTTTTTTGTCTGCAAAAGTCCTGCACCACTCGTGGGCGCCATTTGTTGGAGAAAAAAAAATTGGGCTCCAGCAAGCTGGCGGCGGCGCATGGGCAATAGCATCGATCGGTAACCGATAGATCTACCGCCCGGGAAAGGGACCATTTTGCCGGAGGTAAAAAAAAAAAAAAATATTCAAAGGCAACACATATTGTATGCAGAATTTAACAAGAGGAGGAAAACTGAAGAATCAGTGATCTGTCATAAAGCCCATAAGGATGAAAATGAGAACAGGCACCAGATAAAAAACCCGGCCACAGGCCCACCCCGAAGCACAAGAATCTCATTAACTGAAAACTGCAAAAACAGATTAAACAACAACTACAAAAACGAATTTCATCAACCCAGGTATCATTTTAAATTAGTGTAATGGCACCAAATTGAGAGTGTCTAGTTTTTCTTATCAGAATCCTGATGAATGTTCACTTAAAGGAAAAAAATCGGCACCATGATATTTTCAGTCAAAACCGCAGACATCTTATAGAGCGGGGAGTCGAGTCGATTAATATATAGTTTTGTGAGAAAAAGATTCGTGTAACCCGTCTTTTTTTTCCTTTAGACCTCTTTTCTTTCTTTGGGGTTTTTGGTCCAGTGGGTGGTCAATCAGTGACTGACAGCTTTTTTGCAGAAGTGTGCACACAGGACATAGTCAGTACTGATCGGACCGCCCCCTGGACCCAAAAAACCCCCAAAAAAAAGGATTTAAAAAATTTAAAAAAAAAAAAGATCCATAAATCTTCTCACAAAACTATATCAACCTACTCAACCCCTCTGCTCTATGACAAGGTGCCTACTGTAGTTTTTTTTTCATGTGACATGATCTCTTTAAACTTTAGTTAGAAAAAAAAAAGGAAAATGCACTGGTGGATTCTATACAGGGTGACCATTTTTCAACAGTACTTTTGAAACTTAAATTCAATCCAAAAAGAACGATTAGTTAAGGCTGTATTCACACACTCTTTGCTGCTTTTCTAACTTTAAAACAAAATGCTAAAAAAAAAATGGAAAAGTTTAAAAAAAAAACTTTGTCTTTATGTTTTTCTCCCAAAGTAGCTTTTCTAGGAAGAATTTTTTTTGGGGTT
>JARQOD010000005.1:182861642-182872346 GCA_033576555.1 Oophaga sylvatica | reverse complement strand
ACAGGTGAGATGTGATGTGTGTGTGTGTGTGTGTGTCTGTGTGTATCAGTGTGTGTATGTAGTGCGGTGTTTTGTGTATCTGTGTGTGTATGTATGTGAGATAGTGCTTGTGTGCTGCGGTGCTGTCTGCGTGATGGTGGTGGGGGGAGGGCAGTGATGATGATGATGATGATGATGATGGGGAGGCATTGATGATGATGGGAAGTGATGATGATATGGGAGGCATTGATGATAATGGGGAGGCATGATGATGATGGGGAGGCCAAGATGATGATGGGAGGCCAGATGATGATGGGAGGCCAAGATGATGATGGGGAGGCCAAGATGATGATGGGGAGGCCAAGATGATGATGGGGAGGCCAAGATGATGATGGGGAGGCCAAGATGATGTGGGGAGGCAGATGATGATGGGAGGCCAAGATGATGATGGGGAGGCCAAGATGATGATGGGGAGGCATTGATGATGATGGGCAGGCATTGATGATGATGGGGAGGCATTGATGATAATGGGCAGGCATTCATGATAATGGGCAGGCATTGATGATGATGGGGAGGCATTGATGATGATGGGGAGGCATTGATGATGATGGGGAGGCATTGATGATGATGGGGAGGCATTGATGATGATGGGGAGGCATTGATGATGATGGGGAGACATTGATGATGATGGGGAGGCATTGATGGTGATGATGGGCAGGCATTGATGATGATGATGGGGAGGACATGATGATGATGGGCAAGCATTGATGATGATAATGGGGAGGACATGATGATGATGGGGAGGCGATGATGATGATGGGGAGGCGATGATGGGGAGGCAATGATGATGATAATGGGGAGTCTTTCCACAGCGCCCTTTCCTGAGCCGTAACAGTGCAGAACACAGCGCAGAGGAGAGCTCCATATTTTGTATGGAGCATTATATATGGTCCAGTATTCTGTATGAAGCATTATATGGGGACCAGTATCCTGTATGGAGCATTATATTGGGTCCAGTATTTTGTATGGAGCATTATATGGGGGATGGGGGGGTGACATCCTGCATGGGGTATTATATGGGTGATGAGGGGGAGACTATGTGGTGCCCATAATATTGTATGGAGGACTGTACTGTCCAGTCTGTACTGTGCGCTGCGAGGATTTGGCGGTTTTTGAGCTATTGTACAATTTACAATAGATATCACTCATGTAATAGAAGAAGTGAAGTATTTGGCATTGTACTGTACCTATATTTCTCTGCCGTATCTGTGCATCATGAATTGTGGTCTGTGTTAAAGGGGCCCACTGAGGCTCTTTCGCCCGGGGCCCATAAAAACCTGGAGCCGGCCCTGCCCTGAGGGAAGATCTTCTGACATCTTTACCTTTCCTACAGAAGGTGGCGGGCTTTCTGGCAGATGCCTCTGCTGAGTCGGTTCGCTTTGCGGCAAAGACATCGGTACTTTCCAACCCCACCCTAAAAGCTCTGTGGCTGAAGATGTGGAGCAGAGATATTCTATCCAAATCTAAGCTATGCTCTATTCCATTCAAGGGTGAATGTGTTTGGGCCTGCACTGGACGAATTACTGGAGAAAGTAACCGACAAGAAGAAAAATCTTCTTGAACCGAAACCACCCAAGAAATAACCTTTTCATCCACCCCAGACTCAGACCCCTCAATACAGGGGAAAAGGTAAAACCAGAAGATGGAGTTACTCTAAAGGGGTTAGGGGAAAAAATATTTTTCAGAACACTCGTTCAGACAGAAAATGACGCTAGGCAGGTAGGGGGCAGGATTTCAAATCGCTTCCCAAACTGGCAGGAGATCACATCAGACCACAAAATCTTGGACTCAGTCAGAGGGTGAGTAAAAATAGAATTCTCCTCCTTTTCCCCTCAAAGGCTAGAAGTAACACACCTTCCAGCTGCAAGGCTTCAGAAGATTCTGTATACAGAGCTCCAACAAATGCTATCCTTGGCGGTAATAGAACCAGTTCCAGAAGCAGAGCGAGGCCAGGGCCTTTACTCCCGGCTGTTTATATTAAAAAAAAGCCAAGTGGAAATTACCGGGTCATCATGAACCTAAAGAAGCTGAACCAGCACATTGTGTACCGGCGCTTCAAAATGGAATCAATAAAAACTACAATACCATTGATCAGGAAGGACTTTGTCATGGTTACCATAGACCTCCAGGAGGCATGTTACCACGTACCCATCCATCCGTCCTACCATCGGTATCTGAGACTTGCGGTTACTTTAGATCAAGAAATACATCACTTCCTGTTCAGGGTTCATCACTTCGGCATATCATCAGCGCCCCGAACATTTACAAAGATAATGGCGGAGGTAGTAGCCTTCTTCAGAAAGCAAGACATCTATATCGTCCCCTACCTCGACGACCTCGTCATGACTCCCTCCAACACCACTCTAAAAGAGCATCTTCGATCAGTCCTGCATACCCTGGTATCTTTAGGCTGGATTGTAAATCAAGAAAAATCAGACCTGAATCCGTCAACCAAGAAAGTCATTCTAGGAATCCTAGATTCCCAAAATCTAAAATCCTTTCTCTCGGTCACCAAGCAGTTATGCGTAAGATCAAAAGTGCGGACGCTAAAAATACAGAAGAGGGTGACCATAAGATTCGCCATGTCAGCATCAGGATCAATGACTTTTTGCATCCAGGCAGTTCCCTGGGCCCAGGCCCACTCATGAGTACTCCAGAAATGTATTCTCTCCCGCTGGAACCAAAACCCAGAACTCTCAGTACAAGAATCTCTCTTCCTCAGCACGGGAAGCTATCCCTCAACTGGTGGCTCAGCCAAGAAAACCTGGCAAAAGGGATATCCTGGATCCAATATCCTATGACGTTGATTACAACAGACGCCAGCAAACGCGGTTGGGGAGCAGTAACGTCTCAGGGAGTTTTTCAGGGAGTCTGGCCCAAAAAGATGGACGACGAGTCTTCCAATATCGGAGAATTGAGCGCGATAGAAGAAGCCCTGAGTAGCAGAACCATTAATCCAGGGAACCCATGTCCGAGTTTACTCTGACAATATGACCACTGTAGCCCATCTACGTCATCAGGGCAGCACAAAATACGAAAGTCTGCAACAGGTCTAAGCAAGAATATTTTGTTGCAGAACATCATCTCCTGTCCTCGGCTCTCCATCTGAAAGGATCCGACAACGTTGAAGCAGACTTCTTGAGCAGGACAGATATAGATCCAGGGAAATGGAGCCTCCATATGAGAGTATTCCAGGCTATAACCAAAAATGTGGTCTCCCAGAGGTAGACCTATTTGCAAACCGAGGGAATGCAATAATAGAGCAGTACTTCTCCATAGGTCCAAAAGAAACCCAGTCAAGGGTGGATACCTTTGCTCACCTGTGGAACTTCAGATTGGCATATGCATTTCCGCCAATTCCTTTATTACCAAGGACTCTGCAAGAGGTCATAACAGATGGGGTCAAAACTATCCGGTTCGCCCCTCTCTGGCTAAAAAGGAGCTGGTTCAGAGCCCTAAAACTGACGAGCTCAGTAGGACTTCTGATCCTACCTCTGGACCACGACGTTCTGCATCAAGGTCCCAACTTTCACCCGGCTCCCCACAGCCTAAGCTTGGCAGCCTGCCTTCTGAAACCACAATCCTGAGAGCCAAAGGCCTCTCAGATGTAGTCACAACCACTTTACAGAAAAGTAGGAAGCCGATCACAAATGCTATGTATTCCAAAGTATGTAAAACCTTTTCAGCATGGTTTGGATCCACTCCCATCGATCCTTTCCACCCGGACATAGCAAAAATCGTAGATTTCCTACAGGACGGCTTATCCAAAGGGCTAAGCCCAAGTACCTTTAAAAGTCCAGGTGTCAGCCCTGAGCTCCTACTTCGACCAAAATCTAGCAGACCATCGATGGATAAAAAGCTTCATGTCAGCGGCTTCCAGAATCCATCCAAAGAAATCCAACATGGTCCCATCTTGGATTTGAACATAGTGCTGAAATGTCTAACTGTTACACCATTTGAGCCTATAGACCAGATCCAGGTAGACAGATTAACCTGGAAAGATGCACTTCTCGTAGCCATTACAACGACAAGAAGGGTGGGCGAGATTCAAGCTCTATCCATCAAAGAGCCTTTTCTAAGAATCCTGGACAACAGAATAATCTGCCTAGACCCATCTTTTTTTGCCAAAAGTATCATCTGACTTTCACAGGTCCCAAGAAATAATTCTACCCCCTCCTTCTGCAACAATCCAAAAGACGAGAAACAGGATTCCATTCTCTGGACGTTCGGCGGACGGTTCTCTTCTATTTTGAATCAAACGAAGCCTTGGAGGAAAGATCAAAATCTTTTTGTTCAGTATGGTGGACCAAACAAAGGGAAGAAAGCCTCCAAGAGCTCTCTAGCAAACTGGATCAAAAAAATCAATCTGGGACACTTAAGGTACTGCCACACTAAACGCTCCCGCTAACGATCACAATAACGACGCATACTAATGCGATCGTTTTTGTGATCGTTTTAATGTCGCTAGTAGCTGCCACACTTAGCGATCTCGTTAACGACGCATAAGCGGTTAGCGATCTCCTTAACGACTTTGGCGGTCATTGCGATGTAAAAAACAGCGCACATCGTTCACAAAAGATGCCAGACACAGCGATATAGGCTCACCAGCGGGACGCCAACGATCAAAATACGGTCCAGAACTCTAGTGATCGATCAGCGAGATCACAGCAGGGGCCACATCGTTGCTACATGCCACACACAACAGCGTCACTAACGAGATCGCTAAATAGTGACGTATTTTAGCGATCTCGTTAGCGACGCTGTTTAGTGTGGCATACCCTTTACAGTAATCAGGATCTACTACTGAATCTTTGAAAGCCCACTCCACTAGGGCTGTCTCGGTCTCCTGGGCAGAAAGGGCCAATGCATCCGTCGAGCAGATTTGCAAAGCTGCTACCTGGTCCATACCTTCACTAAACACTATAGATTAGATCTAATGTCAATAAGAGATCTAGCCTTTGGCAGGAAAGTCCTGCAAGCTGTTGTCTCTACCTAACCATTATTTTTTTATATATCTCCTGTGTGCTGTCGTGGAAGGGATTAGAGAAAATAGAATTACACTTACTGGTAATTGGGTTTCTAAGACCCTCCACGACAGCATGGGTAATTACCCCCCCCCTAATAAATTATGTTCATTTGATTCCTTCGTGTAAATAAATAAATCAATCATTCACTCTTTGTGGTCCTTGGAAAATACTGGGGATTAGGGGAAGGGGAGGGCTATTTAAACCTCTTGTTTCCTGTACCTAATTAGGATGGGGAGGCAACTTCCTGTGTGCTGTCTTGGAGGATCTTAGAAACTCAATTACCAGTAAGTGTAATTCTATTTTTGTCGTTTGTTCGCCCAGTTCTGTCAAGGTGGGTGAAGCTTTGACTGTGGTGTGCCAATTTCTGCATGTCAAATTAATGACAGGCTGCTTTACAAATCTTACTACAGCGAGGGATGGAGTAGGATTTGTGGCGAGGCACACACAGAGGTGTATGCCAAGTCTTCTTTTGCTCCTGCTCATAAAGAGGCATACACCTCTTAATGAATCTGGAGCATCTGACTCCAGCCCTTTTCCTCATCAAAACCAGTGTGAACAACGCTGGTCTTGATGAATTAGACCCTCTGTCTTCCATATTTTTTAAGGGTCCCCCACAGACATTAATGGCCGAGTCTGATCCGCAAAACTGATGAGAATAGAATCTGCTCTAAGTCTCATAGGTCAGTTTTTAAAATTAATGTGTGTTCACTCAAACTCTGAGTCCTGTGCTATTCATTTATTAAAAAAACTGGAAACAAAATAGTCCACAGACCTGTACATGCAGCCTTAAAAAGATCGTACAATACTTTTAAATTGATGTTATCCTAAAGATAGGTCATAAATACAAGTTCACTGAAGGCTAGATGTTCACAGCTCAAACAGCACAACTCTTTGCATACTGTGTCGTTTCCATTCTTGAGTAAATATTTCAATGTTCGGTTTACGATTGCCGAATTTGCAATATTCTCCGAATGCCTCCAATGGGAGGCAAAAACAAACGCATAAACGACAATTTCAGATAGGCCCAAAAGGTGCCAAAATACAAATGAGGGGCAGACACCAGGAAAGTGGCATCAATCCATCCGCAGTACAAATTTTAGAATGGCACGGCAGCAATCATCCATTAATGAGGTATCAGGGTCTGGGCCAGCATTTATAGCTTTGAATTGAACTTTAAATTAATTCGAGGTGGGTGAGGGATTGGTGTAGGCTTGCTGTGTTGGGAACCTTGATACCACATGCAACAGCTCACCCTGCCACTCAGGTGGCACAAATATTAGTTTTGTAGACTACTATTGTTAGAAAAATGTAAGGATAGTAACACGGGTAGTTGACTAAAAGGGAGTGGAGGCCTGCCGATCTCTGAGGCCTACTGCTACAGGCAACACACATGAAGGAGACACAACCAGGAGTCTACACATTTACAAAACTTAGTGGTAGACAACAACAAAGTGGCATCAATTTCACCATAGTAGAAGTAATATAATAGAGACCGACACATTTTCCACTACAGCAAACCTAGCAGATGGAGACCAACCATAACTGTTCACATCTGAAGCAGCAGCAACAACAGCAGGCACAGAGGCTACATTAACCCCTTAACGACCGTCGATACGCCTTTTAACGACGGTAGTTAAGGGTACTTAAACCACAGCGCCGTTAATTAACGGCGCTGTGAAAAAAGTATGTAGCGCCCCCCCAGAGTCGGATTTTCTTCGGGCGGCTACCGGGGGTAGCCGAGACCCCAGAGAACATGATTCGGGTCGGTTTTACCGACCCCGCTTTTGCGATCGCAGTTATTAACCGTATAACGGCGACCGCAAAAAAAAAGTCAGATTATGCTTTATCTTTCTCTCTCCTCTCATGTGATTACACATCAGAGGAGAGAGAAATAGGATCCCCGATTTCCCCTCCTGGTGTCCACAGACTCTCCTGCCTCCGGTGGGCGCCGCCATCTTGGTCCGGGAAGAAAATGGCGGGCAGATTCATTCATTCAGTGAAGTTACATTTTGATCACTGTGATAAAACCCTATCACAGTGATCAAAATAAAAAAAAATAGTAAATAAACCCCCACTTTGTCACCCCCTATAATAAAATAAAGAAATATATTTATTTTCATTTTTCCATTAGGGTAAGGGTTGGAATTAGGGTTACAATTAGGGTTGGAATTAAGATTAGGGTTGGGACTAGGATTAGGGGTGTGTTGGGGTTAGGGTTTGAGCTACAATTGAGGGGTTTTCCACTATTTAGGCACAGCAGGGGGTCTCCTAACACGACATGGCGTTCAAAGATCAAATGGTACTCCCTCCCTTCCGAGCCCTGCCGTGCGCCCAAACCACCCCAACATATGGGGTATCCGCGTACTCCGGACTTATTGCACACAAATTTTAGGGTTCTAATTTCTCCTGTTACCCATGGGAAAATAAAAAATAGCTGGCTAAAAAATAATTTTTGAAGAAAAAAAAAAAGATTTTTTATTTTCACAGCTCTGCGTTTATAAACTTTTGTGAAACACTTGGGGGTTCAAAGTGCTCACCACACATCTAGATAGGCTCCTTGGAGGGTTATGTTTCCAAAATGGTGTCACTTGTGGGGGGTTTCTACTGTTTAGGCACATCAAGGGCTCTGCAAACACAACATGACGCCCGCAGAACATTCCATCAAAGTCTGCATTATAAAATGGCGCTCCTTCCCTTCCAAGCTCTCCCATGCGCCCGAAACAGTGGTTCCCCCCAACATATGGGGTGTCAGCATACTCAGGAAAAATTGCACAACAACTTTTGTAGTTCCAATTTCTCCTCTTACCCTTGAGAAAATAAAAAATTGCGGGCTAAAAAATAATTTTTGATGAAAAAAATCATTTTTTATTTTCACGGCTCTACGTTATAAACTTCTGTGAAGCACTTGGAGGTTCAAAGTGCTCACCACACATCTAGATAAGTTCCATAAGGGGTATAGTTTCCAAAATGGGGTCACTTGTTGGGGGTTTTCACTGTTTAGGCACATCAGGGGCTCTCCAAACGCGACATTGTCGTCCAGCCAATTCTGCGTTGAAAAAGTCAAACGGCGCTCCTTCCCTTGCGACCTCTGCCGTGCGCCCAAAAAGTGGTTTACACCCACATATGAGGTATTGGCGTATTCAGGAGAAATTGCACAACAAATTTTGTATTTTATTTTCTCTTTTAACACTTGTGAGAATAAAAAAAAAAATTGGTTCTGAAGTAAATTTTTTTGCAAAAAAAAGTTAAATGTTAATTTTTTTCCTTCCACATTGCTTCAGTTCCTGTGAAGCATGTAAATTGTTAATAAACTTCTTGAATGTGGTTTTGAGCACCTTGAGGGGTGCAGTTTTTACAATGGTGTCACTTTGATGTATTTTCTATCATATAGACCCCTCAAAGTGACTTCAAATGTGATGTGGTCCCTAAAAATAAAAAAAATGGTGTTGTAAAAATGAGAAATCGCTGGTTAACTTTTAACCCTTATAACTTCGTAACAAAAAAAAATTTGTTTCCAAAATTGTGCTGATGTAAAGTAGACATGTGGGAAATGTTATTTATTAAGAAATTTTTTGTGACATATCTCCCTTATTTAAGGGCATACAAATTAAAATTTTGAAAAGTTCTAAATTTTCGCCATATTTCTGTTTTTTTCATAAATAAACGCAGGGCATATAAATTTTTTTTTACCACTAACGTGAAGTACAATATGTCACGAAAAAATCTCAGAATCAGTGGGATTCGTTAAAGCGTTCCAGAGTTATAACCTCATAAAGTAACAGTGGTCAGAATTGTAAAAATTAGCCCGGTCATTAAGCTGCAAATTGGCTCTGTCACTAAGGCTGCTTTCACACATCAGTTTTTTTGACGTCAGGCGCGATCCGGCGTGTTTTAAAAAAAACGGATCCGGTACCGGATGCTTTTTTTTGGCATTGACTTTCATTAGCGCCGGATTGCGCCTGATGTCATTGCGTTGCATCCGTTTTTGGCCGGATCCGGCGGAAATGTACATTCTGGCGGCCGGACAAAACTGTCACTGCAACTTTTTTTTTTTTTTTCCGGACCCGCCTGATAGTGCCTGAATCGGCGCATCAGGCGGCCGGAAATAATAGAAGTCTATGGAACCGGACCAGTCTTTTGTGCAATCCGTCAAAAGACTGATCCGGATTCTGGAAATCAAGGACTACTACTACTACTACTACTACTTACTACATTTTTCACTGTCTACATTTTTCACTGTCTACATTTTTCACTGTCTACATTTTTCACTGTCTACATTTTCCACTGTCTCCAGACATGCAAACCTGCATTTTCCGCCTGCAAAACTTTCTTTTTCCGGGTTCAAAAGTTCAGGTCGGATCCAGCAAAACTGATCCGTTGCATTAGTTTTTTTCATTTCAGCGCCATATCCGTCCCTTCAGGTATTCGACGGATTATGCCTGACACAAAAAAACTGATGTGTGAAAGTAGCCTAAGGGGTTAAAGATATCACAGAGTGCAACTATGTGAGATCAATATAACACCAAAGTGCCAAAATTATTCAAAAAGTATCTGCTCTAAACAATAATCACTATACGCCAAATTCTTTGTCACCCATAGGACAAAGTAAAAAAGAGCAAAAATAATATGGTAATCAAAAGTACATCTTTTATTAGACAATTAGAAAATAGTTTACAATAATTTTATTAAAAAAATGCAAGGTAAAAGAGACAGTAATATATCTCCTTAATAATCAATATAGCTGCAAAGTAAAGTATCTATGACTTCCAAATTGAATTAATAACAATAGTTATCACTTGCTGAAAATGCTGAGAACTCTTAATCTACAAAACATGTGAAAGTTAATCAGTGTAACATGCATCCAGCATAAGAACACACATGTGCAGATTCAAAAGCTGCATAGACCACTCATACCAATAAATAGTTAAATGTGACCATTGTCATAGGAATTATTGAGCGGAATATGCATTCACAGTAAAAATCAAAGGCTAATAGATATAGCATTTATTCAACAACAAAAAAATCGCACATGTGCAGGCTCAGAAAAAGCATAGACCACTCATGTTATTACATAGGTAAACGTGACCTTAGTCATATACAAATAAACATTGTCCAGTGGAGTATGCGTTCCTCATAGCATCTACACTTTTATAGCAAAATGACAAACCTGTACAATATCTATTAGAACCCTTAGAGTCTTTTACCTGGATCCTAGCAGCGTAAAGGAAATGAATGAAGATACTGTCCCTCTGTCCCGATGCGCACGTTTCGCACAGCTTGCACACGCCCCCCCGAAGAAGCAGGGCGAAACGTGCGCGTCGGGGCAGAGGGACAGTATCTTCATTCATTTCCTTTACGCTGCTAGGATCCAGGTAAAAGACTCTAAGGGTTCTAATAGATATTGGACATGTTTGTCATTTTGCTATAAAATGTGTATTAAATGTGCCTTGCTGTCTTTGTCTGTGGAAGTCGGTAATGGCACAAAGAAAAAAAAAAACTGCTGGAAGGTTGATTTCACAGCCACACAGGACACTAGCTATCTAAACTATCTAACTTAGATTTTAGCTAGTTAGCTAGCCGGTTGTTTCTATCAGCAATCAGTCCCAATGTCAGGCAATCAAACATGTGCAAAACGCTC
>JARQOD010000005.1:182847203-182861542 GCA_033576555.1 Oophaga sylvatica | reverse complement strand
TTTTTTTTTTTTTTTTTTTTATGGCTAGCACTCGTACATCTGATATTCTGTGGGTCTGTACACGTGTCCAATTTTTTTTCCCCCTTGGAAATAGTGGCCTGCAGAAAAAAACTCTTAGGCCGGCGTCACACTAGCGAGTTTGATGCGAGTTAGTCACACGACTTACTCGCATCAACACCCGGCACGGCCGCCCGCTCTCGGACCAGAGTGTGCGGTTGCATGTATTTCTGTGCCGCCGTGCACTCTGGTCCGAGAGCGGGCGGCCCGTGCCGGGTGTTGATGCGAGTAAGTCGTGCGACTAACTCGCATCAAACTCGCTAGTGTGACGCCAGCCTTAGACGTGTTGGATCAAAGTCAGCAATGCAAATGTACGGGTCCGTGTAAAAATTGTACCGCCCTCGGAATGAATGGAGAAGTTGGAGAAGCTTTTTTTTTTTTTTTTCTCTTCTTACTCTGGTCAAACTAGCTATAGAAATGCCAAAATGTGGACTCTAAATGTAGTGTAGGCACATTGTGTGATTTAGAAAGGAGGCATTAGGCATTTCGGTATGGGAGCGCAGAATTCGCTGTATTTCTTTTGAATACAGCCATTTTGCTTTTCCAGACCCTTTTGGAATCCCTCTATATTTCTGTTGACAGATGACGGACCTGAGTGGGGACTTGCTTTTTTTATGAAAAGAGTTGAAACTTTTATTGGGAACATTTTGGATCATATTTATCCTACACACTACGCTGCGCACTTTAATTGGGATTTCCATCTAAGGCCCTGTGCACACTTTGCGTTTTTAGATGCGTTTCCGCTGCGTTTTCAACGTGCGGAAACACATCCAACCCGCAACACAGTGCACTACCAATGTAATCCAATGGGAACCGCAGGTCTGCTGTGCACATGCTGCGGAAAAAAACTTGCCGTTTCGCCGCTCTTTATTTTCCGCAGCATGTCAATTCTTTGTGCGGAACTGTAGTGGTTCGGCGCCCATTGACTTGCATTGAGTCGGGCACTTCCGCAGCAAAACCGCAGGTCTAAAAAAGATCTGCGGTTTTGCTGCGGGTGAAACCGCTGCAGTTCGGGAGGAGGGAAGTGTGTGGGCGGAGTGTGAGCGTGTATAGTGTGCGGCGCTGTGTGTGTGGGCGGTGCGTGGGCGTGTATAGTGTGCGGCGCTATGTGTGTGGGCGGTGCGTGGGCGTGTATAGTGTGCGGCGCTATGTGTGTGGGCGGTGATTGTGTGCCGGCGTCTGCGTGATCGGTGTGCGGGCCTGGTGTATGTGCGGGGCTGTGTGCGTGATCGGTGTGTGTGCCGGGCTGTGTGTGTGTCTCCGCGTATGCAGGCATCATCGGATGGGACTACAAGTCCCATCTGGCTATGCCTGCTACAGTGACAGTGACTGACACATTAGCCAATGATGGGACAGTAGTAGTCCCATCATCCGGCTAATGTGCTGAATGTAAAAAAAAAAAAAAAAAAAAAAAGCACATACATGACATAAATGACATATAACACATACATGACATACAATATATAACATTGAGCACATACTCACCTATTCCCCGACGCCATCGATCTGTGTACCGCTCTGCCGCCGGGAGAGAATGACGTCACTTCCATTCATTCTCTCACGGCAATGCTGGGTGAGAAAATTCCCACGCAGCATTGCCATAAAGTGAGACAATGAACTCAGGTAACCTCAGTGATGCACTGCAGTAGCCATTGTCTCCTGTCAGTGCATCACTGGGAGGCCCTACAGAACAGTGGCATCACCTGATGTCACTGTTCTATAGGGGAGACCGTCGTGGGACACTCGTTACTAATTGGACTGCGTCGGACAGGGAGTATACGGTTGTTTTATTTTTTTACGTTTTATTACAGGAGATCGAGGGCGTCGCTTGGATCTGAGCGTGTAATAAAGATATGAAAACCGTGTTGTGTTTTATTTCATTAAAATAATTTATTCTTATGCGTGTGTTGTTTTTTTTTTTAACTCTTTATTAATATAAGATAAATAATGGATAGGCGTCTTATTGACGCCTCTCTATTATTAACCTGGCTTAATATCACCTTACAATAGCAAGGTGATATTAACCACTTATTACACCATATCCCACCGCTACAGGGGAGTGGGAAGAGAGGAGTTAAGTGCCGGAATTGGCGCATCGTACAGATGCGCCAATTCTGGGGCGGCTGGGTGCTTGTACTTTTAGCCAGGGGGGGCGCCAATATCCATGGCCCCTTCCTAGGCTATGAATATCAGCCCGCAGCCTTTCTGGCTATAAATTTTAGAGGGACCCCACGTCATTTTTTTGGGGGGTCCCCCTATTTTAATAGCCTGGGAAGATCCAAAGATCCATGGGTATTAACCCTTCCCAGGCTAGAAATATTGGCCCCGGCTGTTGGCTTTCCCCTTCTGGCGCAGAAAATTGCGCGAGAGTCCACGCCATTTTTTTCCTATATCTTTTTTTTTTTTTTTTTTTTATTAACTATTGCGTTAAGATTTTGTGTGTGTACGCGTGTGTCTTTAACTATTTATGTACCATTTTATCTACCTATATATCTTTCTGTCTATCTATATATCTATCTTTCTATATATATATTTCTAACTATCTATTATCCATCTATCTATGTATTTTCTATCTATCTAACTACTGGTATCTATTATCTATCTATGGCCGGCGGCACACTTTTGTCTGGTTGTTGTGATGCCATTTTCCTAGTGATGAATTGAAAGTGCATGAAGTTGTCGTCATGCAAGACCTTAATTTTACATCAAAATGCTTTAAATTATAGGTATGGTCATTTAATAAAAAAAAAACTGCCAAAAGTTTTGCCCATACTATTTATTGATAACATCGACAGTAATTAATTGTTTGCCATAACTTAGTATTTTGTAACATAACCTCTTGCTTGGGGCATTTACGCTACTAGGGTATTTAAGACATTCTCCGGGATCTTGCTCATTACCTTTGCAAATCTGCAAGCAATTCATCTTTACTGATATGGGTACGGGCCCCCCAACTCGTCGCCCTAACTCATCCCAAAGGTCGCCTATTGGGTTTAAATCAGGTGATTGGCTTGGCCATTGCAACAGGCGAATATTTTTCTTTGCTAACCAATTTTTGATTAAGTTGGATGTGTGCTTAGGATCATTGTCTTGCTGGAGTTTTCAGCTCCTGCCTACTTTGATTTTACCATGTGGCAGTATTACATTCTTCAGTGTATCCTTGTACATGGTAGCATTCATATTTCCATCAATTCTGTGCAGAGGGCCAATGGCAGATGTAGAAAAACAACCACAAACCATGACATTACCACCACCATGCTTCACTGTAGGTGTTTGGTTCCTTACATCATTACATTTTCCAATTGGTGGTGTATACAGTGGGTGCGGAAAGTATTCAGACCCCTTTAAATTTTTCACTCTGTTTCACTGCAGCCATTTGGTAAATTCAAAAAAGTTCCTTTTTCTCATTAATGTACATTCTGCACCCATCTTGACTGGGAAAAAAACAATTGTAGAAATGTTTGCAAATTTATTAGAAAAGAAAAACTGAAATACCACATGGTCATAAGTATTCAGACCCTTTGCTCAGTATTGAGTAGAAGCACCCTTTTGAGCTAGTACAGCCATGAGTTGAGAGGTTTTCATCCAAGATATCTCCGTACTTGGCTGCATTCATGTTTTCTTCAATTGCAGCCAGTCGTCCTGTCCCTTCAGCTGAAAAAAAGCTGCAGCTCAGTTTGGCTGGACAGCCAGGTCTAGGAAGACTTCTGGTGGTCCCAAACTTCTTCTATTTAAGGATAATAGAGGCCACTGTGTTCTTAGGAACCTTGAGGACTGCTGAAATTCTTTGTAACCTTGGCCAGATGTGTGCCTTGCCGCACTTCTGTCTCTGAGGTCCTTGGCCAGTTCCTTTGTCCTCATGATTCTCATTTGGTCTGACATGCACTGTGAGGTTTGAGGCTATGTGCACACGTTGCGGAATTGCCGTGGAAATTTCTGCTGCAATCCCACACCTCCCTGCCGCGGGAAATACGCATTTTATTGGTATGCTTATTCCCGCTAAAAACGAGCGTTTTGCAAGCGTAATTAGCTTGCAGAATGCTAGCATTATACAAGCGATCTGTAGCATCGCTTGGAAAACTGATTGAAAGGTTGGTCACACGAGTCAAACAAGTGTTTGACAAGTGTGAGCAACTTTTCAGCTGCAGATGAAGGAAGGGGACAGTCATTACTAGTGGGTAGGCGGAGCCCACATAGGATAAACACACCTCAGATTAAAAAAGTGTTGACGGCCCCTCCAGCTTATAGGGCTCCTCCTACTCCAGCTCTCCAGTCTAAAATTTGAGGTCACAGAGGATAGTCGCTGCTGGAAGCAGCTCCTCAGAATTTTTTTTATTTTAGTCGGACAGAGACTTGGACCCCCGTGGTCTAGAGGTCTCAGGGGTCTCAGCGCTGCTGGACCCCCACCTCTCCCTTGGCGGATCTGTATTACCCTGTAAGGTGGTCCCTGCAGAACCCTGCCGGCCCTGGGGGATGAGGATTGCTTCCCTGGCGGGGACGCAAACCGCGCTTCTGGGGTCACTGCGTTCCCCGCCCTGGGGGGAGAAGCTACGGGCACAGCGCCACAAATCTCTGAGGGGTCCCTGTGGCGCTCAGCGGGGTGAGTACTCCACATTTTTAATGTGTTTGAGTGCTTCAGCGACTGCTGCGGCAGCCGCTGTTACATGTGACATGTTGGTGACTAGTGTCTTTTGTCCGCAGGTGGATGCCTGCAGGACATGGGAAGCGGAGGAGTCGCGCCGCCCTTTTTTTGAATTTTTTGCGGCGCTCTGAGCGCGCGCTTTACTACTGTCTTCAGAGGCACAGCGCGGGGGCCATTACTGGAAGCGGAAGGCTTCCTTCCTCACTCTCCTCTCCTCCCACACAGGACAATCGAAGACGCTACACCGCGGCCAGCTGGGTGAGTCGCTTCTGGGGCAGAAGCTTAACCCCCTCACCCCCCACAGCGCAGGACACTGAACGCTACCGCTAACGATCATTATAACGACGCATACTAATGCGATCGTTTTTTTTGTGATCTTTTTAATGTCGCTAGTAGCTGCCACAGTGGGCGATCTCATTGACGACGCATAAGTGGTTAGCGATCCCCTTTAGCGACTTTGGCGGTCATTGCGATGTAAAAATCAGCGCAATTTTTTAGCGTTCTTGTTTAGTGTACAAAGGCAAAATAAGCATACCTTTGAGAGCACTGTCCTGCAGCTGTTACCTCATAAGAGGCACCTGGGGCTCGCACACCCTTTTCATTAAACAAGGGTTGTTGGGAGTCTGCGTCATTAACCCCTTCTTTGGCGGTTAACCCTTTATTGGGGACAGCTGGGGTAGCTCTCTTTAAGAGCTTTAACCCTTCAGCGTTCGTTTCTTTTTTAAAAAAACCCCATGTCCTAGTTACGGGGGTTTTAACCTCCTTATGGTAGGCATTCGTAGGTCGGGGAGGTGGGACCGCCCCAATCCCTACGGAAAACATTCGCGTTTTGACACGCGCCCGCGGTAGGCGCAGGGCGGGTTTTAGTGATTTAAAATGGGGGCCCTCGTCGTTTTATTTGTGGCCGTCTGACCTTCTGGGTTTTGGGTGCCGTCCCCCTCAAGGAAGCGACCAGGCCGTCCCCCTTTTTCCCCGCCCAGGACTGGGAGATTGGGCAGGGGGTTTCCTTTTTAAAAATCGAGGGGGGGGGGTGTCCGTTCGGATAAGGGGGCGGCGGGCCTTCGTTTCCTTTTGGGTCGTACAGGGTTTATTGGAACCAGGGGGGGTTTACATTACCGGGGGGGGTAAAAGCCCGAATTCGGCCCGGGGTTTTTTTCAAGTCGCATAGGTCGGATCACCTTACCACCCTAAAAACGCCCGATCCATTATTCAAAAGAAAGCAGGGTTGGGGGGTTATACTTGGATAAAGGGGACCCCCGGGTTTTCCGGGTTGTAAAAAAAAGGGGGAAACCCGTTCCGATAAGTTTTTCCCTGCCCGTGTAGGGGAATTGATTGAAATTGGACCTTCCCCGAGGGTGTTCCTTTACCCCAGTTACAACCCTCATTATTTCCTTTTAAAAGGGAAGGCGAGTTTGCAGAATGGGGGGAAGAAAACGGCGAAATCCCACGAGGCCGGGGGTCTGGTTCGAGCTGTTGTTTTTAAAATTTTTAAAAAGTGGTTAGAGCTAGGACGGGGGGCAAATAGATCCCCTACGGTAGGGGCTTTTTAAGTTGACGTGAGGGGGTTTGGTATGCGCAGCGCCCGGGGGGCGCAATCCGGGGAATCCAGGGGGGAAGCATGGGTTAGCAGTGGCCAAGACGGGTTTTTTCCAAGAAGGGGATTGCCAAATAAAAGGCAAAAGAAAGGGCTTTACCACAGAAAAGAGCTGTGGTTTTTGGTTGGCGGCTGGCCGGTTTTAGCGGGCCCCAGGGGAGGGTTTGGGGTCGCCCTCGGGGGGATGGGTGCCCCTTTTTTGGGGGGAAAAAAAAACCCTCGGAAAATCCCCCACCCCCGGGGGAAACAGAGCTTCCCCCAAAGGGGACAAGGGGGAAAGGGAAAAAAAAGTCGCAAGCGGAAAGCCGGGTTCACCGGGCTCTGGTGGGAGGTACCGCTCCAATTAAATCCGAGGGTTCCCGGTGTCGGCCCTGGGGCGGGTTTTGTGTCGGCAGGATTCAGTTTTTTTTCCCCCGCCCCAGACTTTTTTTGGCCACTCCGCCCGGGGACCCAAAATTTGCCCCCAAAAAAATGGGGGGTCGTTCCCCCTTCTGCAAAAGGGGGGGTTTTTGTCCGGTTCCGGGGGAGGGCGGGGAAAGGGTTTTACTCCAAACCCCTTTTTGGGGGGCCCCAAAAAGGGGGGAAAATTTCCCCCCATTTGGATCTAAAAGTTTGTTTGGCTGTCCCCCAAACCCTTGGAGCCCTTTTCGCCCCTTTGGGGGGCCCCCTAAGAATGCCCCGGGACCTTTTTTGCATTTTTTCCCGCAAAAGGGGGGCCCCCCACGCTTCCTTTTTTTTGCCATGGCCCCGGGCCCATTCCCATCTTGGCCCTCCTTTTGGTTGGCCTCAGCTCCAAGATTTTTAAAAATTTTGGGCATTTTTATGGCTTTGCAAGAAGGGGGTCGATTTTCCCAGGGCGACCTTTTGTTTGGGTCCAAAAAGGGGGGGGGGTGAGGGGCTGCAATCTCCCCCTTGCCCTGGGGGATTCGGGGGGCTGGTAATTTTGGAAATCATCCTGGAACCGTCACGCAATCCTTTTTTGGGAAAAAGCTTCAAACCGGTACAAACTTTTTTGCCTCCAACAAGCAACGAGTTTCTTTGAAAAAAAAGCTTCGCAGAAGCCCTTCAAGGTGTTGCCCTTTTGGGGTTTGATGGGGGGCGGGGGAGACAATTCCTTTCCCAATTTTTTCCGGGGGCCCCAAAAAATTCCTTTTTAAACCCGGGGGGAAAAACGCATCTTCACTGGATTCGTGTTCTTTCCCCCCCGGGTGGGGCTCGGGTGGGGGTTACGCCGGAAGAGTTTTTCCTTGGGGGAACCTTTCCCCTCCCTCCAAGGGGTGGGTATAAACCCCCGATGCCAGCCTGGGGCGGGGGGGGGGGGGGGGGGGGGGGCGGAACACCTGGATTCAGGGAAGGGCTTTGGAAGATCTGCCTGTGACAAATCCGGAATTTTTCCTTTCCCCCAAAAACAGGACGGCCCTTTAAGGGTTTAAAGGGCGGGAAAGCAGAAAACGCGCGGGGGTGGTATAAAATAAAGGGGGGCCCGGGGAAAATTTTGGGGTCATGATGGAAGTTTTTAAATTTCGGGTAGGGCCGAGGCCAGAGTCCGCTGTTTTTTCAGGGGAGAGACAAAAACAAAAACCCAAGCGTTGGAACCCATGAGATTGCAGAAACCTGAAAACCCCCCAAATAGATTTTGCCTTTGGGGGGGGGCCCCTACTTTTTTGGTCCTGGGGGCCCCCGCACAGCCGAGAAAAAACTAACTACACCTAAAGACAGAAAAAGGAAAGCTACTCCCCCGGGAGCCCCCAAAAAGATAATAAAAGCCCCCAAAAATGAAAAAGGGGGTTTTGGGAAAGAGGGAAAAACGAACAGAAGAAATAGTAGAGCAAACGGGGGGGGGGGCCCCAAACATTAAAAAAAAAAGGATGGGAAGGGTCTTACTGCTTTCCCAAAAACCCCGGGGAAAAGCCCCAAAACCACTAATTCAAAATCACTAGATCCACACGACCTTACCACCTAATTTTTCTCTGGGTAACAAAATAAAAAAACAGCACCCACTAAAAAAAAACGGAAAAAAAAAGAAAAAAGAAAAAAATCATGGCTGAACTAAACTGAGAGGGCAAAAAGGCCCCCGGGGGGCCCCTAAGGCCCCCAAAGAAGGAGTAAAAAAAAGCAAAAAAAATAGCAAAAAACAAAAAGGGGAAAGAAAAAGTCTTATCTGAAAGCGGGGAAAATGCAGCACGCACGGGAGGCTACAAGGGAAAGGGGAAGAAGGATTCAGACCAAACAAAGTCACCGGAAACCCTGATGGGAAAATGAATCCCTTATAAGCCCCAGCAGAAAAGATTTCCCAGTCCTCAATCTTCACTGCCCCTTTTTGAACCACCAGGGGGGCCCCTTTTGCTCAAAAACTCATCTAAAAACCCATTCAAACGCCCCCCCCCTTGAGGGGGGGGTCCCGAACCCTCTTTGAGCAACCCAGGCGGTCGGGGTTCTATGTAGCCGGAAAAAGTCTCCTACTGGATTTTTCCAAAAGCAAAAACCCCCAAGGGGAAATTGTTTTCCCCTGACCATAACCTCTCCATTTTTAACCAAAATTTTTGGAGTTTCCGTCTAAAAAAAAAGGGGGGAAATCCAATTTTTTTTTTCCCCAAAAACATACTCCCAGATTTCCCTCAACCAAAACAGGGTAAGGGGGCACCACGGGGAACCCACTGGCCCCAACAAACCCCCTCAACAAGGGGATTTGTGGAAAAACACGTTTGGATCTTAAAATGTCCCGGAAAGAACAAACGAAAAGAAAAAAGGTTTAATAACTCCTGATCTTTAAGGCCCAAATAAAAACCTGGCTTTAAATTTAGGGGGATGTTTCTTAAAAAGGAAATTTTCTTGGGGGACAACCCCCCAAGTCCCCCATTTTAAAAAACCGGGGGCCCATCATTCCATCCCGGTTAGAAACGGGGCTTTCCCCTGGGGGGGGGGGAAACCTCTCCTTTTACGGGGGCCCCAAATTTTTGCATACGCTCCACACAGAAGCCCAAAAAAGGGACGACAGAAAAGCCTCCGTCGTCCTAAAAGAAAATCGGGTGAACCCAAATTTTACAAAAAAAAAAGGGAGACATAAAAGGGCAGAGGCTACCCTATATTAAGAGCAAACTCACCAAAGGCAAAAAAAGGCCCCAGTCTTTCCTGTCAGAGACACAAAGCATTTTGTAATCCCCAAAAATTTTTTTGGTTTTGTTTTTTTAGTTTGAACTTTTGGGTCGGGATAAATCCCGGGGGGAGAAAGACAAATTAAAACCCCCAGTTTAAAAAACAAAAAAAGTCCCCCAAAAATTTGGGGAAACAAACGGACCCCCCGTCAGAACCAAAAATGTTCCCCCGGGAAATGCCGTGTAAAGAACCAGTGCGGGAAGGAACAAACCACCAAAAAAAGGGGAGGAAAGGAAAATTAGGAAATGGCACAAGGTATTTTTTTTGGAAAAAACCCTACACAAATTACCCAGATGGGGTCTTTCCCTGAGAAACGGAAGATCGGAAAAAAAATCCTTTTAGAGTAAAAGGTCCAGGGGTCTCTTGGGCACGGGAAATTTGCATAAAAACCACAAGAGGGGAGAGCAAGGGCGGGGGAGCGGGGGCAAGTCCCGCAGGACTGCACAAATTCCCGAAAAAGAGAAAAAGGTTTTTGGGCCACCAAAAAGGCCCTTAACCAAAAAGTCTTGGCCAAAATTTTCCGGGGGGGGGCCCCCAATGCGGAAAAAAATGAAAGAATCCACTCCTCTTCCAGGTCCGGGACAAAAAAATTTTCCCAAACAGGGAGCGTGGGCCTATCCTCCTGAACCCCCCAGGCAAGTTCTAAAATTTTGGGGGAATGGCGGAAAAAGAAAAACCCTCTTTCAAAAATAACAAAGGAAGATAATCAGGGATTGAAGGAAAAAACCGGGGGGGGGGGCACCGCCCTTAACTTTTCCTTAGTGAAGGAAGAAAGGAAAAACCCAAAAAAAAACGAGGAAAAAACAGGGCCCACCGGGGCCCGGGGATTTGGGGGCCTGGCGAACCAATGGGGGGGCCAATTTTTAGGGTCCAAGGACCAATGATTTTGGCCCCCTCCCCCAAGGGTCCCAAAACCCAAAAAAAGGGGCCCATTACAGGGCCCAAAAACCCCTTTACCCTTTTCAAAAATTTGTTTAAGTAAAAAAAAAAAAATTTCCCCAAAAAAAAAAGGAAAACCAGGGTTTTTTTAAGAGGTTCGGATTTTTTGGGGGACCCCTTCACCTGAAAAGGGGGATAAAAATTTTAAAAAACGGGGAAAAATTTTGGGGGGCCGTAAAAACAAAAGAAAAAGTTTTTTCAAAGGCCTAAAATTTGCAGAGCCCCCCAAAGGGGGGGCCATTCCCAAAAAAAAAAACCCTTTTTGGGGGTAAATCAGTAAGGGGTTTTTTCCCCCCCCCCCCCCCCCCCCCCCAAAAAAAAAAACCCCCCCCCCCGGGGCCTTTTTGGGGCCCCCCCCCCAAACCCCTTACCCCCCAAAAAACCCCCGGGGGCGCCCAAAAATGAGTTCCCTTTTTTCCCAAAAAAAAGGCACTTAAATTTTTCACTTTCCCGGGGAGTTTTTCTAAAAACGGAAAAAATTTTAAAAATTTTTTTTCCTAAAGGAAAAACCCCCCTTCAAAAAATTTTTCAAAGATTTTTAAAAAAAAAAATAGAAAACCCCAAAATCCCAAAATTTTTCATTAAAAAATAAAACCCCAAAATATACCCCAAAGGGAAATAAGGGGAAAAAAAATCCCTTTTAGGGGTTTGAATCCCGTTTTCCCAATTCAATGGGAATGCAAGGGGAGGAAAATTTTTACCCCCCTTGGGGGTAAAATTGGAAAAAACCCCAATAGGTTTTTTTACCCTGGGAAAAAACGGGGTTTTCAAAATCAATGAAAGGGTTTAATTTTTAAAATTTTTTTTTAAAGGGGGACATAAAATTTTTGGAAAAGGGCCATCTTTTTTTCCCCCAAAAAAAAAAAACCCCACCGGGTAAGGGAAAAGGGTTTCTTTTTGGACCCCCCCAAAATTTCCTGAAAAAATACCGTTTACGGACAGGTCAGAAAAGAAAAAAGGGGCCCTTTTTAAGGAATTTTTTCCCGGGCCAAATTAAAAACGCTATACTTTTTGGGGGAAAAGGGAAAAATTTTTACTTTGGGGTAAAAAAAAAAAAAAATTTCACCAAAAAATTTGGGGGAACCCCTGAGGGGGGGGAGCAGAAAAAAAAAGGGGTTTTTTTGTTTAAAATTACCCCCTGGGGAAACGAAAAACCCCAAAAGGGGGATATTGGGGGGGGGAAAAAAAGGGAAAACCCGTAAAAAAACAAAAAATTATAAAAAACCCAAAAATTGAAAGGTTTTGGGGCGGTTCCCCCCCCACCGGTAGGAAAATGGGGGTTTTTTTTCTCGCCAAAAAGGGGGGTAAAAATTTCCAAAGTAGGGGAAAGATTTTCTTTGGGGGGACAGGGAAACCCCCCCTTTTTACCCCAAAAACAAATCCAATCAGTTAATAGTGCTCCAGAATCAACAAAAGCCTGGGCAGAAAAAGAGGACAGGGGAGCATACAAGTGAAGTAATAAAAAATTTTATCGAACACTCCCCAAGACAATGAGCGTCCCCAAAAAAACCTTTCCCCCTAGGGCAGATTTTAAATAGCATTTAGAGGCATCACCACAGGAAACATCCCCCATTCCCCTTTTCAAAAAACTCAGAGCTGTCCCCGGGCACCATAATCACACTGCGGGGCAAAAAAGCGGTTCACAGGCAAACCATTCCCCAACGCAACTTCCCTCCGCTCCCCAAAAACGCTGTCAATTTGAATCGAAATAAACATAGAAATAATGAGACCAGGGGGGCGGGAAATCCCCCTTAAAAACCTTTACATTTTTGGGACAGACCTTGGGAAAAAAAGGGCCCCCAAAGCGCTTTATCCATTTTTTTGGGGGATGCCCCCTCAAAAATCGGGGACAGTATAACTCAGCGTCACAGCCCCTTTTTTAAATGCCACGGGGTTTTTTTTCAGTTGTCAGGACATTAGGCCACGTACAATAACCCCAAACCCAAAAAACGCATCCATAAACCAAAAACAGGATCCCGGTATCGGGGAAAAAAGCCAACCTGGGGGATCGCCGCGCAGGAGAGAATAATTTTTTGAACCCTTTCCTGCGCTGGTTTCCTGATAAAATTTTTTAAAGGCAAAAACAATTTTACAATTTTTTTGAAAATTTTGAAAAAAAGCTCGACCCCCCAAAAACAAATTGGCAGGGGGGATCCTGGGTTCCCCACAACGGGGAAAACCTAGCAGAATCCAATTACCGAACCCAGTGGCAAGCTGAACCACACGGCCCAAAAAAACTGTGCAAACCCCCATTGGGAAAAAGATCCCCCCAGCCCCCCGAGATAACAGAGGGAAAAAAAAAAAAAATGAAAACCCAAAAGAAAAATATCCTGCACTTTTGAACAACCTCCTTTCTTTCACAAAAATTTTTCCCCTCTGTGAGTCCCATCAATTTAAATTTTTTAGGCGGTGATACTGTTATTTTTCGGTAGCTGAGGGAGCAGGAAAAAAAGGGGCAATACACCAGAGCAGTTGGAATCTATGGATTGCAGTACCCGGGCCTATCCACCACAAAAGAGGTAGCCGTGGAGCGTTCCTACGTTGGTCCTAGACGCCTCGTCCCCAGCCTGAAAAAACAAAATACCCCCAAAAGGGCAGAAACGGGGAAAGCTATTGCCCGGAGCGAACCCCAAAAAAAAAATAGAACCCCCCCCCAAAAACATGAAAAAGGGGCAAATACAAGGGGGGAAAAAACTGCCGAAAGAATAAAATTAGGAAAACCCGGGGGGGCCCAAACTATCTAAAAAAAAAGGGAAAAGGGAAGGGAACTTACTGAAACCCCCAAAAAAACCCT
Organism: Oophaga sylvatica; assembly: GCA_033576555.1. Lineage (NCBI taxonomy): Eukaryota > Metazoa > Chordata > Amphibia > Anura > Dendrobatidae > Oophaga > Oophaga sylvatica. The sequence goes on along the minus strand of JARQOD010000005.1, from coordinate 182,848,360 downwards.
GAAAAGCACCCAATCACAATTTTTAAAAAAACACCGAGATTACAAAAACCCTACCCCAAAAATTATTTTCTGGGGAACAAAAATAAAAACAGGCACCCACAAAAAAAAACGGGAAAAAAAGCAAAAAGAACAAAACCAGTGGCAAAATAAAATAGGGGGCAAACCCCCGGAGGGGGACCCAAAAGGCCCCCCCAAAAAAGGGTGCAGTACAAAATGAAAAATATGCCAAACCCCAAGGAAGCAAAAGTCTTATTTTTAAAGCAGGAGATGCAGAACGACACAGCGGGGCTAAAGGGAAACTGGAAAAGGATTCGCCCCAAAAATTTGATCACGGCCCCCCTGATGGAAAATGATCCCTTAAAAAAGACCATCAGAACACCTGTTTTTGCCTCACAATCTTCATTTGCCCCCTTTGTAACCCCCAAGGGGAGTCTGGGGGAAACCAAAAAAACCCCTTTCACAACCCCCCACCCACTCGCTTTTACATTCCAGGGGTTCAAAATCACAGGGACCCCCCGCGCAAAAAGAGGTTTGGGGAATGGAGTCTTCACCGAAATTTTTTTTGATGTTGCTCCCGTTGGGGGAACTTCCCAGTGGATTTGATGGGCACCGGGCAATCCCAAATTTTTACCGACGCATGTCCAGTACAAGGACCGAAGGCTTGGGGCAGGGATGCCTGGTGGCTCTTGGGCCAATTCAAAATTTGTGTTCCCGCCGTTTTCCTTCTTTCCCCGGGGTTTTTGGTGGGATCGGGGGAGGAGAGAGCCCCGGTATATTAACCCCCAGTTTGGGCCCAAGGGGGGACTGGTTTTCTGGGGCCCCGGTTTGTCGCTTTTGGCAGCGCCTCCATTTCCATCCCTCTTCGCCCGGCCCTTTAAAAACCCCCAAGGGCTCGGGGGGCCCGGGGGACTTAATTTTCCTGCGTTTGAACGGCGGGCGCTTGAGACCAAAAACGAACCCGTAAGGTTTTTAGCCGAAGGGGTATTGCCACCTTGCGAGCTCCCCGGGGGCCGGCTACTACAGGATTTATCACAAGATTGGGGGGGGCCCTTTTTTCGTGGTGTTCGGGTTTTCTAGGAACCCCGGGGGGTTTTTTTTCCAATTCCTTTTGTGGCCTTTTTGCAGTCAGGCGGAAAAGGGTTTGGCAGTTTTAAAAG
>JARQOD010000005.1:182790012-182847103 GCA_033576555.1 Oophaga sylvatica | reverse complement strand
AATCAGGAGTGAGCTCCGCCGGGCGGCAGCGCCTGCTTTACCTTGGCGAGCGAGGAAAGCTGAGGAGAGTGGAGTCTCTTAAAGGGGAAAACTTGTGTCACAGAGCTCATGTCACGGAGCCCCACTGACCTGTGACAGGAATCCTGGGAGAAGCTGAATGTGGCAGCTCAGGGTGCAGCCTCCTGCCCTAACAGCTGGGACTGCCTCAGATTAACCCTTCAGGGGAAACAAGTTTTGTTTCTTCGTTTTTTATCCAACAGTTTATCTCCAATATATTTTTCGTTATTCCATTCAGAAAGCAGAAAATTCGTTTTTAAGGGCACCGTTAGGGTACAAGTAGCTTGTAGACATGAGCGAATAAATGCGCTGCAATCTGTGACCACTAGCCCTGACAACTGCCTCCTACCTGCCGACATCCGCGCATGATTATCCTGGTACCACCTTACCGCCAATGGCCACACACGGCGTCGTGCCAGGCCGGCTAATCAGGAGGGGAGCCAGCGATAGCGGAGGCGGTATTGTGTGGCGTTGTTATAGTGTGAGCCGTAATTTTTTAATTTTCCCATTGACAGAGGGTTTTTTTTATTGTGCGCCAAGCTGTAGGTTTTTTTCCATCAGCCATGTTTGAAAAACTCTTTAGAAAAAAATTCTAAAAAAAAATGCTGATATGAACAATAAAATGGCTTAACTATAGAAATGATTAGGAAGAGTAGCGCAGGAGTATGTGAAACTTTTACTGAACAATAAATACCGCAGAATCAAACCCCAAAATCCAGTGACAGAATTGCTGTTTTTCCCATAGCAATTTTTCAGTACATCATATGATAAATTCAGTGGTAGCATTAAAAATACTCACAAAAGTATACAGGAGTGAGGACCCTGCTCGCAAGCTTACTATCTATAAGGAAATCTATTAGACAGCATTACTGTTATATGGAATATACTTCTAAGGGAACACAAATTGGGCAATTCATGAGAGACCACCAGCCATGGCAAGGTGTACCTTTCTTTAATGGGACCCTAAACCTAAATTAAAAATAGCACTCATCCAGCAAAAATATAAGCCCTCATAAAGCTATGTCGGCCGAAATATAAAAAGAAAGTTAAGGCTTTTGGAATGTGAGAATGAAAAAAAACAGGAAAATAACACAAAGGTCAATGTGGCGTAAACGGTAGAATGCATAAATCTTTTAGACGCCTTAAAGTAGTTTTCCAGCTTCAACAAAGAATATTTGTTGTACAATAAAGAGTAGTACAATTTTCTAATATATTTTGTGTATAAATTCACCATCATGTTCAAAGTCTCTGATTGCAATCCTCTAATGAAAACCTTAAATTTTTACCTTCAAGATACAAAAACCTGTTCCGGTTATGTGATCGCATCTCAATATCATCTGTCAGAGAAAATACTGGAGCGATCACACAGATCCCACCGCTGCCACCAATTTGTCAGGGAAAACAGCAGGGTTAATCGCGCAGATCCCAGCGCTGTTACCAATTTGTCAGGGGACGCAACTTCGTTGCCCCCAATCATTAGGAAAATTATACAACTGATTGACGGGTGATGGACAAGGCCGCAGCTGTTTCCACTACTAGGCCGGTTTATTGGGGAACTCACAGTGAGCATATGGTATATACACTTCCAATTCCAACGCATGGAATATATATATATGTATATACAGTATATATATATAATATATATATATATATATATATAATATAATACATACATATATTCTTTAAACCCCGATACAATCACTGCCAACTCCACAATAAGAAGAGGAACTATTAGCTGCCACCACCAATTGTTTATACAGGCTGATTGGATACCAGATACAGGTAACATATGGCTTCAGAGGTGCGCTTTACAGAGCAAGAGGAACAGAGCTATTATATTTTATATAGTTAATTCCAGAAAAGTAGGCAGTTTTTATAAAAAATATACAAAGATGTTACAAAATGTGAACAAAGCAATACGGTATATGCAATCAGATGGTATAAAAAGGATAACAAAACAAAAAAGTACTAAACCTATGTCAAGGAAATGGGTCAGAGCTTAGCGGAGGAAGGTACTCCTTTAGGAAACAGAGAGAACCAAAGCAAGCTGTACCTTCCAGGACTCACAAATGACAGTAACCCAAACTCTGATTTTTATTAGATCAAGGTTATGCTCACATACCTTCCCTTTGTGAGCTCCTATGGGGGCTAGTCCTGAGATGGCAGGTGATATTGTTGTCTTGTTTCCTATCACGATTTTACCTTTCTATAGGTAAAATTACATGGATGAAACATGGCTATGATAGCATCATCAATCTGAGTTGGAGGTGTTCTTATTGCCTTACGGTAATGTGAGTGCATGTGTTATGTTCGTCCCTTCGCTACGACACTGAGAGTATATCTCCCATAAATATCAGATCCATGCAAACCCCAATATTCATCACTGACCACTGGCTTGACAAGTCCTTTTAACTGAGGAAGCAATTGCCTTGGAAGTGTACGTCTCCGTTTCTGAGTATACGAATCTTAGTTTGGGTGGCTGGTTTTCAGCAAATCTCTGCTGTAGTTACCTGTTAACGGCAGGAGGTCTTACTTTAATGGAGGTTGAAGTGTCAGCTCTTTCTCACTTCCCCTGTTATAACTAATCCCTTATATTCAATGTGAGGGTGGTATGTCCCCTCTCCGGAGATGTCTTTATGGATTTTATAATTTTTCTCTACGACATGATCCCAGAAGTTACACCTCTATAGAAAAAAAAGCCAGAGACAGACAACACAGGATCCACTTTCAACAGATGGTGAAGATCACAGCTTACCTCTCAATCCAAAATATTTTCATATATAAGTCAATGAGTCATCTCCAAACATAATTTTTCCATTGTGTATGTGGTTACTGTAAAGCAAATTACTGTTCTTTACAAAGCACCAGCTGAGAAGAGTATGGTTGCCCCTATAATCATGTAATACACTGAAGAGCAAAAGAGTAACAATGTTTTCAACTTTTGACTTTCAGGCTCCATATCTCACCATCCACTACTGCTTTGAATGTGAGATTGCCATCATTTTACAGACAATCATCTTGGCTATATCATACATAAATTTTTGATTTGCAACTATTTAGCATATGATTAGTTATGCAGATTCTTGTCATGTTTCTGCATTCTTACTGTTTTGCTCCTGGAGGTGGAAAAATCTTTTTCTTCCTGAATGCTACAAAGTACAGCCTGCTCTCACATTCCCTAGTAGCTCAGTGTGTTATTAGGATGATTCCCAAGCAAAAAGTAACTGGTTTGAATCAAGGAGCAGCTATTAAGAAGATTTTCCTAGAAAAGAGAAATAGCATCATCCAGCTCATCGATAGCAGTCTCTTGGCCAAGAAAATTGCCAAACTGCATCATGTAAAACCCATGACATTTGTAAGAATACAAAATTAAGTCTGTCCATCCATTCAAAAGCCAAGAGTTGGACATCCAGGCAAAATATCAGAGTCAACAAGTTGGCTCATCACAAGGTCTATCAGTTCTGGCACAACAACAGAAGAAGCGTCTGCTCAAGTTTGAAAATAAAGTACAAAAAGTGGACAGTAAAAGATTGGAAACTGGTGATTTGGAGGGATGCAACAAAAATCTATAGACTAGGCTCTTATGGGTACAAATTAGACTGAAATAAACAAGGAAAAAAGGGGCTAACGGATCAAGAAATTGAAGGAACTGTCAAATTCAGCGAAGGAAGTCTGATGATATGGGGTTGTTTTACTGCCAAAGGCATTGGATACGTGACCAGGATAGATGGTGGCCTCAATGCTGAGCTACATTTGAGTATCCTACAAGATGAGTTACTTCATACACTCAAATGCTGGGTATGAAGTAGATGAAATAGTGTTCCAGCAGGACAACGAAAGAAAGCATACATTGAGATTGGCGAAGAAATGGTTCAATGACAATGAAGTAGAGGTGCTGGATCTGCTCCCACAGTCCCTAGACCTCAACCCATTCGAACACTTGTGGGTAGAGTTGAAGAAAAAACTGTATACATACTCAAATTGATTGATACCTTTTAATGGCTAACTAAAACGATGGTCACAAATTGCCTTTAATCACTACTCAGGTCCTATCATCAGCATAGAAGGGACCTGAGTAGTCTCGAAAGCTTGCAATTTGTTTCCATCTTTTCAGTTAGCCATTAAACTGTATCAACCACTGAGGACTCTCAAATTTTAATATTTTTCTATCTACTGGCTAACAAGGTACAAAGATATATATTTTGTCAATACATACCCACGTAAATCGACCAGTGTACTCCAACTGTGGGAACGTGTAGAAGAGGCTCAGATTTCGATCGAGACATACTTGAATCTGATCGAGAGCAAGCCCAGAAGAATTCAGGCAGTGTTGAAGGCCAAGGGTGGATTTACTAAATAATTAAAATTAAAATTTAGATTTTTAGTAGCAAAACAGTAACAATGCATTGACATGACAAGATTCTGCATATCTAATCAAATGCTAAATAGTTTCAAGTCAAATATATATGAGATAGTCAAGATGATTGGCTATGAAATCATGGTAGTCTCATGTTCGAAGCAGTAGTGGATGGTGAGATATGGAGCCTGAAATTCAAAAGTTCAAAACATTGTTACCCTTTTGCTCATCAGTGTATAACAAAAAAAATCTACAATCACAATAAACAAAATAAATAGGTTATATTTTGTCCAACATAGATCTTAGACCAAGCACCACTTTTAATTTAGTGAAGTTGAAAACTGCAGCAAAGCTAGGAAATCTTTGGTTTTGTGTTGGCTCTGCCCAAACATGTTGCCCTAACACGCTTGTAGATTATCCACTGAGGATACCTTCATAAGGAAAACCTTGTTGCAATCCACTAGGCCTCATGGGGACCATGCACAGCATCTGACCCTGCAAGTGAGCTTGCATACGTTGAGTCACTTCCACAGAAGCCCATGCTTGCCCATCACAACCAATAGTACTTTGCTGACCTGCTCTGTTCTTAGAAACGTTAGGTTGCCAAATCAAATGGAACAACATTGAGACCACATGTGTATCTACCAAACCTCACTATTGAACACACTACTCTTATATCCCAAATTTTTCAAGGAAAGTCTCCTAGCTTTCTAAAATTGGATAACTTAGCCTGCACCTTTGAAAGCCACTAAACTATTTTTCAAAATCCCAATTTTTACCAGTACCATCAGAGTTCAGAAATCTCATGTACATGCTTGTTTTTTTCTTGACTGAATTTGAACACTGCAGTGTTTTTTTTAATTTACTGCATATCAATTCTTTCAGCATTTTTGCAGCACTTTTTTTTACTCTTACAGGAAGCAATAAGAAAGTGAAAAAAAGTTGCAAAAAAATGCAACAAACATTTTTTAAAGCAGTTTTGCTGAATAAAACTATCTTTATTAAACATGTACTATAGACAAAACACACATGTTATCTGCACTTAAAAAATTGCTGCAAAAAAGAAAAAAATCAGTGTAAATTAGCAACACTGTAAATCACTGTGGAAATAATGGCGCTATATATGTGCGTTAAATAAATAACACCAGCAGTTTCAGCAGAGCATTTTTACTGGCAAGAGAGCAGGTATTGGCCACAAAAAAAACATAGTACGAGTGAAAACACTGCTTGTGAACATACCTTTACATGGAGGCCGGTAAGGTAGGTGTCCAGTAATCAGTTAATTAGCTTTAAGCTATCTAATGGTTCTAGCCAGATTCAAAAGTTGTAGCCAAAACACAATTTTAATACGCTTTATAGTTGAGTAAGATCAAGCTCACAATGTCATCTGACAGATTGAGAGTTTTATTTCAATTAAATGTGCAGCAAATGTAATCATTTCTTCATCCGTAAAGTAGGTCAGGTATTTTGTAACTGACCTGATGGTATTTAGTGTTAACAGATTTGTTAAACTGATACACAAATTACAGACATGTGAAAGCACATTGTAACTTCTGTGGTTCAGATACTTTACCAAGCTTCTGAAGAGAAACTGTTCAAATACATATATTATGTTTTTATATTTGGTCTAGAAAGGGCATACAATTCCCTTATCCCTTTTATGAAATATAAATAACGTATATACTCATGTATAAGCCGACCCGTGTATAAGCCGACCCCCCTAATTTTGCCACAAAAAAGTTGGAAAACTTATTGACTCACGTATAATCCGGGTGTATAAGTTGCCCTCCTGCTCTGTGCTCCCCCATCCAGCTCTGTGCGCCCCATTCTCCTCTGTGCTCCCCTCCTCCTGCTCCATTATCCTGTCCTGCTCCGTGCTTTCCATCCTCCCCCGTCCTACTCCGTGCTCCCCCATCCAGCTCTGCACTCCCCCATTCTCCTCTGTGCCCACCCCCGTCCTGCTCCGTGCTCTCCGTCCTCTTCCCCGTTCTGCTCTGTGCTCTCCGTCCTCCCCCCGTTCTGCTCCGTGCTCTCCGTCCTCCCCCATCCTGCTCCGTGCTCTCCGTCCTCCCCCGTTCTGCTCCGTGCTCTCCGTCCTCCCCCATTCTGCTCCGTGCTCTCCGTCCTCCCCCCGTCCTGCTCCGTGCTCCTTGTCCTCCTCCATGCTCCCCCATCCTCCTCCATCATACTCACCCTCCCAGTGCCATCGCTGAACGTCCCGCCGGCAATCCTGCGTTCTCCCCGGCTTCCTGCAGCTCTCCAGCGCTGAGCGGTGACGTAATACCGCTCATTAAGGCCATGAATATGGAGGCCACGCCCATGGGAGTGGCGTTGCGTCCATATTACATGACCTTAATGAGCGGGTATTACGTCACCGCTCAGCGCTGGAGAGCTGCAGGAAGCCGGGGAGAACGCAAGATTGCAGGGACGTTCAGCGATGGCATGGGGAGGTGAGTATGATATCCCGGCCACCGGCTCCTGCCACCGCATCCTCTCCCCCGCTGGTTTCTGCCCTATGACTCGTGTATAAGCCGAGGGGGCATTTTCAGTACAAAAAAAGGTGCTGAAAATCTCGGCTTATACACGAGTATATACGGTACTTGTTTCTAGAAGTTATACATTTTTTTTATTTATTATTCCTAATGCTGCTATTATCATTATTAATTAAATTGGCATTCATTACATTTATAATGCATATGAACTCCCGTTAGACTATGTAGCAATTTTCAGTTCCCTGACTGTTGGTTACAATTTTCAGAAAATAGGTATCAGCCTCTTTTCTATCACAAAAGGGGTTTTCCAAGGTCATTTTCAATATAAAGTAAACATACGGAGCATTTTATAATTTGTTTGCAAAGCCACCCATACCACTTACAGGCTGTTATTTTGTTCTCTCTTGGCCCCCTGAAGCCACCGCCATGGACCCAGTTTTTTATATGCAGTAGTTGTGCAGCTGAAAATTACATGTCCCCTGATTTCTAGCGTTCACCTCACAGCCAGTGATGTTATTGCCCCTCTGTGTGCCAGCATACATTGAAGAAAGCGGCATGTAAGTGAGCTCTCGATGACTATTCTGCATCGGCCATCCTTTTTGATGCAATGTCACTACCACATGGAAGCTCACTTGTAGACTCACCCTTCAAAGACTTAAGTCTGTTCCACAGTGCTGGGACCGGACCACCTGCAGGACCACCTTCTGAAATAATAGACTTTTGAACCAGAGCTGGTCTGTAACTCTTGTAAAGTAGGTTTTGCACGTGACTAGTAATGTGCTGGTCCTAGCACTGGCCAGAAGTATAACGTGTTGACATACTTGGTACCATCTTGAACCAGAACGTCACAGGAAGAGTAGCAGGCTGTGTTTCTGCAGAAACTCTCCAGAATCACTGCAGTACGTAGTTGGGAAAAGTCAATGGATGTTTTTAGCACATAATCTTAGGTCCCGGAAAAGCACTTTAATATCCCAGTTCAGTGTGGCTAAATTAACCTTACTTCTAATAAAGGTGGAGCGTATTCAAGTGACAGGGACTTGTGATGTAGTCTAATCCCTAGTCTAGCTTGTGATCAGTGCTTAGAGTGAATACCAAGAAAAGCTCAATGTGTATTCACTAAATCTAGGTGTACAATAATAAATTATATTGTGGTACCGTGTTAGCCAGAAAAATCGATGTGAATACTTCTCCGTCCAATTATGACAAGAGCATTCTTAAAGTGATACCTTTATTGGCTAACCAGAAAATTATATGTTCGCAAGCTTTCAGAGCGCAGAGGCTCCTTCTTCAGGCAAGATTACATTTGGAATAAATGTAATCTTGCCTGAAGAAGGAGCCTCTGCGCTCTGAAAGCTTGCGAACATATAATTTTCTGGTTAGCCAATAAAGGTATCACTTTAAGAATGCTCTTGTCATAATTGGACGGAGAAGTATTCACATTCACTAAATCTATAAAGCTTTATTCAACGACAAAACCCAGCAGAATGTCCTTTTGGTCTCCTCCTGGCTATAATATGTTGGTTTTTCTAAAAAGGAGTGTTTGGAACAGTGTATTAAACTGCACAATTCCATAGAACCACATACAGGTATTTTTTACAATGTGACCCTGTGGGCTAATATATTCCACTTTATGCCTATGCAGTATGATACTACATTGGAATTATACATCAGAAGCTTTTTCTTGCTACTGAGTGTCAAATGGAGAGCCGTAGCATGATGTGAACAAAGTCTTAAATTGTAGGACACCAAATGTTGGGCAGGTAAAAATCCATCCTGAGTGAGTCATTTTCTCCTGGCATTTTTCAATGGCCTGAGCCAGTGTACATCAGATTAACAGAAGATTATATTAAGCAGACAGCAGCAAGATCCAGACCAGCAAACCAGGAACAATGCAGAATCGAAATGGTACAACTTAAAAAGTTAATATTTTTTATAATTTAATGGCCATAGAAACCATATTGTTTTCACTAATGAAATAATGTTTGTAAGGTAACCATCATAACAAATATATTTTGTAAAAATCATTTTCAGAAATCAAGCCGAATGAAAATTAATATTTCTCATTCACGTTGAGAACACTTCAAAATATACCACTTTGGCTGAATGAAACAAATTTCAAACAATCGTCATTCATAGCCAATATATTTTCTTTGTTGCCAGTATGACATTGTGTATAATAAAATGTATCTCCTCAGTCTTACTAAACTCAGCATAGCCCTAACAGTGCCACTGTATAGGGCTCATTTTCATGATGATATGGTTCATACTGGTCGACAACTGAAATAGATTCCATTCTAAAATCCACATGAAATCTGTCAATTCATATTAATGCATATAAATGGACTTACCTCAACCTTTTCTCAACGAAATGGAAATTTTTTTGCATAATGAAAAGGTGTGTTATTTATTCCCATGTGTTCTACATGTAAAAGTTGGTAGATTATTATCAGTCCTATTAGGGCCCACCTGATTAGATGGATCCACTAAGCCTCAGGGCAGGATGAACACATGGACCAAGGACGATGACACAGCATAAAGTACCTGGATGATCTCTAGCAAAGTCCTTAGAAATCTCAGCCCTAAACGTGTGGTATAAAAAATGGCTGAGAGAATTGAGAGGTACTTTACATAAGGGTTTGAACTTTGCACACTGAGGGCAAGACACTACAAATGTTTTGATGCCTTGTTTCCATTTGGGCCACCAGTAGAAACTAGAATGGAGTTCAACAGTTCGTTTAATTCCTGGGTGAATGGAGAGAAGAGAAGAATGGGGCTAACATAAGACTTTCCTAATTTGTACTTTTAAGACTAGACCTTTACGTGGATAAATGGAAGAAAAAGAGACGGTAACAAAGATAAGTTCAAATTCAATTACATGTGAGAGCACATCTTCAGAGACATTGTAATGATCAAAAGAATTAGATAGAATTTCACCCCTTTTTCTAAGAAAGACGATAGGTAAGGTTGAAGTCAAACCCTGAGATGAAGAGTAACCATCAAGCTTGGCAGGGATTCAGTCTACGGTTGACTGAAGATATTCAAAATTTTTATGGTCAGTATAGATAGTTGCTGGGAACTTACTTCCTTAAAATAGATGTTGCCATTCTTCAAGAGCGAATTTCATGGGTAAGAGATCATAGTCATCAATGGAGTAATTCAGTTATGATGGAGTAGATTTTGTAGAGAAGAACCCACAGGGATGATTTCTTGATCCATAGAAATTTTATGAGAGAACTGCTCCTACACCAATAACAGAGGCATCCACTTCACGGAAAAATGGCACATTGATATCAGTATGGTGTAGTACAGAAACAGTGAAAAAACTACATTTAAGTTCCTGGAACGCTTGATCAGAGAATCTGACCAGTCCCGAGAATTACCGTCCTTCCGAATTAGGACTGTAAAAAACACAACTACTTAAGAGTTTTTCATAAACAGTCTAAAATAATTTGCAAAGCTCAAGAATCTCTGAAGAACTTTGAAACCACCAGGTTGTGGCCAATCCAAAATAGTAGAAACTTTCTCTGAATTTATATCCAGTCTTCAAATTGAGATGATATATCTGAAAAAAATTGCATTTTATGACGCTTAGAGACATTTTTACACTTGGCATAATGTTGGTTTTAGTGCGGTCTTTTCAGAACAGAGCAGACATGAAGATTTATCTTTTAGGAAACATGTTAAAAAAGAGAGGAGCCTGGAATAAATATTACACTACCCACAGAAGCTATACATCCAGTCCTGAGCCTTTACATCAGAGTAACTGAATTGGAAACTGACCTTATTTTAAAACTTTACTATGAATATAATGTTGCAGCACATAAAATTGAAAAAGTGAAACCAGAAAGAGCAATCAAGTAAGAAGAAAAAAAAAGATGTTATAAATACCTTTGTCCTAAAAGAGTTTGAACATCTTTGGGAACATTTTCTTATTTAAATGCATCTGCTTTTGACTGAGTACTGAGTTCTAAGGGGTAAGGTTTCACCTTGTGGAGAGTGACAAGTCAGGTCTGGCATGCCAATATGAGTAGACTTAAATGCCTTGCTCCTCTGGGAAATTAAATATGTAAATTAAATATGTAAATTGTCTCTTCAGAGAGGAAAAGGACTTGAACTCTAGTGCCGCCTACTGGAAGTAGCAATCCTAAAAGTCAATATCGACCCTTTAACAAGCCTTGCAATATGACTTAAGGTACTGTCACACTAAGCGAGATCGCTAACGAGATCGCTAAAGAGTCACCGATTTTATGACGCAGTAGCGATCTCGTTAGTGACGCAGCTGTGTGTGACATGTAGCAGCGATGTGGCCCCTGCTGAGATGTCGTTGATCGCTTATGAACGTTCTGAGCCGTTTTTTGGTCGTTGGTGTCCCGCTGGTGAGTCTGAATCGCTGAGTGTGACACCCTTTATGAACGACTTTACCAGCATTGCAGGTGGGACTAGGTTTTCCCAACGACCGCAGAGGTCGTTATACAGATCGCTGATCTCTGATGAGATCTTTGTGTTTGGAAGCTAACTAGCGACCACATAGCGATCGCACTAGCGATCTCGCCAGGTCATGTCGTTGTCGTGATCGCTAGTGCGATCGCTAAGTGTGACAGTGCCTTTAGGACAAAAGTCAAACCAAAATCCCAATTTTCAGACACAGCGTTTTGGGGTATTGCCTCTCGTAAGTTCAAGTTATGATAATAGTGTTGCAATAGGTGGCACTAGCATTCAAGTCCTCTTCCTCTCTGAAGAGACAATTTTCATATTTAATTTCCGAGAGGAGCATGCAAGGCGTTTAAGTCTCCGCATACTGGCATGCCAAACCTGGGTTGTCACTCTCCACAAGGAGAAGCCTTACTCCTTAGATCCCAGCCTTAGCCTCCCACTTAGCCAAATCAGATCTCATACTTTGCACTGACGAAGTACAATACCCAGAATCACTGTTTCTGCAAATTGGGATGTTGGTATGGCTTTTATCTTAAGTCATATTGCACATCTCATTAAAGAGTCAATATTGACTTGTAGGATTGCTAGTTCAAATAGGTGGCATTAGAGCTCAAGTCCTCTACTCTAAAGAGACAATTTGCACCTTTGACTGAGTAGCATTTTTGAAGTGATTTGGTGGTCAGCTTAGAAGAGAACAATGCAAAGGGTTATAGAGCCAGTAGTCAGACAACTCCACTGACAGATTTTCCTATGAGCGGTATAGCCAATCATATCCGCAACAGCCTACTGCAGCCAGTTATCACTGCACATTCAATGTTTTCTACTCAAGGCAGTATGATCTATTATGTAGAAACTATATGATACAAAGTGTCTATGGGATTCACATGTGTATGAGTCATTAAAGGGAATCTGTCAGTAGGATTTTGTTACTTTATCTGAGAGCATCATAATGTGAGGGCCGAAAGTCTAATTACACTGATGTGGTTTTTTTTTTTTGTGATTGATCTAGGCTGCTGTACACACATACAGCTGCCCTGCCCTTCCCTAGGCTCTGTTTGATTGTGCACCGGTGTCTGGGCCTGTTTCACCCTTCATCTGTGGTTGCTGGTTTGGCAGTGTAGAGGTCAGATCTGAAATGTCCATCTCGGACCTGGTCGGCTTTTACCTGCGCTTGCCTTACTGGCACCATGGTAGTGATTCAGCAATGCTTCAGGTACTTTTGCTTTGATTTTTTGCAGTCTTGTTTTTATACATTTAGGAGGCCGTAATGGCACAGCGAATATAAAAAATGTAGAGTAGGACTGCCCCATATGAGAATGCCTTGTCGTGGCGGGGTGGCTCAAAGAATTGATCAATTATTTGCCAAACGTCTCATTTTTAAATACAGTTAGAAACCGATATGTGCATATGCACTTTATGTATTGCATGCTGACCATAGGCAGCGCTGGCTTTCTCCCCCTCTTTTTACTTGATATTGGTATGTGGCTGACCATCACGTGTTGCCGTGCGCGCTAGGTTATGCATGCCGTTCTATCTGTGTTTTTTTTTTGTGATTGACCTAGGCTGCTGTACACACACACACAGCACCCCTGCCCTGCCCCGCCCTAAGCTCTGTTTGATTGTGCACCTGTGTCTGGGCCTGTTTCACCCTTCATCTGTGGTTGCTGGTTTGGCAGTGTAGAGGTCAGATCTGAAATGTCCATCTCCGGACCTGGTCGGCTTTTACCTGCGCTTGCCTTACTGGCACCATGGTAGTGATTCAGCAATGCTTCAGGTACTTTTGCTTTGATTTTTTGCAGTCTTGCTTTTATACATTTAGGAGGCCGTAATGGCACAGCGAATATAAAAAATGTAGAGTAGGACTGCCCCATATGAGAATGCCTTGTCGTGGCGGAGTGGCTCAAAGAATTGATCAATTATTTGCCAAATGTCTCATTTTTAAATACAGTTAGAAACCAATATGTGCATATGCACTTTATGTATTGCATGCTGACCATAGGCAGCGCTGGCTTCTTCCCCTCTTTTTACACTGATTTGTTACTTATTAGGCTGTGTATTGTAGTTTCAGTAAAATAAGTGTTTCATCAGCAGGGGATTATCACTGGCTGACTACATGACTTGTGCAGAGCAGTCTGGCTAATTTGTGTAATCCCGCCCCCACTGATTGGCAGCTTGCTGACAATTCAGTGTACACAGAAAGCTGACAGTCAGAGGTCTGGACAGGGTTATACACAGAAAAGAAGACTTACTCTGCTACATCTACTTCAGACAAAGCAGGATTCTATAAAAACTGCACCAAGCAAGGCATGCATCACTGTAATCAGGCACTCAGTCTCGACATTATGCTGCTTTTAGATTCCACGCCAAAACCCTGCTGACAGATTTCTTTTAAATGGATTATTTTTGTATAATTAAATGTTAACAAATTTTCTAGAATGCTTTGTGTGAATTTCTTGTGATTTTCATAGTTTCTGCTTCCCATCAATAAATAGTAATAATCATTGTTTACTTACAGTATACAATAAAAAACAGTCCTGATCTTGCAATGGAAATACAGGTGCAGAACTGATTACAGTTGTCAGAGCTGTATAAGGGTTTATTCCCACTGCTTTTTTTCCGGCAGTGTGTTTTTGAAAGCCGAAGACACTACTGGAATCTCTCCTTGTCTCTGTCATTTTCTCAGGGCTTTGAAATCCTTATTGTTTTATGTTAGCCTTTTTGGATGGTTTCCTGATGCATTTTGTCAACATTTTTTTCCAGTTAGCGTTTTTGGTTATTATTCTTCCAGCATTTCTGTGTTTCTTTTTATTTGCCTTTTTCTGTTGTTTTTTTTCAATCCATTAAGCAGTTAATATTATGTTCAGATTTGTTAAGGCAAAAATGCTTACAAAACTCTCAAGTAGAAGTGTCTTCTGGGCGTTATTTTTTAGCCCTACCATTCACTTCTGTTGCATAGTATGTATCAGGGTCGGGACAAGATATTTTGGTGCCCTAGGCACATAAAGCAAATGGCGCTCACTCAAGCAAAGGAATGGGTCTGAGACTAAGGTAACAGGACACCTACGTCTGATGGGTAACGTAACAAGCTCCAATGGCCACATGCACTAGAATATTTACCTTTTTAAATTTCAAAGTTAGATATAGAATCGTTCATTGTTAGCGAACCATTTACATAATATGAGGGACAGGACACAGTGATATTCATCCCTGACATCCTCTATTCTAAATGTCAAACCCAAAGACAGTCATGGAAACTAATATAATTTAACTTTAATGGGGGCCAACTAGTTTACATTAGAGTATCCGCCAAATGCTGGACACCTTAATTGAAACCAAACAGTCCCCATTATAGATAAAGGGATATGTATGACAGATTTTATTTCCATTAGGCTGGAGTCACACTGGCGACTAAATCGTACCACTAGAATGCGATGAAATATCGCATTGCAGTCGAACCAATATTAATCAATGGAGTAGCTCCCATCATCCGATTTTTTGTGGTCCGATTTAAACGTGCGAGTGCAATCGCAGCATGCTGCGATTGTCACCGATTGTGGGTCGACTATCGCCAATGCAAGTCTATGGGAGCGATGAAAAGTGGGATTTCAAACGGACCGCACGTGTGAGTTGCGATTAAATCGCACAACTTTTCCAGGTGACAGGAAACTGGCTTTGAATTTCTCAGGAAGCCTTTACATGCTAATTAGCTAAGCACATCTTAAAAAAAAACAGGAAGAACGCCTACACGGAGTCCAGAAACATGGCATCTAGCCACATCAATGTGGAACTCCTCATTGTATTGGTGCAGGAGAGGCCTGAATTGTGGGACCAGCGCGATTCCAACTACAGCAATCGGACGCGCAAAGAGGCGGCATGGAAAACAATATGTGTGCACATTTTTCCGGACTATCACCAGAGATCCAGGGAGGACCAAGAGCGACTTAGTAAGTACCGCATGTAACGGTTTTTCAAAATGTTTTTAAAAATTTTTGAAGCAAATAATAATGTAGCCTTATGTGTTTAAATGCTATTTAAAAGCCAGCATTATCGACCTCTTACTATTTAGAAGTACACATTGATGTGTGTGTACGCAAACAATATCCATGTATATTTAAATATCATCGATGCTTCGGCATCTATTGACTACAACATTTTGTATTTATCTTCACCTCAGATGTAGTGTTTTGGTCATAAAATTCAAACTGATTGAGGCGTTTTGTAAGGGGCCAAGCATTTTTGTAAATGTATGTTAGTGCTTATAACATGGATACTTCTGGTTGTATGTTGATGTCTTTTAATATTGTAAATCACATCACACATGACCAGTATTTAAATGTTCAGTGTTGCCTATTTTTTATTTTTGGCTTAATAAATAGATATCAGTCCTAATAACCTTTATGCTATTCTTAAATTTGTAGTGACTGATGTGACAAGACGATGGCGCAGTTGTCGGGACTGCTACCGGAGGGAGAGGCAGATTAGGGATCGGAGTGGGGCTTCAGCATCTAAGAAGAGGAAGTACCTCTATTTTGATAGACTGAACTTCCTTGAGCCAGTGTTGGATCTGCGACCGTAAGTGCATGTGTGTTGAAGCACTTTCATGGCAAAATTTCAATTTGTATTGATTTTAATTTGTATAATTTTTTTCATTCCTAGAACTGAGTCAAACCTAACTGAGAGGGAGACGGGGTCTGACTCAGAAGTGCTTATTGACCCCGTTGGTGATGGAGCACAGGAGGCAGGCCCTTCCTCAGCAGCATATGGGTCCACCCAAGCAGCACCGACAACAGCTGCAGGAGCTGAGGATTCCCAAACACAGCATCATGAAAATGAGGACCTACCTCAGAGCAGCAGCCCTAATAGGCCTCAAGATGTCTCTCCTTCTCCTTCCCAACGCACAAGGCGAGGTAGGCGGCGACGAGAAGGATTGGGTTCTGTGTCAAGGAGGCAGGTGGACCGAGGAGTTCTGGACTATTTGTCCAGTGTAGCTAAAGATGATGGTGAGGAGGGATTTTGCCGCAGTCTGGCCCCTTACCTCCGGGCTACTCAAATACAGCACAGACTGAGGATCAGAAGTGGACTGCAGATTGTGTTGGAAGCTGGATCAGCTCCTAATGATCCCACCAACCTACTAGATTATCTTCATAGATGGGTGGTTGGTCCTGAAAATTTAGTGAGGTTGTTAGCACCAAATCCAGCACAATCTGGTTCAGCCTCTGATCCTCCTCTCCTCCTCATCATCATCCTCCTCCTCCACCTCCTCCTTGTGTCCAACAAAACCCAACTCCTCCTCCTCATCCTACTGCAGCTCATTCTTTCTATGGAGCTTCCCAGCTCCAAACCATGGGACAGAGTGGCCATGCACAATATGCCCACTCTAACATACCCAATGTTGTTGGCTGGCCACAACATGGATATGTTAGACATGGGCATATTGGGGGTCACTCTGCTAGTGCTCAGTCATATCAATATGACTATGAGCATCAATTCCCTATGTACCCCTACCCACAAGGCATTCATGATGCAGCCAGTAACCCAGCTGCTACTGTAGGATCTGCAGCAGCTGTTTCTCAAACACAGGTTGCAGATTGTGGAAGGCCGAATACACAACCTGCCCCTCCATCCTCACCAACACCACCACCAAGCTACCATCAATTGTAGCTGTAAGAATTGTTTTTTATTTTTTAAGTTATATATTTTTCTATTTTCAGATTAATAATGTTATACATATTTTTTTGTTCTGTTTGGACATGTTGGTCCTTTTAACAAAAAATATATCAGCCTTTAAAAGGCTTCAAAAGAAAACACTAATGAGTAAAATTAGTGAAGTTACATTGGTTGTCTGTGTTTATTGTTATATGTTATGTAGTGTCTTAAGTATGGGAAAGTATTATCCAAAAAAGAGAGTCAACCATGAATTGAATAATCAAAAGGAACTTTATGTTATGATATCACATAAAACACACTACATACCTATGGCCTCATCTTGCCAAGGAATAGAACCACCAGGGGAAACAAAATAATTTGTCAATAATTCACGCACTTTCAGACCAGAAGGGGGACGACGAGGATGGATGACTGGTCTCATAGGCCTCGTCATATTATCAGACTGAAGGTCAGGCATATCAGCTGATGAGCATTCATGCATTCTTGTAAAATTATGTAGTACCACACATGCTTGCACTACAAGATTTACATTTGATTCACTTAGCTGAATGGCTGATTGTAGGACATGCCATTTGGCTGTAAGAATACCAAATGTGCACTCCACCAGGCGTCGTGCACGAGAAAGGCGATAATTAAAGATGCGTCTCTGATGGTTCAGATTGCGCCGAGGATATGGCCTCATAACATTACAACTTAATTGGAAGGCCTCATCCGCTACTACAACATATGGCACTGCATCCATATTGGAGTGTGGAAGTTGACATGGTGGTGGTAAGTCCAATTGGTTATTGCGTAGCCGCCGACCCATAATGGAAGAATTGAAGACTCTGGAGTCTCCAGTCCTTCCATAGGCCCCAATGTCTACAATTATGAAGCGGTAGTTACTGTCGACCAAGCCCAACAAAACTATAGAAAAATATTGCTTATAATTGTAGAATTGTGTCCCTGAGTTCGGCGGCTTACACACACGTATGTGCTTCCGTCCAGGGCTCCAATACAGTGTGGAAAATTACTGTTTTGTTAAAATCCATGTGAAATCCTCAACCAATCTTCCATTTTGGGCTCTGGCATCACTTCTTTATTTAGTCTGGACCAAATTTGTCCACAAGTAGAGCTGACTATTCCGGAAATGGTGGATTTTCCAATTAAAAACTAAATGCAGAGCAGCGTATGAGAGCCCAGTGGAAAGGAACCTGCAATACAGAAACAACAACAAACATGTACACATCAGACAAACAAAATATTAAAAAAACATTAAACAAATGTAAATAGTGGACATTTGTATACTCACACATTCTCTTAATGTTATGAGTTCATAACCATTAAGACTGCTACACACAAGCATATAGGGAAAATAATACAATTTCATAATGCCATGAGCTTCAGTATGTTAAGATGAACAAAGTAAGAAGAATGTGAAAGATGGTAAATTATGAAAAACATCATCAACATATCGTTGACACACATACCTTAATGTTAGAAGAAGCCTTTCCTCAGCACAAATTGAAGGACGCATCCTGGTGTTCTGCAAGGTGATTCCAGGGCGCAATATGTCCAGCAAAATATCAAAGGTGACAACACTCATGCGACAATAGGCAAAAAACTTGTCAGGATTCCTACGCAGTGTCGAATACAGGCGCTCAAAATGGCCTTTGCTGATCCTTCGCTTCACAAGGGGATGCACCCACATTCTTCTGCAGATTCTGTGAGAAACAACTACAGGGTATGGTTCCCCAAAAGTTCTGGATAGCAGCCAATAGTACAGCACACGCTCAGTTGTATTAAAACTTAGTCTGTCACTCATATTTTTAACTTAGCAGCAACACAACAGGAACCACTAAGAAGCAAAACACTCCACGGCAACGGTGGGAGGGTAATAACAGTCAAACCACGCTTAAATATGGGTCTGGCTCATTATTCAAATTATTTGCAGGCCTCAAAAACGTTAAATGTCCATTTTGCTATGATGCCACTAAAAATCGGTAGTCGGTGGGTAATCGGATGTGAAACGTAAGCGTACATGCTACAAAATCGCATCAACTACAAAAAATCGGATGCCAGTCGCATCAATGTTCATGAAATTTTTATCCGATTATTGACCGACTAAAACGGACCGATTTTTTAGACGTTGTGTGTGACTCCAGCCTTATGCAACAAAACTGATGGTTGGTGGTTCTTGTGTCAAAGCGCCAGGACACGGGACAGAGGACATTTTCCTTGTTCTCATAGAGTGTGACAGCAAGTCAGTGACTTGCTATCTTCACTTTGCTGAATATCTGTGGACAGATGAAAGTGCCAGGCGGCTGCAGGCATTCGGGAACATCTTTTTTCTTTAAACTGCGCCCCCCTTGGTTAGGCAGAAAATAGCGCCCTACCCCTCGTCCTGACCCTGGTATGTATCATCTAAACAGAGGAAAATATCTGAAGAATGGATGTT
Source organism: Oophaga sylvatica (assembly GCA_033576555.1). Lineage (NCBI taxonomy): Eukaryota > Metazoa > Chordata > Amphibia > Anura > Dendrobatidae > Oophaga > Oophaga sylvatica. The sequence goes on along the minus strand of JARQOD010000005.1, from coordinate 182,827,659 downwards.
ACTTCTTTTAAGCACTTGGTGTCTTTAAAAGCCTGAACATATCAACAAGTCATTTTTCTGTAGAAATTAATTGAAGATTCTTTTGAGATCCACTAACAATCATTGAAAATTGTTATTGATTGACAATAAGAAGAAATTGTCTGAATATATACAGAACTATAATTGAAAGCGGTAACATTTTTCATAATTCAAAAATAGCTTTTAGATTTGCTGAAATCAGAATACCACTTTAACTGCATTTACATTTGAATATTCAGTTGCATTAAGCTGTGAGGTCAGGATTCCTATTAATCCACATAACAATACACAGTCATTGATTTATTCTAACTCCTGTATAACCACTGAAGATTGATTTGTGACAATTAAAAATAAATAGGACTGCTTTATTGAACATTAAATATACATTTAATTCCTGGAGACAGTGGATATGATTATGTATTTTTCTATTATCTGTCTGGTAATAATAAAAGTGTTCTGCCTCTTTGTCCATTTCTCTAAATAAGCACTCCCATGAATATTTTTTTTCATTAAATCTCTGCGTATGTGCATCTAGTGTAGTGTGAGTATATCAATATACATTAAAGGAAATCTGTCACACTCTGGGACATACATGACCTATTAATATGGGCATACAGGTAATAGAAATGTTAAACTAGTCCTACCTGTATGCCTCATATTAATGGTATTGTTGTGGAAAAATGTTATATTCTTTCTGTATTCTAATGATTTCTTTTATGCTCCCGGGCATACGGTGCCTGGAAGAAATCCCTGCCTCCTTCATTATAGTACTACCCCCCTCCCATGCACGTCAGCTATGGCCGCGGAATTCCGCCTGCGGAACCATACCTCTTCCTCCCTTGTATGGCACTGCATTCAGGGTTCGGGTAAGGTGCTCTCCCCACTTCCTCCCTGCATAGTCATTGCCATGTACGCATGGTTCCTAGTGATGACTATGCTGAGAGGAACTGGGGAGAGTACCTTATCAGCACGCATGCCGGAGGTCACAGTGACTCACAAGCACCTGCGTAGACGATCCCTGAATGCAATGATCACAGAAGGGAGGAAGAGGTATGGATTTTAGTAAGGGAGTGCAGGACACAGGCACAGGATTCCAGCGCCATAACTGATGTGCATGGGAGGGGGGTAGTATTATAATGAAGACCGGCGGCAGGGATTTCTTACAGGCACCGTATTCCCCGGAGCCTGGAAGAAATCATTTCCATACAGAAAGAATATAATATTTCTCAACAACAAGACCATTAATATGAGGCATACAGGTAAGACTAGTGTAACATTTCTATTACCTATTTGCCCATATTAATAGGTCATATACAGCGTCGGACTGGAGCACCTTGGGCCCAGAAGAGAAAATCATTCTTGGGGCCCACTATGTAGCTACATACAAATAAATACAAGACTGCCAATTGTGCTGTAAAACGCGCTATATAAGGGTATAATATAAGGTAGTACATGTCTTAATTATGTAGTAGGGGTTTAGTCTGGGTAGGATAGATAATTAGCCCATGTAGTGCAAAGAATAGACCCTCTAAAAGCCTCATAGAAATAGGTATACACTATAAGTATAGCAGTCCCCCTAATATTCCATAGGGAATAATGCACCCCATGAACTGCCCCTCTAGGGAATAATGCGCCCCTAGATATACTGTAGCCCCCTCATAGGGCATAATGCTGCCCCACTCATATAGTAGGATATAGTCCCCCAGAATATAATGTAGTCCCCTGACGGAATAATGCAGGCCCCCATAGAGTATACTGTAGCCCCATCATATAGTAATATGTAGCCCCCCAGAATATAATGTAGTCCCCTGAGAGAATAATGCAGCCCCACCACAGAATATAATGCAGCTCCCCATAGAGTATACTGTAGCCCCCTCATATAGTATGATATAGCCCCAGAATATAATGTAGTCCCCTGAGAATAATGCAGTCCCCCCACAGAATATAATGTAGCCCCCTCAAAGTATAATGCAGACCCTCTCCACCCCCATCATTGTCCTCATCACCACCTCTAACATTGCCTTCTCCCCCACCACCCTTATCGTCTCCCCCACCACCCCATCACTGCCCATTCCACCACCTCAATCATTGCCTCCTCTCCACCACCATCATTGTCCATTTCATCACATCCATCATTGCCTCCCCACCACCATCATTGCCCATTTCATCACCTCCATTATTGCCTCCCCACCACCATCATTGCCCATCACCTCCATCATTGCCTATCTCCTCCATCATTGCCTCCCCCACCATCATTGCCTATCACCTCCATCATTGTCTTTCCCCACCATCATTGCCCATCACCTGAATAATTGCCTCCCCCCACCGTCATTGCCCATCACCTTCATCATTGCCTCCCCCACCACCATCATTGCCCATCACCTCCATCCCTGACTCCTCCCACCGCCAACATTGCCCATCACCTCCATCCCTGACTCCTCCCACCACCAACATTGCCCATCACCTCCATCGCTGCCTCCCCATCATTACCCATCACCATTGCCTCCCCACCATCATTGCCCATCACCTTCATCATTGCCTCCACCCACCGCCATCATTGCCCATCACCTTCATCCCTGCCTCCTCCCACCGCCATCATTGCCCATCACCTCTATCATTGCCTCCCCCAACCGCCATCACTGCCCATCACCTCCATCGCTGCCTCCCCAACCGCCATCATTGCCTCCCCCAACTGCCATCATTGCCCATCACCTACATTGCTGCCTCCCCCAACCGCCATCATTGCCCATCACCTCCATCATTGCCTCCCCCCACCATCTTTGCCCATCACCTCCATCTTTGCCTCCCCCACTGCCATCATTGCCCATCACCTCCATCCCTGCCTCCCCCACCATCATTGCTCATCACCTTCATCATTGCCTCCCCCCACCGCCATCATTGCCCATCACCTCCATCCCTGCCTCCTCCCACCACTATCATTGCCCATCACCTTCATCATTGCCTCCCCCCACTGCCATCATTGCCCATCACCTCCACCGCTGCCTCCCCCAACCGCCATCATTGCCCATCACCTCCATCATTGCCTCCCCCCACCATCTTTGCCCATCACCTCCATCGTTGCCTCCCCCATCATTGCCCATCACCTTCACCATTGCCTCCCCCCACCATCATTGCCCATCACCTCATCATGCCTCCCCCACACAACCCCTCTCACTCACACTACCACACACACACACACACACACAAAGCATCGCACCACATACACACACAACTTGGCACAGAGACACACAGCACAGCTCACCTCCCCACAGCAGCAGCACATCACGGCAGCCTGTTCCTCGCCTGCTGCTTTCTGTCTGAGACCCAGTGCTGGATGATGACATCATCCATTGGGCTCTCTCAGACAGGAAGAGCCGTGCAGGAAGCCAGGATGTGCTGCGCTATATTTGTGTGTGTCTGTCTCTGTATGTGTGTGTGTGCGGTGCTTTGTGTGTGGTGCATGGGGCTTTACATGCTGGCAGTGTTAGCTGCAGCCTACGGCTAACACTGCCCGCTATTAAAGAGAAATGGTATTCACGCCTCTCCACACCCATAGGTGCATGGGGAAGAGTGAATATTCATTTAGCTTTAGCAGTGGGGACACAATCCTGTCTCCAGCTGCAGCTACGCAGGCACAGGGCGGGCCCCCTTGACTCAGGGCCCCCATAGCCACTTGCTGGGGGCCCCTGGAGCAGTGGGGGCCCTTGGAGCAGTGGGGGCCCTTGGAGCAGTGAGGGCCCAGGCAGCTGCTGGCCAGTATGCCAGCAGGTGTCACAGCCTGGGCCCACCGGAGAATCCTCCGGTTCTCCGGTGGGCCAGTCCGAGCCTGGTCATATATAACCCGGGGGGTGACAGGTTACCTTTAATATACTCACATACCTCTATCATCTCCGTTATCTAGCACTGTTCTGCTCTTCTTCTCAGTGACTTAACTGCTCTGCAGACTCTTCGGGTCAAAGTGATTTTTACAATTTAAGCCTATGGAGCATGGTTCACGTGGTTTATAAATTTTGTGCATATTCTAAAATCATCTTTATTTTTGTCTTTAAACTTTTTTGTAAATTTTTAGTGCAAAAAGTCGCATATTTCACAAAATGTAGTAATAATTTCTGACATACATAAAATCAATCTCGGTGAACTGACGTACATTGTGTACATTGTGTTCAAAAAGTCACAAATCATGAATCATTGGCATCATTAAGTGCAAATAAAAACATGAGTTTGAACGCAAATGAAAATCAGGCTGAAAAAGACAAAGCTAGACAAAAAAAGGCTCAAAGCAACGATGAATCAGTACCATGCTGTGAGACAACTAAAGTTTTGCTGATGAAGAAATTTTCCTATCCCATCAATTAATTATCAAGAAGGATGCCCAGTCACGTCTTGAAGCATAATCAAGTGTATGGTAAGATCATTTGAAACACAAAAACATACTTGTGTAAACTGTATGATGGGGCAATGTACTTATCTCTATAATATATGCACTCATAGTCCTTCTCTTCGTGAATCGTCTTGGTTTGCAGTCATTAGCATCACACTACCAAGTCTTTAAACTTTCAAGTGGAGAAGACTGGATGCAATGTTGTAAGATAACACAGGCCAGAAGGTATTTTGATGATTAAAATGTTAGACCTGTTTCTGAGTATATTTGACCTGTGGAGTCCAAAATTGTTACAGTTTGAGATACAGAACATATGCCACTATTGACTCTGTTCGTCTATAGCAAAAATCTGAATATTTTATTGTGAGTTTAAATTATTACATTTTAAGCATGAAGGAAGCTTGTTAAAAATGTAAAAAAAAAGAGTGTAATAAAAATCTTCTTATTTCATACTAAAAGCACAGATTTATGATAAAAATTTTCCAGTCAGTTGACACACAAGAAGCTCCTTTTGTAAGACTTCCTTGGCAATCCCGCATAAGATTCCAAGAGTCTTCCATCATGCGTGAATTCCATCTTCATTGTTATCTGACTTCCGTTGTATTCATGTCTTGGTGAAATCTTTCACCTTGCTGTCTTAAGGGAACCTGTCACCAGTTTTGTCACATAGCAGCTAAAAATATCATCTTATTCAGTGTCTGCCTACATTCCCTAAATCCTTTCATAACCCCCTGACTCCCAATGCATAGCCCAAAAACGTTTTGTTTTCTCCGGTGCTGCATGCTAATCAGGTCCGTCCAGTCCGATGGGTGTGGCTTCAGTCCTCTCCACCCTTCCCCGGCTGCTGCTCTCAGTCCTTGGATCACGCCTCCTTCGTCATCCTCATCGCTGTGAAATATCTCACGCCTGCTCAGACAAATCGCGTCACGTGTTTGCTCAGTATGCTTTGCCCAACTGCGGGCAAAGCTGAAAAGCAGAAGTGCGCAAGCGAGATATATCTCATGGCATTGAGGATGACGAAGGAGGCGTCATTCACGTTAAGGATGGTGAGCAGCAGCCGGGGGGGTGGAGATAACAGAAGCCACGTCCGTCAGACCGGACGGTGGGCTATATAGGGGGTGGCAAGGTTATATAAGGACTTAGGGAATACAGCGCAGATGCTGAGTAAGATGATATTTTTAGCTGCTGTGTGACAAAACTGGTGACCTGTTCCCTTTAAGTGACCAAGATTCTCTGGAAAGCTATCTAAGTGACTGTGTAGATAATGGACTTTAACACTCATGTCTGTAGCCTGTAGAAATGAAGGCTCATATCCTCTACTAATTGTGTGCAGTTGTCCGCCTTCTTGTTGCCAAGAAAATTTTTCACAAGGCACATGATTCAATTTCATTCATTGATGCTATAAAATATGGATAATTTATCAGTTGTCTGATCTGTGGACCATCAAAAACTGATGCCTTCAGTTTTTCCATGGTAAACTCAAATAACTTACCGTATATGCTACGGATTCAGTGCAGAAGCCGTCTTTTTTCAAAGCCTTGATCCATCATTCCTTGCTTTATATGTAGTAGTGCCGTGTCAGTATGATTCTATCTTGGACCACCAAAGGTTCATTGATTATGTTTTGTTCTCAAACCGTATAATCCCTCAGAGGCCAATGTTTTCTTGCTCAATGTTATATATGCCATCCCATTTCTACAGAATAGATCTTTAAAATAGCAGACTAAAATTTTTAGAAATTCAACCATATTTAAAAAGCTAGAGCTGATGAGGTCTATGCAATGCAATTTTTGGAATCAGTGCCCCAAGTAACCCCTGAAAGCGGCCAAAAAACCAAGACACCAAAATATTTTTTGTTAGGCCGTGTACTATCACATGGTTCAAGTCACTTTAATAAGGTATGCCCCTAAGATTTTACATGATTTGATATAGGGTCATTCGCCCAGGGCATTGCGCTCCTGAAGATTAACAATTTACACCTGCGGCATATCCTGCAATCTGGCAAGATCCAAAACAATACAAGCAGGCTGTAAAGCCGTCAACTTACTCACATTGCATGCTCTTGCCTAGGTAGATAGCCAGGCTGGGATTGCAGGGTGGCCGGTGACCTAAATAATGAGTTATACACTATAAGGGCTCATACTCACTTGAGCCGAATTCGGATGAAAATCAGATGAAAAAAAATCGGATACAAATCTGACCAATGTTAGTCAATGGGTCAGTTTTCATTTGCGATTTTTTTCTCATCAGATATTGGTGTGAGAAAAAAATCGCCAGATCGCCAGATAGGTAAGAATAATGTTGTTTTATTATTTTATATTTATTTTAGAAGAACAAGGGCTTCGAACGGATTAAGAGTGAAATAAAAGATGGTCAAAAATATGTGTTTTTATTTCATTAAAATTATTTATTCTTAAAGTGTGTTTGTGTTTTTTTATTTACTTCAATAGTATTAATAATTGATAGTTGTCTAATTGACATCTCTCAATTATTAACCTGCCTTAAGGTCACCTTTCAATACTAAGGTGACATTAAGGTGACATTATTAACCCATTCGCCACCGCTACAGGGCAATGGGAATAGACGGGCAAAGTGCCAGAAAGGGCGAATCTAATTATAGATTTTCCCTTTCTGGGGTGTCTGGGGGCAGATGTTAGTAGCCAGGGGGTGCACAAAAAAATGTACCCTCCCTAGGCTATTATTATCTGCCCCCACTCGCTTGCTTTGTCTGTCTGGTGGAGAAAATACAGCGGGAGCCCACGCATTTTTTTTCAACGAATTTACACCTTTAATTAACCCCTACATGTCTGAAATTTTGAACAAATACACTCATGTAATTGTAAGTTCAAACCATATATCAAAATACAGGAAATGACATGGTTAACTGTGTGGAAACAATGTATCATTTCATGTCGGCTTCTGTGATTTCACAAAAGCCGGCAATTGAATTAGCGGCTATTACAGTATGTAGAAGTGTATGAACTATAAATATATATATATGTATGTGTCACAATGACATGTATATATATATATATATGTATTCTATGTGTATGTATCTAGTGTTTTGTGAGCTGTCAGTGTGATTTTACAGTAGCCGGGGATGAATTGCCGGCTTTTCAAAGGAGACTGGTGCTTATAAATCGGACAGCACGTGCATGGTGCGAGTGCTGTTCGTTTTTTAATCGCACCCATTGACTTGCATTGGCGATATTCATCCCAAAATCACATCAAATCGCAGCATGCTGCGATTTTTTTCTCACAACAATATCTGATGAGAAAAAAATCGCAAATGAAAATTCACCCATTGACTAACATTGGTCAGATTTGCATCCGATTTTTTTTCCTCTGATTATCATCCGTTTTCGGCGCCAGTGAGTATGAGGCCATTGACTAACATTGGTCAGATTTGCATCCGATTTTTTTTCCTCTGATTATCATCCGTTTTCGGCGCCAGTGAGTATGAGGCCTTTAACTAAAAATCTCTCTGTTCTTTAGAATGGAGAGAATTTTTAATATGGGGTACATTACATACTTTCTTGTTTTTACAAGCAGTTTACAATTTTATCAATTTGTGAACTTGAGACAACCTCTTTAAGAGTCTTTTACAAAAGAGAAACGATTACCGTATTTCCAGTCATCGCCCCATTTAAAGCTAGATAGCGAGCAAAGATTTCCTTAGGCTACTTTCACACTTGCGTTTTTTTGCGCTGCGTTTCGAGCGCACATGAAGCGCATTAAAAAAACGCCTGCAAACGCTTGTAAACGCTGCAATATTTAGTCGCATCAGCATACGCATTTCGACAAAAAAACGCAGCGTTTGTCTGCGATTTCATGCGTTTTTGCATGCGTTTGCGTTTTTTTTGGCGCATGCGTTTTCTATTTGTCACATTATCATCTTTGTCTCCATCATCTCTGCCTCCATCAGCTGTCTCCATCATCTCTGCCTCCATCAGCTGTCTCCATCATCTCTGTCTCCATCATCTCTGCCTCCATCATCTCTGTCTCCATCATCTCTGCCTCCATCATCTCTGCCTCCATCATCTCTGGCACCATTGTTTACAGAAAAATCGCGTGCGTGCAAAAGCGCTGATGAGCGCAAAGCCATGCGCACGCCAGCGCCCCCATAGACTGCAATGTTATTTTTTGCGCATAGCATGCGCACACGTGCGCACGCGTTTTTTTAAAGCGGTTGGGCGGAAAAAAAAATGCAACATGTAGCGTCTGGCGCGTATGGGCGCACACCGGGAAAATGCGCAGCGCACGACAAACGCACATGAACGCGTGCAAGCGCTAGACCCTGCGCCTGCCATGTTAAAGATAGGGGAACATTGCGCATGCGTCCGATAGCGCAAGATGCGCTGCGCAAAAAAACGCAAGTGTGAAAGTAGCCTTAGTCACTTGAATTTCCTTCACTTGCAGGAGAAATGTATGGAAAGTGGAAGCTTCCCTGAGCTGGAAATTCTAGGTATGATGATTGCCAAAGTATCTTTAGAAAAGTTCTAATTTTTGGGACAACCCCACTGCTTACAATGCATTCCAAATTATTATGCAAATTGGATTTCAGTGTCATGTGGTAAATTGAAAAACGTTTTTATTGTCTGTAACCAAAAGAGTATGTTCCGTAGGAGATATACTGTCCCTTAACCTGTTTCAGGAACATACTACTAAATCTACCTGGCTTCTCCACAAACATTTCAAAGTGTGCGGGCAATGCTTGCAATGTCTGCAGCTTTGCAGACAATAAAAAACAGTTTTTCAATATACCAAATGGTAAAAATCATGCAATAGATGATCTTATCAACTGCAACTCACACCATGTGGTGTACTGTATCGAGTGCAGCATGTGTCACATTCGCGGGCTGCACCATTAGGAACCTAAAGAGACGTATTGCAGAACATATTTCTAACATTAGCAATAAAAATGGATCGTATTGCGGAGCAGTGAAGCACTTTGTAAATGTGCACAAAAATTTCTACTGCATTGAAAAGGTTAAATGTCTTAAAAGGGGAGGGAGTTGGCAAAAATATCTGACAACACAAGAGGCTTTTTGGATTACTTAGCCAGTATTTTTTTTAATGTGAGACACTTTAGCATTGTTTTGGTTTGCATTGGTCAATTCCTGTGATTGGTTCCTTGTTACTTTATAATGTATCTCATTCCACTGTTTCCATATACTATGATTAAGGGCGTTCTTCGCCAGTTTTAACATTTTTCCTGGACATTTTTAGTTTTAATGTATTCAAATAAATAGTTTTTTCTACTTACCAGATGGACGTGCTGCATTCCCCCTCTCTCCTGTGATAATTAGTTTGCCAGGTGAGCCTAATTAAAGGAAAACTACTTAAGGCCCTGTGCACACTTTGCGTTTTTAGATGCGTTTCCGCTGCGTTCTTCAACATGCGGAAACGCGTCCAACACACAGCACAGAGCACATGCAATGCAATCCAATGGGAACCGCAGGTCTGCTGTGCACATGCTGCGGAAAAAAACGCGCGGTTTCGCCGTGCTTTATTTTCCGCAGCATGTCAATTCTTTGTGCGGAACTGCAGCGGTTCGGTGCCCATTGACTTGCATTGAGTCGGGCACTTCCGCAGCAAAACCGCAGGTCTAAAAAAGATCTGCGGTTTTGCTGCGGGTGAAACCGCTGCAGTTCGGGAGGAGGGAAGTGTGCGGGCCGAGTGTGGGCGTGTATAGTGTGCGGCGCTATGTGTGTGGGCGGTGCGTGGGCGTGTATAGTGTGCGGCGCTATGTGTGTGGGCGGTGCATGGGCGTGTATAGTGTGCGGCGCTATGTGTGAGGGCGGTGATTGTGTGCCGGTGTCTGCGTGATCGGTGTGTGGGGCTGTGTGCGTGATCGGTATATGTGCGGGGCTGTGTGCGTGATCGGTGTATGTGCGGCGGTGTGCGGGCCTGTGTGCGGGATCTGTGTATGTGCGGCGGTGTGCGGGGCTGTGTGCGTGATCTGTGTATGTGCGGCGGTGTGCGGGGCTGTGTGTGTGTCTCCGTGTATGCAGGCATAGTCGGATGGGACTACAAGTCCCATCCGGCTATGCCTGCTACAGTGACAGTGACTGACACATTAGCCAATGATGGGACAGTAGTAGTCCCATCATCCGGCTAATGTGCTGAATGTAAAAAAACAAAACACATACATTACATACAACATATAACATACACATGACATACAGAACATACACATGACATACAACACATAGAGTATATACTCACCTATTCCCCGATGCCATCCATCTGTGTACCGCTCTACCGCCGGGAGAGAATGACGTCACTACAGTTCATTCTCTCACAGTAATGCTGGGTGAGAAAATTCCCACGCAGCATTGCCATAAAGTGAGAAAATTGAACTCAGGTAACCTCAGTGATGCACTGCAGGAGCCATTGTCTCCTGTCAGTGCATCACTGGGAGACCCTACAGAGCAGTGGCATCACCTGATGTCACTGTTCTATAGGGGAGACCGTCGTGGGACACTCGTTATTAATTGGACTGCGTCGGACAGGGAGTATAGGGTTGTTTTATTTTTTTACGTTTTATTACAGGAGATCGAGGGCGTCACTTGGATCTGAGCGTATAATAAAGATATGAAAACCGTGTTGTGTTTTATTTCATTAAAATAATTTATTCTTATGCGTGTGTTGTTGTTTTTTAACCCTTTATTAATATAAGATTAATAATGGATAGGCGTCTTATTGATGCCTCTCTATTATTAACCGGGCTTAATATCACCTTACAATAGCAAGGTGATATTAACCCCTTATTACCCCTGTAAGGTGGCGGTGTTCACACCGTGCAGTAACTGAGACAGTGACCCAAGCAAGTCCAACATAAACAGCTTTTATTCAGCAACTCACGGGTTAAACAGAAAAACGTCCTCCGATACTCAGCCAAGTTAATATCAGTCCATAAACAAAGGTTGCCGGGAACAACGGCCGCGCCGGGCCGAACAGAGCCGACAGGTGCAGAGCCGCGCCAGGTGTAGGTACGGCTAGACGCAATCCGCGTAGCTTTCCTGCTATGCTCCTAGCAGGGTCAAAACATAGAACCACAGTATCCTTAGTGCAGGAGTTTTAAAGACCTGTAGCAAAAAGCCACTGGAAAACCCGGGTTGGAGGGAGGATGCCGCCCCACTGCCTCCTGTGACCTCCTCCAAGGAATGAAGGACCTGCCGGACTTTACCTAATCTGCCTTAGCCAGGTAGTCTGGCCAGGTCATTGCTCACCTTCATTCCTGCATTGCAGCCGCAGCTGTGTGTGACTGCAATGCACTCCAATGGTTTTAATAGGTCTCTGTACACATTCTGGTGGAAACATAGCGTCCTTCATAAACGATCCCGGTCACTGTCTCACATATTCCCCCCCTCTGTTCAACCTTGTGGGGTTGAACATCTGTCACCATACAGGGTGCCCGGGACAGGGCATCCGCGTTTGCTTGCAACTTTCTGGGGCGATGTTCTACAGAGAAACTGAAATTTTGCAGTGACAGGAACCACCTGGTGACTCGCGCATTCCTCTCCTTGGCATTCCTTATCCATACCAAGGGTGAGTGGTCCGTCACCAAGCGGAACTGACGCCCGAGTAAATAATAACGTAGTGATTCCAAGGCCCACTTAATAGCCAAACACTCCTTCTCTACCACGCTATAATTTTTCTCTGCCGGGACAAGTTTTCTACTCAAGTAGGTGACCGGGTGCTCTTCACCATTCACTTTTTGTGACAACACCGCCCCTAGGCCTACCTCCGAGGCATCTGTCTGTACAATGAAGGTCTCCTTGAAGTTGGGGCTGATGAGGACCGGCTGTCCACACAGGGCCAACTTCATGGACTGAAAGGCTTCTTCTGCCTGAGGGGTCCACCGAACCATTACCGTTTTTTTTTCTTTCAAGAGATCGGTCAGGGCCGCCGTTCGCCCAGCAAAATTAGGTATAAACCGGCGGTAATACCCAAGGATGCCAAGGAACGCCTTCACCTGTTTTGTACTCGATGGTTTAGGCCAGTTTTTTATGGCCTCAATTTTATTGATTTGGGGCTTGATAGCTCCTCGGCCTATCACATACCCCAAGTATCGGGCTTCCTCTAGCCCTATCGCACATTTTTTTGGGTTTGCCGTTAACCCCGCGGCTCTGAGAGAATCCAGCACCGCTTGTACCTGTGATAGGTACGTTTGCCAGTCGGAGCTAAATATGATAATATCATCTAGATACGCGGACGCGTACTCCTGATGCGGCTTTAGCACTATGTCCATTAATCTCTGAAATGTAGCCGGGGCCCCATGTAACCCAAAAGGTAAGACCACATAGTGATATAAACCCTCCGGAGTTACAAAGGCGGTCTTTTCCTTCGCCGAATCTGTGAGAAGTACCTGCCAGTAACCCTTGGTGAGATCGAGCGTGGTAAAGTACTGGGCCTGCCCCAGTCTCTCAATCAGCTCGTCCACCCGGGGCATTGGATAAAGGTCGAACTTCGACACTTCATTCAATTTCCGGAAATCGTTACAGAAGCGTAATGATCCGTCTGGTTTTGGAATCAGTACAATGGGGCTAGCCCACTCACTCCGTGATTCCTCTATGACGCCTAACTGAAGCATTTGTTTTACCTCAGCCGTGATGGCTTGCCTCCGGGCTTCGGGCACCCGGTATCAGGGTGGATTGATTTAAATCACGCCGATTTAAATCAACGATTTAAATCATGATTTAAATCAAATGATTTTTTTCTATTTAAATCAGATCGATTTAAATCGTGATTTTAATCATGATTTAAATCACCGATTTAAATCAAAAGATTTTTTTAATATAAATCACGATTAAAATCTAAAACTTTCAATCATTGTTCAATTAACTCCACACTTCTAGCTTGGATGGTTGGAGCAACATCCACAACGACCCCATAATTTGCACTTGTGTCACAACAGAAGATGGTGAAACTTACCTTACAGACACAATCGACACATCTGGAAATTCACATACTGCTGAATATTTACTTGAAATTGCTAAGAACTCAATTCACCAATGCCAAGAACAGTTTGGATGTAAAGTAAGGAGCTTAGTTACTGATAACGCAAGCAATGTGGCAAAAATGCGAGCGGAACTGGCACATGAGGATGACACAAATGTCATTACATACGGTTGTTCTGCCCATTTGTTCTGCCCATTTGTTGCATCTTTTGGCAAAAGACCTGCATATTTCGGGTGTCAAGGAACATGTTGTAGAAATTGTTAAATATTTCCGCAATAATCATTTTGCACATGCAACCTACAAGGAAATGGGAGGACTGAAGTTGGTTCTACCACAAGATGTTAGATGGAATACCTTGGCTGAATGCTTGGAACTGTTTATTAACAACTGGTCAAAATTAGTGTCCATTTGCGAAACACATCGGGATAAAATTGATGCTAATATACGAAGCAAAGTATTAAATCTTGGTGTGAAGAGAAATGCCGAGGACCTTTTGGAAAGGTTAAAGCCAATATCTATTGCGTTGGATAAAATGCAGAAAGATACTGCAACCATAGCTGATGCCACAGAAGTTTGGAAAGATTTAGAAGGTTCGCTAGATCGCTTGAACCTCTCAAACAATGTAAAGTTTGCAATACACCACCGCAAGGACCAAGCATTAAAAGAAGAACACTATTTAGCCAATATCTTGCATCCCATTTACAGAATGAAAAAACTATCTGAGGCGGAAATCAACTCTGCAATGGAGTGGCTCGCCAATACTAACCATGACATTGTGGCAATTGTGCTGAAATTGAAGTGTGAATCTGCACCATTTCAAAAATACATGTTTGCAGATAACGTCGTTAATGAACTAAAACCACTGGACTGGTGGAAGTCGCAATCACTTGTTCTTCCAGCGAAGATAATAAATGTAGCTACTCAGCTACTGACTGCATCGGCTTCATCGGCAGGAGTAGAGAGATTGTTTTCTTCATTTGGTTTTGTGCACACAACAGTCCGAAACCGCTTAGGAACTGCTAAAGCAGGACAACTAGTTTTCCTATTAAAAGTCCTAAATAAACAGTAGGCTTAAAGGACTGATGTATTCACTGAAGATGTTTGCTTACTTCAAACGTTAGAGATAGGCTATTGTTAAAAAGTACTTACTCTCTGTAGTTCAATTCTGATTGTTTAATAGTGCAAATAAAAATTATTAGGTTTCATAATCATCAACTGTTTTAATATTTTTATTTGTGTAAAATAATTTGATTTGCAAAAAGACAAAGTTTTGCTTGTGTACAACTTGATTAAAAAATCCTATTTAAATAAAAAAAATCCGATTTAAATCAAAAAAATCAGATTTAAATCAAAAAAATCCGATTTTTTTGATTTTTTTTAAAAAAAATCATGATTTTTATCCACCCTGCCCGGTATGGACTTATTCGCACCCTTACCCCAGGTTCAGTGACAATGTCATGTTGAATAGCCGTAGTTCTACCGGGTAGCTCTGAGAACACGTCGGTATTGTGTTGCACCAGGGAGCGAGCCTCCCGTCGCTGCTGTTTAGTGAGGGTATCACTTATCCTGACCTCCCCCTTGGTCGCTTCCCGGGCTGAAGGTAAAGAACTTTCTGGTGATATGCCCGGGGTAATGTCTGTAACCAAACACTCTCGATCCTTCCAAGGCTTTAGCAGGTTTACATAGTAAATCTGCTCAGGTTTCCTCCTTCCGGGCTGGTACACCCGGTAATTTACCTCCCCCACCTTTTCTCGAATCTCATATGGCCCTTGCCACTTGGCCATGAGCTTACTCTCGGCTGTGGGTACCAGTACTAATACCCGATCGCCCTTGTTAAAAGACCTGACTCTGGCTCTTTTATTATATGTGCGCCTCTGGGTTGCCTGGGCATCTAACAGATGTTCTTTCACGATGGGCATGACCGCCGCGATCCGGTCCTGCATACTAGCCACGTATTCAATTATACTCCTATGTGGAGTCGGCTCTTGTTCCCATGTCTCTTTGGCTACGTCCAACAGACCCCTAGGGTGTCTGCCGTACAATAACTCAAAGGGAGAAAACCCTTTGGAAGCCTGGGGTACCTCATGGACGGCGAACATCAAATAGGGTAGCAACATGTCCCAATCCCTTCCATCCTTAGAAACCACCTTTTTTAACATGGACTTGAGGGTTCTATTGAACCGTTCTACTAACCCGTCGGTTTGAGGGTGGTACACCGAGGTGCACAATTGTTTAATTTTTAGCAGTTTGCACAGTTCTCTTGTCACCTTGGACATAAAGGGGGTCCCCTAATCTGTCAGGATCTCCTTAGGTAGTCCCAGGCGACAGAACATGGCAAACAGTTACCGAGCATTAAGTTTTGCCGAGGTGTGGCGTAGTGGTATAGCCTCCGGGTACCGGGTGGCATAGTCAACGACCACCAGTATATGTTGGTGGCCACGGGCGGATTTTACAATGGGCCCTACCAAATCCATTGCAATTCGTTCAAAAGGTACCTCTATCACTGGCAGGGGTACCAATGGACTACGGAAACTTGCAGTGGGTGATGTCAACTGACATTCGGGGCAGGATTCGCAGTACCTTTTGACCTCCGCGTAAACTCCAGGCCAAAAGAACCGCTGCAAAATACGTTCTAGAGTTTTTTTTTCCCCTAAGTGCCCACCCAGCAAGTGTGAGTGTGCCAGATCTAGAATCACCCGACGATACGACTGAGGTGCTACCAACTGTTCCACGACCACGTCCCTGATCTTATCTATCCTATAGAGCAACTCACCACTGACTACCATGCGTGGAAATACCGTAACTGCATTGGGCTGTTGGGCGACGCCGTTTATCTCTAGCACCCTTTCCCACGCCTGAGTCAGGGTGGGATCCTGTAGCTGAGCGGTCCCAAACGTGGCCCTGGACACTTCCAGCTCGGGAATCGATGGGGTCTCCTCAACCTCTCCTGCCAACACCTCTAAGGGACACCTATCGGGGTCACACTCTATCCCTAGGTGGGACACCCCTACGGCAGGTTCGTCGGGTATAGCATCTGTAATACATTTTACCGGGGGAGCATGGATTTTGTTTTTCCACAGAGTCCAGAACAGGGGCAAATCTCTTCCCAACACAGACCCATAGGGAAGATTTTTTACCACTCCCACCACATGTTTTGTGTCTCCACAGGGCGTAGACAAAACTACCTCTGTAGTTGGATATTCTCGGAGGTCCCCATGGATACATACAACCCCTATCTGCCGTCCGCTGGGGTTGTCGTCTGCCACCAGTGACCCATGTACCAGAGTCACGAGGCTCCCTGAGTCCAAGAGAGCCTCCGTAGGGTACCCATTAACCAGTACCTGGCATAGTTGGAGTTCACTGTCCGGGGGGTCGAGGCTCGCGGTGCAGACTGACTGGGCATACATTGAGACCCGACGGCTTATATCCGCAGTCCATGGGTTCCGTAGTCAGGGGACAATTAGCAATCACATGTCCCGGGCCCTGACATCTCCAGCACCTGAGGGTGGAGGTACTGTTAGGTCTTATAACAGTTTGAGAGGGAACCGGTCTCCTGCCACTCTCACTCCGGGGTTCCCCTTCAGCACGGACACGGTGCTGACTGTCCCTAGCAGGGGGACGTGACCCCTTTTCCGATTCCTGGGGTGGCAGGGATCGGCGTGACAGCCGAGAGGGGGCGGAGTCTCGAATGAAGTCCTGAGTGGCCAAGTAGCGCTCGATCAAACTGACTACCTGGTCGAGCGTGCCGGGGTCGCCTTGCCCCACCCAACGTTGTATAGCAGCCGGCAGAGTCCTTACCAGCCGGTCAGTCACCACCCTCTCCACCATCTGGGCTGGAGACAAAGTCTCTGGCTGGAGCCACTTCTTTACCAGCTGCAGGAGGTCATAAGCCTGAGACCGAGCGGGTCGTGTCTCCACATAAGCCTATGCAAATACACGCTGAGCCCTCACGTATGTATTAACCCCTAGTCGGGCAAGGATCTCACCTTTGAGCCTCTGGTAGTCCTGGGCGTCCTCCCGACTGAGATCGAAGTAGGCCTTTTGTGCATCGCTGACCAAAAACGGAGCCACTACTTCTGCCCACTGGCCGACTGGTAGGTTTTCCCGCTCCGCTGTGCGTTCATAAACTGTCAGGAAAGCTTCCACGTCGTCCTCCGGTCCCATCTTCCGCAACGCTGAGCGAACCCTGTCTCGGGCCTCGCGACGTTCAGGGGCTGGCGCCGTCGAGGTCTCCCTCAGAGCAGAAATCTGTTGCAGCAGCAGTTCGTTTGTTTTTTGTTGCTGCTGGTACAATAGCTGCTGTTGCTCATTGTGCTGTTGCTCCCGCTCCTGCTGTTGCCGCTGGAGACTCAGGTACTGCTCCTGCTGTTGTCGCTGAGACTGCAGCTGCTGCTGTTGTGTAATTACCAGCTGCTTTAACAGCTCTTCCATTTTGTTCACGGGGTGAGGCTGAAAAGTGGCCGGTCGGATTGTGGTCATGAAGCTGCCGGTGGGTATGCCTCAGTCACAGTGCCCGCATTCTCCACCAACTGTAAGGTGGCGGTGTTCACACCATGCAGTAACTGAGACAGTGACCCAAGCAAGTCCAGCATAAACAGCTTTTATTCAGCAACTCACGGGTTAAACAGAAAAACGTCCTCCGATACTCAGCCAAGTTAATATCAGTCCATAAACAAAGGTTGCCGGGAACAACGGCCGCGCCGGGCCGAACAGAGCTGACAGGTGCAGAGCCGCGCCAGGTGTAGGTACGGCTAGACGCAATCCTGCGTAGCTTTCCTGCTATGCTCCTAGCAGGGTCAAAACATAGAACCACACTAATCCTTAGTGCAGGAGTTTTAAAGACCTGTGGCAAAAAGCCACTGGAAAACCCGGGTTGGAGGGAGGATGCCGCCCCACTGCCTCCTGTGACCTCCTCCAAGGAATGAAGGACCTGCCGGACTTTACTAATCTGCCTTAGCCAGGTAGTCTGACCAGGTCATTGCTCACCTTCATTCCTACATTGCAGCCGCAGCTGTCTGTGACTGCAATGCACTCCAATGGTTTTAATAGGTCTCTGTACACATTCTGGGGGAAACATAGCGTCCTTCATAAACGATCCCGGTCACTGCCTCACACCCCATATCCCACCGCTACAGGGGAGTGGGAAGAGAGGGGCTAATGTTATGTTTCGGTAGCTGAGGAGTGCAGGTAAAAAAGGAAATACACCAGAGAAGTTGGAATCTATGAGACTGCAGTACCCTGACTAACCACCACAACTAGAGGCAGCCGTGGAGCGTTCCTACGTTGGTCCTAGACGCCTCGTCACAGCCTGAGAAACTAACTACACCTAAAGGTAGAAAGAGGAAAGCTATCTGCCCCGGAGCAGATCCCCAAAGAACATAGAAAGCCCCCAAACATGTAATGGCGGTTAGACAAGAGGAAATACTGACACAGACAGAAAATAGTATGAGCAAACGTTGGGGCCCAAACTACCTAAATAGAAAAGGATAGGAAGGGCACTTACTGCAATCCCAAAAAACCCTGAAAAGCACCAACTCTACTAATTTCAAAAACACCTGAGATCACACGACCTCTACACCTAAATTAGTTCTCTGGTGTAACAAAATCAAAACAGCAGCCACTGAAAAAACTGGAAAAAGCAAGTGTTCAAACATCAGTGGCTGAACTAAACTGAGAGGGCAAAACCCCCCGGAGGGGACCCTGAAGGCCCCCACAGAAGTGCAGGACAAAATGCAAAAATCAAGCACAACAACAAAAAGAAGAAAATGTCTTATCTGTTAGCAGGAGATGCAGACACGACACAGCAGGCTACAAAGGAAACAGGAATCAAGGATTGAGACCAGAACAATTGATCACCGGCAACCCTGATGGGAAGGCGAGTCCCTTATATAAGACCAGTCAGTAACACCTGATTCCCAATCCTCACAATCTTCACTGGACAGTCCAGTACCGCTTGTAACCACCAGAGGGAGCCTCTGCTCAGAACTCATTTCAAGTCCATTCACAACAGTACACCCCCCTTGAGGAGGGGTCACCGAACCCTCACTTGAGCAACCAGGTCGGTAGGATGAGTTCTATGATACGCACGGATGAGTCTCCTAGCATGGATGTCCGAAGCAAACACCCAAGAATTGTCTTCCTGACCATAACCTCTCCACTTAACCAAATACTGGAGTTTCCGTCTAGAAAAACGAGAATTCAAAATTTTCTCAACCTCAAACTCCATATTGCCCTCAACCAGAACAGGGTCAGGAGGCAAAGCAGTAGGAACCACTGGCTCAACAAACCTCTTCAACAAGGACTTGTGGAACACATTATGGATCTTAAATGTCCCTGGAAGAAGCAAACGAAAAGAAACAGGATTAAGAATCTCCATGATCTTAAAGGTCCAATGAACCTAGGCTTAAATTTAGGAGATGCCACTCTCATAGGAATATTTTTTGAGGACAACCAGACCAAGTCCCCCACTTTAAACCGAGGACCATCAGTCCTATGCCGGTTAGCAAACCACTGGGCCCTCTCCTGAGAGAGGGACAACCTCTGCACTACCTGGTCCCAAATCTGTTGCATACGCTCCACAACAGAGTGAACACCTGGACAGACAGAAGCCTCCATCTGTCCTGAAGAAAATCGAGGGTAAAACCCAGAATTACAGAAAAATGGAGACATCAAAGTGGCAGAGCTAGCCCTATTATTAAGAGCAAACTCAGCCAAAGGCAAAAAAGAGACCCAGTCATCCTGATCAGCAGACACAAAGCATCTTAGATAAGTGTAAGGTTCTTTGTCTCTTTTGACATGTTCCTTGAAACTCAGTTTTCCGTCGGCCATTTTGGTTTCTGTCTTTCTGCAGCTCTTGCCCTCAGTTAATATGGAGTTTCCAGTTTTCATGTTCCGCCCTGATTCTCTCCCTCTTGCTTCTTAAGCAGCCTCAGCTGAACAATCAGTGCTCCTGAATCAAGCCTCAGTCAGCCTGTGACCTGACTCCTGGAAACCTAGGATTTTGGACTCCAACTATTTCTACTGAGGAACTTTGGAACACTTTTGGACTTTGGAAACCTGCTGTCTGGTGAATCCATGTTTGCAGAGGAATTACGGTACAGAGAAGAGATCCTGAACCTGCTTGGAGAGTTATTGTAGAGCTTGAAGTTACTCTGGCCTGCTGTGTTCTCCTGCCTCTGTTCCTGCAAACTGTGTGACCTTTTCTGCATGCTTGTATGAAGTAATACAAGTCATTTCATATCAACCTATGTCTCATGTGTTTTCCTCGCACCCAAGCACAAGACGCTATAGGAACTGTACACTATACATGACAAGATTCAGGAGCCAATGTTTAGTGTCTGCTGGGTCTGGGAAAGCCGTGTCTGCTGTGACTGTGGATATCAGATGTCCGTTTAATACCTTCTGTGATGACAGTGGTTGTGACTTCTCACAACCATTCCAGGTGAGCGCATTCCCTTAAATGTTACTCTGGAGTGTTACCACAGGTAAACACTATTGTTTTTTTTTTTTTTCCTTTCCTCTTCTCCTTCCAGCACTTCTGCCTTAAAAGATCTGGAAGATGGAGGCCCGCATAAAGGAGCTTTGCGGAGTGACTGATACAATCCTTGCAGATATACAGACTATAAAGACCCGTTTTGCAAGCCTACAGGACCTCACTAATCATAATTTGCAAGTGTTTGGACAAACTACTCAGGAATTACGAGCCAGGATTGAGGCTCTAGAGGAACGAGTCCAGGCTCCTGCCATAACCCCGAGTTCTGGGATCCCCAAGTTACCTCCTTTTCGTTTTGGCGGTGAACGTGAGAAATTCAGGGGATTTATTAACCAATGCAATCTATTTTTCTCTGCACATGCTTCACAATTTCCCACTGAACGATCCAAAGTGCTTACTATAATCATGTTGCTTACCAATAAGGCTTTGATGTGGGCAAACCCTCTGATTGAGACTGAGGATGATTGTTTGAATCACCTTGATGCTTTTATTTCAGCCATGGGGCAGGTGTTTGATGACCCCAATCGAGGTGCAACAGCTGAAGCAGCCATGTTAACTTTGCGCCAAGGTAAGCGTTCAGTAGCCGAATATGCCTTGGATTTCAGGAGATGGGCTCTTGATACCACTTGGGACACTTCCGCCAAAAAATCTATTTTTCGGAAAGGGTTGTCTCCACTGATTAAGGATGAACTTGCTCGTGCCGACCCTCCCACTGCGTTAGGTGACTTTATTAACTATTGTATCCGTATTGATGCTCGTCTGACTGAACGCAGACAAGAGAGATGGTTCGAAAATAATCGCACTAACCTTTTCCTACCTCCCTCCTCAGCTAAGGAACCTTTGAGTAGGATCACAAGGGAACCTGAACCTGAACCCATGCAGGTGGACTCTTTACAAAGACGGGTTAGTGATGCACGCAAAGAACATCGTATAAAGGAAAATCTATGTTTTTACTGTGGTAAGTCAGGGCACTTCATTATAAACTGCCCCAGCCGTTCTCGTAAGACTACTGCAGCAGTCATTCACTGTGAGTGTTGCGAGAGGAGCTCTGTCATGTCCGAGCCTCAGACTCCAGAGAGATCTGCTGCAAGAGATCTTGATTTTTCGGACTTAAACTCTGTTAGTTCTGGGGACAATGACGGTATAAACGCTGCAATTTTTCAAGTTTCCTCAGCGGTGTCCCAGCTGAGTTGTAAAAGAAATAATTCTCATTGCTTCCTTTCCATCAAACTCTGGGTGGACTCAGTCTGGGTGTCTAGCTCTGCTATGATCGACTCAGGAGCAAGTGGAAATTTTATGGATATCTCCTTTGCTCTGAAACAGGGGATACGTTCAGTGAAGAAGGCTACTCCAGTACAGATGGAGACTGTGGATGGCTCCCTGCTGACCTCTGGACCAGTGGATCAGGAAACAGAGCCTTTTTGAGGGTCCTTATGGGTAAAGATCATCAGGAGAAAATGTCTTTTATGCTTATCTCTTCTCCCCACTTTCCCATTATTCTAGGGCTACCATGGCTGCAGGCGCAGAATCCTACGATTAACTGGGAGACCAAGGAATTACAGTTTCCGGAGAAACAGATGAGTCAAGGAGTTTCAGCTTGCTCTGTTCCTAAAGGAACCATGTCAGTCCCTGAACTACCAGCTGTATACCAGGACTATGTGGATTTATGTGACAAGAAGAACGCTGATCAGCTTCCTCCTCACCGTCCATATGATTGTCCAATCGAATTATTGCCTGGAGCCGAGATACCTTTTGGTAAGATCTACCCCCTAGCGGGGCCCGAGCTAAAAGCTTTGAAGGACTACATAGATGAAAATCTAGCCAAAGGCTTCATACGCCCCTCTTCATCTCCCGCAGGTGCACCCATCTTCTTTGTGAAGAAGAAAGATGGATCTCTGAGACCCTGCATAGACTATAGGGAACTCAATAAGGTTACTATTAGAAACCGTTATCCATTGCCTTTAATCCCTGAGTTGTTGGAGAGAGTGCGGCACGCCAAAATTTTCTCTAAACTGGATCTCCGTGGGGCCTATAACTTGGTCCGTATTAGACCTGGGGATGAATGGAAGACTGCATTCAGGTCACGCTATGGACACTTCGAATATCTAGTTATGCCTTTTGGTCTGAGTACCGCCCCAGCCACTTTCCAACACTTGGTGAATGACATCTTCAGGGATCTCCTAGATACATTTGTGGTGATTTATCTGGATGATATTCTAATTTTTTCTAACTCCACAGAGGAACATCATGGACATGTGAGAATGGTCTTAGAACGCCTAAGACAAAACCATCTCTACATCAAACTTGAAAAGTGTGAATTCCATAGGACCGAAATTCAATTTCTGGGGTATATACTATCTACGCAAGGGATTAGTATGGATGGAAGCAAGACCCAAGCCATCAAGGATTGGCCAATTCCTAGAAATGTGAAGGAGGTGCAGCGCTTCATCGGGTTTGCCAACTTCTATAGACGTTTCATTAGGAATTTCTCTGAGGTAGTGTCACCTATCACCCAACTTACCCGGAAACAGTCTAGGTTCTCCTGGACCCCGCAAGCTCAGGAAGCATTTTCCTGTTTAAAGGACAAATTTACCACCGCACCTATCTTAGTACATCCCAACCCCGAGCTTGCCTTCATAATAGAGGTGGATGCTTCAGACTGTGCCGTTGGAGCTATACTCTCTCAGAGAACAGGTGAGAAGAATGTCTTGCATCCCTGTGCCTTCTTTTCCCAGCAGTTGTCTTCGGCTGAGAGGAACTACGATGTGGGCAATAGAGAATTGTTGGCCATTATTGCCGCCTTCAAGGAATGGAGACACCTTCTTCAGGGAGCTGCACAGCAAATAGTCGTCCTGACAGACCATCGTAACCTTGAATTTATCAGGTCGGCTAAGTGCCTGACTTCTCGTCAGGCTCGCTGGAATCTTTTCCTAAACCAATTTAATTTTGTCATTTTTATAGACCAGGATCGCGCAATGGAAAGGCTGATGCACTCTCTAGGATTCATTCAGCAGAGACACGTCCACTTACTCCTCCTAAGACTATTCTTCCTGACTCTAGATTCCTGGGAGTGATTCATAATCAAGACCTACTTAAGGACATCAAGGAAGCATACCATGCGGATTCTTTGTTGTCTCAACCCCCAAGGGACGTAAGTCTTGTCTTTAAGAATGGTGTGTGGATTCAGGGACAACGTGTCATGTGTGCATCGCCACGAAGATCGTCGCGGTTGCACATTCTGACTTCTCACAGCTGAGTTGCTGTTTCTTTGTGTTTGGCAGTGAGGGAGTTAATTCTGTCTGTGCTCGGTTCTGGGACTGGGTTCAGTTTCTCCCGGCTGCAATTAATTATTTGTTGATTGGTTTCCTTTAAATCCCTGGTTGTCTGTTTTGGAAGTTGCCAGTGAAATTCTTCATGCAGACCACAGATAGGATTGAATCTGTATAGACTTAAGTTAATGAGCTCCTTAGTTGTTTTAAGCTCAACTTGCTTAGAGTTTTATATCCCAGACCATTTATGTTCCTTCTGTGTTTGAGTGTGTATGCGAGTCTGTGTTTTCTCCAGTCTGTCCTATATGTCTAATCTGTGTATTTAGCAGAGATCAGCCCATATCCCTTTGGTGGTAATCAGGGTCCTTCTTAGGACTGATTACAGGGTTCAGGGACTGATAGGAGACTAGGTTAGGCTGGAGACTTGGACCTCTGAACCATTATCAGTACCTCCAAGGTGAGGGATTAGTTAGGACCCCAGTTTTAGGGTCAGGTTAGATCCCGGTCCTCCTCTTTCCTGTGACAGCGTATCAAGTCCTCAAGATTAACCCTGAGTTCAACGGATATCGTGTCAGGTAAATCTATTCTATATTTACATGCTGATGTTGCTAAACTATATGTTGTATAGAGTGTTGTTTCTGTAAGAATAGTTTACTGACATCGTACACATATCATTAGACAGCGTGACATTTTCACTGGCCAATAAAATTATCCCCAGTTGCCATGGATCCAGTAGCCCAGCTGGCTCTGCAGTTGCAGGGATTATCCATGGAGCTGACGGACATTAAGTCCAAAGTTTTGTCTCCCCTGGAGCAAACCAGATTTGAACCTAAAGTAGCTCTCCCGGACAGGTTCACTGGTGGGCGAGACAAATTTTTCACATTCCGGGAAGCATGTAAATTGTATTTTCGGCTTCGGCCTCGATCATCAGGGAGGAAGAGCAGAGAGTGGGAATTGTTATCTCGCTCCTACAAGGGGACCCTCAATCCTGGGCATTCTCTCTTCCTCCGGGATCCCCGGCTCTACAGTCTGTAGATCGATTTTTTACTGCCCTGGGTTTGGTATATGATGACCCAGATCGGGTCTCTCTTGCTGAGACAAAATTACGTAAGATACAGCAGGGAGATCGTCCGGCGGAGGAATTTGCTTCTGAGTTCCGTAGATGGGCCACAGATACTCAGTGGAATGACCCAGCTCTTAGGAGTCAGTTTTGTCATGGGCTTTCTGACAAATTAAAGGACGTTTTGGCTCAGTATGATTCTCCTCCATCACTGGAGGCTGCTATGGCCCTAGCTATCCGTACTGATAGACGGCTTCGGGAGAGGGGTGAGGTAACTCTGCCCCCGGTAGTTGCTCCACCTACTACAAAAGTCCCTTATGTTGAGGTTCCCCTTGTCTGTTCAGAGGAGCCTATGCAGTTGGGAGGGACATCATTTCGTAGGAGGGGATTGGTGGTACGCAGCAGGACTAGAAGGTGTTTCTTCTGCGGGACAGAGGGACAGTTTGTTGGGGGATGTCCATCCCGTGCCTTGTTGAGCAAAAAGTTGCCGGAAAACTGTTAATCCCAGGTTGTGTGGTGGACGACAACCTGGGAGTATGTATTTCGTCTGCTAGTTCTTCTCAGTTCCTTGTACCAGTGGAGATGGTGGTTGGTACGAGAGTGGAGAGATTTTCTGTTCTTCTTGATAGTGGGTCCGGGGCTAATCTGGTTGACGCTCAGTTTGATCAGGCTCAAGATATGCCTCTGAGTGTATTGGCCAAACCGATCCCTATATTCTCCATTGACGCCAGGCCTCTCGGCCAAGGTAGCTTTGTTCATGAGGTCCATAACATTGATATTCGGGTAGGGGCGATACATAGGGAACAATTATCTTGTTATGTGTTGGAGGGTCTACCTACTCCTATTGTGTTGGGACTTCCTTGGTTGGTTAAACATAACCCTGTGATTAATTGGCAGTCCAGAGAGATAAGCCAATGGGGTGAGTTTTGCAAAAGTAACTGCATGAGCACGGTCATCAGTGCGGTCGTGCCTAGTACATTGCCTCCTTTTTTGGAGGACTTTGGGGATGTGTTCTCTGAGGAGGGGTGTCAGGAGTTGCCTCCTCATCGCGTGTATGACTTCTCTATTAATTTACTTCCTGATGCTAAGTTACCTAAAGCTAGGTTATATAACCTTTCTGGTCCTGAGAGGCAGGCTATGAAAGACTATATTTCGGAAAGTCTGGCCAAAGGGCATATTAGACCTTCATCTTCCCCAGTGGCCGCGGGGTTCTTCTTTGTGAAGAAAAAAGATGGAGGCCTACGCCCTTGCTTGGATTTCCGCGAACTTAATCGGATTACTGTTCGAGATCCGTATCCTCTCCCTCTTATTCCTGATCTCTTCAATCAAATTGTGGGCGCCAAATGGTTCTCTAAATTGGATCTCAGGGGGGCGTATAATTTGATTAGGATAAAAGAGGGGGATGAGTGGAAAACGGCGTTTAACACGCCGGAGGGACATTATGAGAACCTTGTCATGCCTTTTGGTCTGACTACTGCACCAGCAGTATTCCAACATTTTGTTAATGACATTTTTCGTCACCTTGTGGGGCTGTTTGTGGTCGTATATTTGGATGACATTTTAATTTACTCGCCAGATCTTGTGTCTCACCAGGAGCATGTGAGACAGGTGTTGCAGATCTTGCGAGACAATAAACTATACGCCAAACTGGAAAAGTGTGTATTTGCTGTACAGGAACTTCAGTTTTTGGGTTTCTTGGTGTCAGCCTCCGGTTTCCGTATGGACCCTGAAAAAATGAGAGCAGTGCTTGAATGGGATCAGCCAGAGGATCTTAAGGCTCTGCAGCGTTTTCTGGGGTTTGCTAACTACTACCGGAAATTTATTTGTAATTTCTCATCTGTTGTCAAACCTCTCACTGACATGACAAGAAAAGGGACGGATTTTTCTAAATGGTCGGACAAAGCTTGCCAAGCTTTTTCCTCTTTGAAAAAATGTTTTGCTTCGGCACCCGTTCTCATCCAACCAGATGCATCACAGCCGTTCATTGTGGAGGTGGACGCGTCTGACGTAGGGGTGGGTGCAATATTGTCCCAGGGTCCGTCCCCTGGTAAATGGCATCCGTGCGCTTTCTTTTCTAAGAAGTTGTCGTCCGCCGAAAGGAATTATGATATCGTCAATAGGGAACTTTTGGCCATTAAGTTGGCTTTTGAAGAATGGCGTCACTTTTTGGAGGGGGCAGTCCACCCGGTCACCGTCATTACTGATCACAAAAACCTGCTGTATTTGGAATCTGCTAAGCGTCTGAATTCCAGACAAGCTCGATGGTCGTTGTTTTTTACCAGGTTTAATTTTGTCGTCACATATCGCCCTGGGTCTAAGAATGTTAAGGCTGATGACTTGTCTCGCAATTTCCCAGGGGCCGGGAAAACGGATGACCGGATTCCTATCCTTCAGGAGGGGGTGGTAGTGTCGGCTGTATGTTCTGAGCTTGAGGAGGAGGTATTAGAGGCTCAGGGGGACGCCCCTGCAGGACCTTCAGGGAGACTGTTTGTCCCAAATCAGTTGAGACAAAAGGTTATTGAGGCACATCATAATTCTGCTTTAGCAGGACATCCAGGGAGTAAGGCTACTTTAGATCTCCTTTCTCGCCGGTTTTGGTGGCCTAACGTTAATAAAGATGTTATAACTTTTGTCGCGTCCTGTGGGGTTTGTGCTCGCTCTAAGACCCCGCATACCCGTCCGTCTGGGACCCTCTTACCCTTGAAACTTCCGGAGCGTCCATGGACTCATTTGTCTATGGACTTCATTACGGATCTTCCTCCGTCGTCAGGGAAAACTGTCATACTGGTGGTTGTTGACAGGTTCAGTAAGATGGCACATTTCATTGCTCTTCCTGCCCTCCCTAATGCTAAGACTCTGGCGCAGGTGTTCATTGGGGAGATTTTGAGACTTCATGGGTTGCCTTCTGATGTGGTGTCAGATAGGGGGTCTCAGTTTGTGTCTAAATTTTGGAGGGCATTTTGTTTACGTCGGGGGATGCAATTGTCATTTTCCTCGGCTTTTCATCCGCAGACCAATGGTCAGACAGAGCGTCTGAATCAAAGCCTTGAGACTTATCTTCGGTGTTTTGTCTCAGAGAACCAGGAGGACTGGTCTTCTTTCTTGCCTCTGGCAGAGTTCGCTCTTAACAACAGGCGGAGCGAGTCCACTGGTAAATCCCCGTTTTTTGGGGCATATGGTTTTCATCCCCAATTTTGTACTTTCAATGGGGGGGGGCCCTTCTGGGGTTCCTGAGGAGGAGCGTTTCTCGTCGTCACTTGCTTCAGTGTGGAGAGGTGTATTGAATAATCTGAGTGCTATGGGGAACCGTTATAAACGTATGGCTGATAGGAGGAGAGTTTCTGGTCCAGATCTGAATGTGAACGATCTGGTATGGTTGTCTACCAGGAATATAAAACTTAAAGTTCCCTCCTGGAAACTGGGTCCCAGATTCATCGGGCCGTACAGGATCAGTTCCATAATTAATCCTGTGGCATTTCGTCTGGACCTCCCTCCTACGTTTAAAATCCACAATGTGTTCCACAAGTCATTACTTAAGAGGTACGTGGCACCAGTCATACCGTCACCTCTACCTCCTCCTCCAGTGGTGGTCAATGGTAACTTGGAGTTTCAAGTGTCAAAGATCATTGACTCACGTCTGAATCGCCGGTCCCTTCAGTACTTGGTGCATTGGAAGGGGTATGGTCCAGAGGAGAGGACGTGGGTTCCTGCGTCTGACATTAACGCAGATCGTTTGGTTCGGACCTTCCACAGAACTCACCCGGGCAGACCTGGCCCTGAGGGTCCGGAGGCCCCTCGTAGAAGGGGGGGTACTGTCATGTGTGCATCGCCACGAAGATCGTCGCGGTTGCACATTCTGACTTCTCACAGCTGAGTTGCTGTTTCTTTGTGTTTGGCAGTGAGGGAGTTAATTCTGTCTGTGCTCGGTTCTGGGACTGGGTTCAGTTTCTCCCGGCTGCAATTAATTATTTGTTGATTGGTTTCCTTTAAATCCCTGGTTGTCTGTTTTGGAAGTTGCCAGTGAAATTCTTCATGCAGACCACAGATAGGATTGAATCTGTATAGACTTAAGTTAATGAGCTCCTTAGTTGTTTTAAGCTCAACTTGCTTAGAGTTTTATATCCCAGACCATTTATGTTCCTTCTGTGTTTGAGTGTGTATGCGAGTCTGTGTTTTCTCCAGTCTGTCCTATATGTCTAATCTGTGTATTTAGCAGAGATCAGCCCATATCCCTTTGGTGGTAATCAGGGTCCTTCTTAGGACTGATTACAGGGTTCAGGGACTGATAGGAGACTAGGTTAGGCTGGAGACTTGGACCTCTGAACCATTATCAGTACCTCCAAGGTGAGGGATTAGTTAGGACCCCAGTTTTAGGGTCAGGTTAGATCCCGGTCCTCCTCTTTCCTGTGACAGCGTATCAAGTCCTCAAGATTAACCCTGAGTTCAACGGATATCGTGTCAGGTAAATCTATTCTATATTTACATGCTGATGTTGCTAAACTATATGTTGTATAGAGTGTTGTTTCTGTAAGAATAGTTTACTGACATCGTACACATATCATTAGACAGCGTGACACAACGTCTGTATATACATGAAACAGTCAGATTGAGAGTATTGCAACTCATCCACGATTCCAAGATAGCCGGGCATAGGGGAATTCTAAAGACACAAGAATTTCTTTCTCGTTTCTTTTGGTGGCCCACTTACAGGAAAGATGTTTTAAACTATGTCACTTCATGTGAAGTCTGTGCAAGATGCAAAACACCTCGCTCCTCACCAACTGGTCTGTTACAACCTCTTCCCACCCCGTCCCGCCCGTGGGGATCCATTTCTATGGACTTCATTGTGGAGTTACCAACCTCTCAAGGGAAGAACACCATTCTAGTGGTGGTTGATCGTCTAACAAAGGCAGCTCATTTTATCCCTTGTGTCGGCTTACCCACTGCAAAACAGACATCAGACTTGATGATTAAGAATGTGTTTCGCTTACATGGAGTACCGGATGAGGTCATTTCGGATCGAGGGGTGCAATTCACTTCAAGGTTTTGGCAAAATTTCTGTGCCGCATTGGACATTAAAGTAAACCTTTCTTCTGCTTTTCATCCCCAGACTAATAGACAGACAGAACGAACCAATCAGACCCTGGAGCAGTATCTCCACTGCTTTATCTGCCACCTACAAGATGATTGGGTGGATCTACTTCCACTGGCTGAGTTCTCTTATAATAACTCTCAGAGCGCCTCCACTAAGCAGTCTCCTTTTTACTCCAATCTAGGTTATCATCCTAACATTCTTCCTCGATTTCCCATAGATACGCCCTTGCCGCCAGTGGCTGAAAGAATCACTTCCTTACAAAAGAATATGGATCTTCTAAAGGAAAATCTAGAATTGGCTCAGGAAAGGTACAAGAAAGCAGCAGATAAATTTCGTAAATCTGCACCAGCTTTCAAGGTAGGAGATTTGGTCTGGCTGTCAACCAGAAATCTTAAAATAAAGATTACATCGTCTAAATTGGGACATAAGTACATTGGACCTTATAAGATCAGTAAGATTATAAGTGCTGTTGCTTGTCGTCTTCAACTGCCCAGAACTATGAGAATCCACCCTGTCTTTCATGTATCCCTACTAAAGGCTGCAACACCCAATACGTTTCCTGGACGCTTTTCTCCTTGCCCTGACCCAGTGCTGGTCGATGGTCAGGAAGAATTTATGGTGGAAAGGATTCTAGATTCCAGGTTGTACAGAAATCAGTTGCAATATTTGATTAAATGGCAGGGCTACCCAGTGGAGGACAACTCATGGGAACCAGTCAATAATGTAAATGCTCCTCGCCTGCTCCGCCAGTTTCATCAGAGGTACCCTGACAAGCCTGGTCTGAGGTCAACCGGAGGTTGTCCTTAAGGGGGGAGTAATGTAAGGTTCTTTGTCTCTTTTGACATGTTCCTTGAAACTCAGTTTTCCGTCGGCCATTTTGCTTTCTGTCTTTCTGCAGCTCTTGCCCTCAGTTAATATGGAGTTTCCAGTTTTCATGTTCCCGCCCTGATTCTCTCCCTCTTGCTTCTTAAGCAGCCTCAGCTGAACAATCAGTGCTCCTGAATCAAGCCTCAGTCAGCCTGTGACCTGACTCCTGGAAACCTAGGATTTTGGACTCCAGCTATTTCCTACTGAGGAACTTTGGAACACTTTTGGACTTTGGAAACCTGCTGTCTGGTGAATCCATGTTTGCAGAGGAATTACGGTACAGAGAAGAGATCCTGAACCTGCTTGGAGAGTTATTGTAGAGCTTGAAGTTACTCTGGCCTGCTGTGTTCTCCTGCCTCTGTTCCTGCAAACTGTGTGACCTTTTCTGCATGCTTGTATGAAGTAATACAAGTCATTTCATATCAACCTATGTCTCATGTGTTTTCCTCGCACCCAAGCACAAGACGCTATAGGAACTGTACACTATACATGACAATAAGTCTCCAATGTCTGATTTGCTCTCTCAGTTTGACCATTGGTCTGAGGATGAAACGCCGAGGAGAAAGACAATTGAACACCAAGTTTAGAACAAAAGGTCCTCCAAAATCTGGAAACAAACTGGACTCCTCTGTCAGACACAATGTTCTCAGGAATGCCGTGTAAACGAATCACGTGCTGAAGGAACAAAGGTACCAATTCATAGGAGGAAGGCAACTTAGGTAATGGCACAAGATGTATCATCTTGGAAAACCTATCACAAATCACCCAGATGACGGTCATTCTCTGAGAAACAGGGAGGTCGGAAATGAAATCCATAGAGATATGGGTCCATGGTCTCTTGGGCACAGGCAATGGCATCAACAAACCACTAGAGCGGGAGCAAGGCTTGGAGCGAGAGCAAGTCCCGCAGGACTGCACAAATTCCCTGACATCACGAGACAAGGTAGGCCACCAAAAGGACCGACTAACCAAGTCTATGGTACCAAAAATTCCAGGATGACCGGCCAACGCGGAACAATAAATCTCAGACATCACACTCTTTTTCCAGTGGTCCGGGACAAACAATTTCCCAACAGGGCAGCGCTCGGGCCTATCCTCCTGACACCCCTCCAGAGCCAGTCTCAAATTGGGCGAGATGGCGGAAAGAACTACACCTTCTTTCAAAATAACAGAAGGATCAGATAACTCAGGAGAGTCCGCAAGGAAACTCCTTGAAAGGGCATCCGCCTTAACATTCTTAGTGCCAGGAAGAAAGGAAACCACAAAATTAAAACGTGTGAAAAACAAGGCCCACCTGGCCTGTCTAGGATTAAGTCGCTTGGCAGATTCCAGATAAACCAGATTCTTATGGTCAGTAAGGACCACCACCTGATGTTTGGCTCCCTCCAGCCAATGTCTCCACTCTTCAAAAGCCCACTTCATGGCCAATAACTCCCGATTACCCACGTCATAATTACGTTCAGTAGGAGAAAATTTTCGAGAGAAAAAGGCACAAGGGTTACTTTTAGAGGTCTCTGGATCTCTTTGGGACAAAACGGCACCTGCCCCAATTTCAGAGGCATCAACCTCCACCTGAAATAGCAGAGAAACATCAGGCTGCCGTAGAACAGGAGCAGAAGTGAATCTCTGCTTAAGTTCCTGAAATGCAGAGACTGCCTCAGGAGGCCAATTCACCACATAAGAACCCTTTTTGGTCAAATCAGTTAATGGTTTAACAATAACCGAGAAATTACCAATAAATTTATGATAAAAATTGGCAAAACCCAAAAATCTTTGAAGAGCCTTTAATGAAGTAGGTTGGACCCAATCACAGATGGCCTGAACCTTGACCGGGTCCATTTCAATAACAGATGGGGACAAAATGAATCCCAAAAATGAGATCCTCTGTACGCCAAAAAGACACTTTGATCCCTTCACATACAGAGCATTCTCTCTCAAAATCTGGAATACAGTTCGAACATGTTTCACATGAGAGTCCCAGTCATTGGAAAAAATCAAGATATCATCCAAATAAACAATCAGAAATTTATCCACAAAATCCCTGAAAATGTCATTCATGAAGGACTGGAAGACAGAAGGAGCATTAGTGAGCCCAAAGGGCATCACAAGGTACTCAAAATGCCCCTCAGGGGTGTTAAATGCCGTCTTCCATTCATCCCCGTGCTTAATGCGAATAAGGTTATATGCCCCCCTGAGGTCAAGCTTGGTAAACCAAGTAGCATTTTTCACCCTGGAAAACAGGTCAGAAATCAAGGGTAACGGGTATTGATATTTCACAGTAATATTGTTCAAAAGACGATAATCAATACACGGCCTTAATGAACCATCCTTTTTGGCCACAAAGAAAAAACCGGCACCTAAGGGTGAAGAGGATGGTCTGATATGACCTTTCTCCAATGACTCCTTGATATAAGACCGCATAGCGTCATGTTCAGGTACAGACAAGTTAAAAAGGCGACCTTTAGGGAATTTACTACCAGGCACTAATTCAATAGCGCAATCATAGCTCCTATGGGGAGGCAAGGATGCAGATTTACTTTCGCTAAACACATCAGAAAAATCAATCAAAAAGTCAGGAACATCCTGAGCCTGGGGGGAGGCAGAAAAAACAGGAGTGTTGGTATTAACACATTGGCAGCCCCAACTGGTTACAGACACAGATTTCCAATCCAAAACAGGATTATGAGACTGTAACCACGGGAAACCCAGCACGATAATGTCATGCAGATTATACAGAACCAAAAATTTGCAGCTCTCCTGATGATCAGGTTCAACCCTCATTATCACCTGAGTAGAGAACTGAGTAGAGTTGAGCGATACTTTCCGATATCCTAAAGTATCGGAATCGGAATGGTATCGCCGATATCACTAAAATATCGGCGATACCCGATACCGATACCGGAAGTCCCATGTAAGTCTATGGGAACAAAATATCGAAATTAAAAAAAAACCCATTCTTGCCTTGTTGGTTAATTGTACATGAAGGAAAACAAGAAAGAGTAATGTAGAATGTATTGGGGGAGGTTGAGGAGACATTAAAGGCATAGATGTTTGACCCAATCCAATGGAATAGCATTAATTTTTATTTTTTAGGAAATACGTTCGGATTGACGAACAAATTGACAATGTTGTTAACCTTTTTTCTATTTTGTCAAATATGTCTGTTTCACAACTTCCATGGTCTTCACCTTTTTAACTTTTCACACACTTTCTCCTTCATAATTTTCAGCAGCATCATCTTTCTCATCAAATTATTCTTCATCTTCACCTTCTTAATCTTCTAAAACTTCTTGCTATTCATCTTTTTGTTAACATTACTTATATTGTTCTTATTAAACAGTTATTATTCTTCATATTCTACTTCTTCATCTTCTTCCTATTCATCCTTTTCATCATATTCTTATTTGTGACAGACATTCCTGTACTTGTAATCTGTAAAACTCTGAATTTTCATCCTTCCGTTCTTGCTGTCACGAAAGATTTTAATTACAACAGTATTTGTCCGCGTTCAGTTTAGCCTGCAGCAGCATCAGGCATTTTCCAGGGGCACCACGAGGAGGAACGGACTCACCCCCATACACTGCTTAGTCTTCTTCTGCTTAGAATTTAGAGCATATATTTTGCTCTTCATTTTGGTCTTATACTTAATGTTCTTCTGCTTTTTGATCTTCTGCTTATTGTTCTTCTGTCTCTTGTTCTGTATCTTGTAGTTTGTCTTAACCTTCTTTGTCCTGTTGGTGATGGTACAAAAGCCAATGGAAGTAACGAGGACCAGCTGACTGTGCTGGAACCCGGAGGGTCAGCAGAAGGAAAAGAGCCAATGGCACAACCGAGGACCAGCTGACGTTACTGGGACAGGGTTACTAAGCAGGAGGTACCTGTGCTCCAAAGCACTACCAAGGACCAGCAGACGTTGCTGGAACTCGGATACCGACATGGAGGCACCTAGGCCAAAGGCACTGCGGAGAACCAGCTGACGGTACTGGAACCCGGATGGGTAGCAGAAGGTACAAGAGCCAATGAAAGTAACGAGGACCAGCTGACTGTGCTGGAACCCGGAGGGTCAGCAGAAGGAAAAGAGCCAATGGCACAACCGAGGACCAGCTGACGTTACTGGGACAGGGTTACTAAGCAGGAGGTACCTGTGCTCCAAAGCACTACCAAGGACCAGCAGACGTTGCTGGAACTCGGATACCGACATGGAGGCACCTAGGCCAAAGGCACTGCGGAGAACCAGCTGACGGTACTGGAACCCGGATGGGTAGCAGAAGGTACAAGAGCCAATGAAAGTAACGAGGACCAGCTGACTGTGCTGGAACCCGGAGGGTCAGCAGAAGGAAAAGAGCCAATGGCACAACCGAGGACCAGCTGACGTTACTGGGACAGGGTTACTAAGCAGGAGGTACCTGTGCTCCAAAGCACTACCAAGGACCAGCAGACGTTGCTGGAACTCGGATACCGACATGGAGGCACCTAGGCCAAAGGCACTGCGGAGAACCAGCTGACGGTACTGGAACCCGGATGGGTAGCAGAAGGTACAAGAGCCAATGAAAGTAACGAGGACCAGCTGACTGTGCTGGAACCCGGAGGGTCAGCAGAAGGAAAAGAGCCAATGGCACAACCGAGGACCAGCTGACGTTACTGGGACAGGGTTACTAAGCAGGAGGTACCTGTGCTCCAAAGCACTACCAAGGACCAGCAGACGTTGCTGGAACTCGGATACCGACATGGAGGCACCTAGGCCAAAGGCACTGCGGAGAACCAGCTGACGGTACTGGAACCCGGATGGGTAGCAGAAGGTACAAGAGCCAATGAAAGTAACGAGGACCAGCTGACTGTGCTGGAACCCGGAGGGTCAGCAGAAGGAAAAGAGCCAATGGCACAACCGAGGACCAGCTGACGTTACTGGGACAGGGTTACTAAGCAGGAGGTACCTGTGCTCCAAAGCACTACCAAGGACCAGCAGACGTTGCTGGAACTCGGATACCGACATGGAGGCACCTAGGCCAAAGGCACTGCGGAGAACCAGCTGACGGTACTGGAACCCGGATGGGTAGCAGAAGGTACAAGAGCCAATGAAAGTAACGAGGACCAGCTGACTGTGCTGGAACCCGGAGGGTCAGCAGAAGGAAAAGAGCCAATGGCACAACCGAGGACCAGCTGACGTTACTGGGACAGGGTTACTAAGCAGGAGGTACCTGTGCTCCAAAGCACTACCAAGGACCAGCAGACGTTGCTGGAACTCGGATACCGACATGGAGGCACCTAGGCCAAAGGCACTGCGGAGAAACCAGCTGACGGTACTGGAACCCGGATGGGTAGCAGAAGGTACCCATGGAAATTAAAGTTGAGGCAGCAGGACTGTTTGCCGTTCACACAGCAGGGGAACAGCTGACATTACTGAACCCCAGTAACACAGGAGCAAGTGTAGACTGTGCTAACAGCACTTCCGAGAAACAACTGGCGGTGTTGTAACCCAGGGATGAGAAGAGAACATGGTGGAGGCAGCAGGACTTTTTGCCGTTCACACAGCAGGGGAACAGCTGACATTACTGAACCCCAGTAACACAGGAGCAAGTGTAGACTGTGCTAACAGCACTTCCGAGAAACAACTGGCGGTGTTGTAACCCAGGGATGAGAAGAGAACATGGTGGAGGCAGCAGGACTTTTTGCCGTTCACACAGCAGGGGAACAGCTGACATTACTGAACCCAGTAACACAGGAGCAAGTGTAGACTGTGCTAACAGCACTTCCGAGAAACAACTGGCGGTGTTGTAACCCAGGGATGAGAGAGAACATGGTGGAGGCAGCAGGACTTTTTGCCGTACACACAGCAGGGGAACAGCTGACATTACTGAACCCCAGTAACACGGGAGCAAGTGTTAACTGTGCTAACAGCACTTCCGAGAAACAACTGGCGGTGTTGTAACCCAGGGATGAGAAGAGAACATGGTGGAGGCAGCAGGACTGTTTGCCGTTCACACAGCAGGGGAACAGCTGACATTACTGAACCCCAGTAACACAGGAGCAAGTGTAGACTGTGCTAACAGCACTTCCGAGAAACAACTGGCGGTGTTGTAACCCAGGGATGAGAAGAGAACATGGTGGAGGCAGCAGGACTTTTTGCCGTTCACACAGCAGGGGAACAGCTGACATTACTGAACCCCAGTAACACGGGAGCAAGTGTTAACTGTGCTAACAGCACTTCGAGAAACAAACTGGCGGTGTTGTAACCCAGGGATGAGAAGAGAACATGGTGGAGGCAGCAGGACTGTTTGCCGTTCACACAGCAGGGGAACAGCTGACATTACTGAACCCCAGTAACACAGGAGCAAGTGTAGACTGTGCTAACAGCACTTCCGAGAAACAACTGGCGGTGTTGTAACCCAGGGATGAGAAGAGAACATGGTGGAGGCAGCAGGACTTTTTGCCGTTCACACAGCAGGGGAACAGCTGACATTACTGAACCCCAGTAACACAGGAGCAAGTGTAGACTGT
>JARQOD010000005.1:182730634-182789912 GCA_033576555.1 Oophaga sylvatica | reverse complement strand
TGAGGTCATTTCGGACGGGGGGTTTTGCAATTCACTTCAAGGTTTTGGCAAATTTTTGGCCCTTTTGGACTTAAAGTAACCTTTTTTGCTTTTCATCCCAGTTAATGGACAGACAGAACGAACAATCAGCCCCTGGAGCAGTTCTCACTGCTTTATCTGCCCCCTACAAGATGATTGGGTGGTCTTTTCCCAGGGCTGAGTTCTCTTATAAAAACTCTCAGGCGCCTCCATAAGCAGTTCCTTTTTACCCCCAATCTATTTTTAATCCTAACATTCTTCCCGTTTCCCATAGATACGCCCTTGCCGGCAGTGGCTGTAAAATCACTTTTTTTAAAAAAGAATTGGATCTTCTAAGGAAAATCTAAAATTGGTCGGAAAAGGAAAAAGGGGAAAGAGCAGAAAAAATTTCGAAACCTGCACCAGCTTTCAAGGTAGGGATTTGGGTTGGCTGAAAACCAGAAAAAAAATTTTAAAGTTTCCCATCGTCTAAATTGGGAAATAAGTACATTGGACCTTAAAAGTAGTAAATTATAAGTGCGTTGCTTGTCGTTTCAACTGCCCGAACTTGGAATCCCCCCTGTCTTTCATGTACCCCTACAAAAGGCGCAACACCAATAGTTTCCTGGACGTTTTTCTCTTGCCCTGCCCCAGTGTGGTCGTGGTCAGGAAGAATTTAGGGTGGAAAGGATTTAGTTCCAGGTTGTACAGAAATCAGTTAATATTGATTAATGGCGGGTACCAGTGGAGGACAACTCGGGGAAACCAGTAAATAATGTAAATGTCCTCCTGCTCCCCCGTTTCATCAAGGTACCCTGACAGGGGTCTGAGGTCAACCGGAGGTTGTCTTAAGGGGGGGAGTTTTTGAAGGT
Source organism: Oophaga sylvatica (assembly GCA_033576555.1). Lineage (NCBI taxonomy): Eukaryota > Metazoa > Chordata > Amphibia > Anura > Dendrobatidae > Oophaga > Oophaga sylvatica. The sequence continues at coordinate 182,789,043 of JARQOD010000005.1, read as the reverse complement.
TTCTTTGTCCTTTTGACATTTTCCTTAAAAACTAGTTTCCGTCGGAATTTTGCTTCTGTTTTTCCCGCGCTCTTGCCCTCAGTTAATATGGAGTTTCCGTTTTTATGTTTTTCCCCCCGATTCTCCCCCTCTTGCTTTTTAAGCACCCTCAGCTGAAAAATCAGGCTCCGAATCAACCCTTGTCAGCTGTGCCTGACTCCGGGAAAACCCCTAGGTTTTTGGGATCCAGCTATTTCCTATGAGGAACTTGGGGAAAAATTTTGGATTTGGGAAAAACCTGCTTCGGTGAACCCATGTTTGCAGGGAATTCGGTACGAAAAAGAGACCCTGAACTGTTTGGGAGAGTTATTGTAGACTTGAAGTTACTCGGGCCCTGCGTGTTTCTGCCTCTTTTCCCCGCAAACTGTTGACCTTTTCTGCATGCTTTTATAAAGTAATAAAGTTTTTTCATATAACCTATGTTCAGGGTTTTTTCCTGCCCCCAAGCAAAAGCGCTATGGGAACTGTAACTATAATGAAAATAATTTCCCCAATGTCTGATTTGCTCCTCATTTTGGACCATTGGTCTGGGGATAAAAACCCCGAGGGAAAGACAATTAAAAACCCCAAGTTTAAACCCCAAAAGGTCTCCAAAATCTGGAAAAAAATGGCCCCCTCTTCAGAACAATGTTCTCAGGAATGCCGTGTAAAAAACCACGGCTAAGGAACAAGGGTACCAATTCAGAGGAGGAAGGAAATTTTGGTAATGGACAGATGTATCTTTGGGGAAAACCTATAAAAATCCCCAGATGGGGCATTCTTGAGAAAAGGAGGTCGGAAAAAAAATTCCAAGAGATAGGGGCCATGGTCTTTGGGGGAAAAAAAGGCTTACAAACCACTAGAGGGGGAGCAAGGCTTGGAGCGAGAGCAAGTCCCGAGGACTGCACAAATTCCCTAAAATCACGAGACAAGGTAGGCCAAAAAAGGGACCCGATAACCAAGCTATGGTACCAAAAACCCGGGATGACCGGCCAACGCGGAACAATAAATCCAGAACAACACTCTTTTTCCGTGGTCCGGGAAAAAAAAATTTTTCCCAACAGGGCCCCGCGATCGGGCCTATCCCCCCGACACCCCCAGAGCAGTTAAAAAATTGGGGGAGAGGCGGAAAAAAATACACCTTTTTCAAAAAAAACGAAGGAACAGATAACAGAGAGTCCCAAGGAAAATCCTTGAAAGGGCATCCCCCTTTAACATTCTTGTGCCGGGAAAAAGGAAACCACAAAATTTAAAAAAGTTTTGAAAAAAAAAAAGGCCCCCGGCCTGTTAGGAAAAAATGTTGGCAGATTCCAGATAAAACCGATTTTATGGTCAGTAAGGACCCCCCCCGATTTTGGTCCCCCCAGCCAATTTTCCCTTTCAAAAGCCCCTTATGGCCAATAATCCGATTACCCCCGTCTTAAAAATTCGTTCAGTGGAGAAAAATTTTTCGAGAAAAAAAACACAAGGGTTTTTTTTGAGGCCCTTTGGTTCTTTGGACCAAAACGGCCCCTCCCCCCAATTTTTAAGGCATCAACCCCCCACCTGAATGCAGAGAAAAATCAGGCTGCCGTAGAACAGGAGCAGAGTGAACTCTGCTAAGTTTGAAATGCGAGACGCCTCGGAGGCCAAATTCCCCCTTGAACCCTTTTTGGCAAATCGTAATGGTTTTTAAAAAATAACGAGAAATTCCCCAAAAAATTTTACGAAAAAATTTTGGCAAAACCCCCAAAAATTTTGAAAAGCCTTTAATGAAGTAGGTTGGACCCAATGCCACTGTCTAATAGAGTTAAAAATGTCAGTAAACTATTAATACAGGAACAAAACTTTTCAACAACTAGTTTTGAACATCGATGTAGTTAGAATGATTTACCTGACAGAATTGCTAAAAAAAGGGTTAATCTTGAGGACTTGATGAGCTGAAACGGGGAAAAAGGTGGACCCGGGTTAAAATGCCCTAAACTGGGGTTAACTAATCCCCCCTTGTAGGTCTGATAATGGTTAGAGGTCCAAAAATTCCCAAATAACCCTGTTCCCCTCAGCCCTGACCCTGTAAAAAGTCCCAGAAGGATCCTGATACCACCAAAGGGTATGGGGGGATCTCAGCTAATACACAGATTAGCATATAAAAAAGACAGGAAAAACACTCGCTTGATAACACTCAACCCAAAGGAATAAATGGTTGGGAAATTAACTTAACCAAAATTTGGGTTAGAAAACTAGGAGTCACAACTAAAGCTATACGATTTTCCCCTTGTGGTCTGCATGAGGGGTTTTTTGGCAACTCCCCCGCAGAAACCCCGGATTTAAAGGAAAAACCTCAACAAAAAAAAATTGCGCCGGGAGAAAAAGCCCCCGCCCAGCACCCCGCACGACAGAATTAATCCCCCGCTGCCAAACCAAAGAAAAAGAGTCAGTGTGAGAAGTCAAAAGTGCAAAACCCGCGATTTCGTGGCAATGCAACTGACAGTACCCCCCTTCTCGAGGGGGGCCCCGGACCCCCCGGGCCCGGCCTGCCGGGTGAGTTCTGTGGAAGGTCCGAACCAAAAAAATTTCGTTAACATCAGGAGGGGGCCCCCGGTTTCCCTACCATACCCCTTCCCCAAGCACCAAGTACTGAAAAGGGCCCCGGCGATTCAGCGTGAGTCATGATCTTTGATACTTGAAATTCCAATTTCCCCATTGCCCAAAAAAAGGAGGAGGAGGTAGAGGTGACGGTAAAAATGGTCCCAAAAACCCCTTTTAAGTAATGCTTTTGTGGAACACATTTTAATTTTTTTAAATTTTAGGAGGGGGGTCCAGAAAAAAAATGCCACAGGATTTTAGGAAAAACTGCCCCTTTTTCGGCCGATGAATCTGGGCCCCAGTTTCCGGAAAAGGGCTTTTTTAATTTTTTTATTTCCCCTGGGGGGAAAAACCATACCAGTTCGTTCACATTCAGATGGGGCCCAAAAAATCTCCTCCTATCAGCCACTTTTTTTAACGGTTCCCCATCGCACTCAGATTATTAATTTTCACCCCCCCAACAAAAAAGAAGTGACGGGGAGAAACTTTTCCTCCTGGGAAACCCCAAAAAAAGGGGCCCCCCCCCCCCCCTTTAAAAAGTACAAAACTGGGGATAAAACCTTTTATGCCCCAAAAAGGGGGGGATTTCCCCAGTGGACTCGCTCCGCCTTTTTTTTAAGGAAAAACTCTCCGAGGCAAAAAAGGGGGCCCAGTCCTCTTGGTTCTCTGACCCCAAAAACCCCCGGAGTATGTTTTTTAAGCTCTGATTCAGACGCTCTGTCTCCCCTTGGTCTGCGGATGAAAAGCCGAGGAAAAAATGAAATTTTGCCCCCCCCGACGTAAACTTAATGCCCCAAAAATTTTTTGGGAAAAAACTGACCCCCCTTTGGGGCCCCCCCTTCAAAAGGGAAAAACCCTTAAATTTTCTAACGATTCCCTAATAAACCCCCTGCGCCAGGTTTTAAAAAGGGGGAGTGCGGAAAAGGCAACGAAATTGCCATCTTACAAAAACCTGTAAAAAACTACCAGTATGACTTTTATTCCCTCCCCGACGGAAAGGCCCCTTTAATGAACCCCATAGATAAATGTTTTCCTTGGACCCCCGGGGAATTTTTTAAGGGGGGTTAAAAAGGGCCCCGGAGGGGGTATGAGGGGTTTTAGAGCGAGCACACACCCCACATGCGGACAAAAGTTATAACCCCCTTTATTGCATTAGGCCCCAAAAAAAAACCGGCGAGGAAAGGAGCCCCAAAAGTAGTCTTACTCCCTGGTTTGTCCTGCTAGAGCAGAATTATGATGTGCCTCAAAACCTTTTGTCAAAAACAGTTTTGGGGCCCCAAAACCATCTTCCCTGGAGGTCCTGAGGGGCCCCCCCGGGGGCCTCAACCCTCCTCCTAAGCTAAAAAAATACCCCCGAAAACTACCCCCCCCCAAGGAGGGGGAATCGGGTAATTTTTTTTCCCGGGCCCCCGGGGGGAAAAGGGGGAGAAAGGGGGCATCTTTTTTACTTTTTTTGACCCCGGGCGTAAAGTAAGGAAAAATTAAACCCCGGTTTTAAAAAACAACCCCCATCGAGCTTGTCGGAAAAATTAGACGTTAGCGGATTCCAAATACAACAGGTTCTTGTGTCTTTTAATTTTAACGGTAACCGGGTGGACTGCCCCCCAAAAGGGGACCCCAAATTTTTAAAAAAGAAAAATTTTTGGCCCCAAAAGTTCCCTTTTCCCCCGTTTATAACCCTTTTCGGCGGACGAAATTTTTTTTAGAAAAGAAAGCGCACGGATGTTTTTTACCAGGGGAGGGCCCCGGGGAAAATTTTATAAAAACCCCCCCTTACGTTCAGAGCACCCCTCCACAAAAAAAGGTGAGATGCATCGGTTGGGGTGAAAACGGGTGCCGAAGCAAAACATTTTTTTAAAAGGGGAAAAAGGCCCCTTTAAGTTTGGGCCCCCACCTTTTAAAAAAATCCTTTTCCCCTTTTCTTGTCTTTTCAGTGAGAGGTTTGGGGACAGATGAAAAATTAAATAAATTTCCGGTTTGGGGGTTGGGAAACCCAAAAAAAAGCTGCAGAGCCTTAAGACCCCCCCGGGTGTTTTCCCCTTAAAAACACTGCTCTCCCCTTTTTTAGGGCCCCTAGGGGGAAAACCCGGGGGCTGACCCAAAAAACCCCCAAAAAATGAAGTTCCTGTACGGAAAATACAAACTTCTCCATTTTTGGGTTTTAGTTTTTTGTCTCGAAAAATCTGCAGCACCTGTCTCAATGCTCTGATGAGACACAAGATCTGGCGAGAAATTAAAAAAGTGCCAAAAAATAAACCCAAAAAAAGCCCCACAAGGTGACAAAAAAAAGTAAAATTTAAAAAAATTTGGAAAAACTGCTGGTGCTTGTCGCCAAAAAAGGGATGATTTGGTTTTTCTAATGTCCCCCCCCCCCCCGGGGTTTAAAAACCCCTTTTCCCCCCCATCCCCCTCTTTTATCCTAATCAGTTTTTTCGCCCCCTGGATCCAATTTGGGGAAAAACCTTTTTTTGGGCCCCCAAAAATTTGATTGAAGAGTTTGGAAAAAAAGAGGGAGGGGATAGGGGGTCCAAAACCCGTAACCCCATTAAGTTTGCGGAAATAAAAACAAGGGTTTTGGCCTCCATTTTTTTCTTTTTCCAAAGGGGAAAAACCCCGCGGCTATGGGGAGATAAGGTTTTAAAAATCCCTTTGGCCCCGGGCTTTCGGGGAAAATTTTCTCTTTCATACCCCCCCCTCCCCGGACCAGAAAGATTTAAAACCCAGCTTTAGGCAACTTAGCATCAGGAAGGAGTTAAAAAGAGCAGTGTACCCCAGAGGGGTAAACTCCTGACACCCCTCCTCAGAAAAAACACCCCCCAAAACCCCCAAAAAAAAGGGGGCAAAGTACAAAGGACGACGCACTGATGACTGTGTTCTGCAGTTGCTTTTGAAAAAATCACCCCATTGGTTATTTTTTGGATCCCCAATTAAAACACAGGGTTTTGTTTAACCAAAAAAGGAAGTCCCAACACAAGGGGGGTAGGTAGACCCTCCAAAACATAACAAGAAATTTTTTCCCTATGTATTCCCCCCCCCCCAAGGGGAATGTTATGAACCTATGAACAAAGTTTCCCCTTGGCCCCAGGGGCCTGGCTTTTAAAGGAGAATATAGGGATCGGTTTTGACCAATACACTCGATGTTCCCCGAGCCGGTGAAAACTGAGGGGTCAACCAGATTACCCCGGAAACCCCAAACAAGAAGAAAAACAATTCTCCCCACTTTTTCCAAAATTTTCCCCTCCACGGTTTAAAAAGGAAAAAGAAAAGAACTGGCGGATAAAAAAAACATACTCCCGGTTGTGTTCCCCACAAAAACCTGGGTTTTTAAAAATTTTCCGGCGTTTTTTGGGCCCCAAAAGGGGTGGGAGGGGGATTTCCAAAAAAAAGTCCTTTTCCCCCCAAAAAGAAAAAACATTTTTCTAGTCCCGCGGCGTACCGCCAATCCCCTCCTACGAAATGTTTTCCCCCCAAATGCTAGTTTTTTCCGAACAGAAAGGGGAAACCCTTTAAAAATTTAAAGGGATTTAGGGGTAGGTGGAGAAAAAACCCCGGGGGGGGGGTTTACCTCCCCCCTCTCCCGAAAAAAAAGCCTTTCGTACGGATAAGAAAAGGTTTTGCAGCCCCAAAAAAGGGGGAAAAATCATACTGAGCCAAAACGTTTTTAAAAATTTATCAGAAAGGGGACGGGGAAAAAAGGGGGCTAAAAAGGTGGGTCATTCCCGGTTTCGGGGGCCCATCATAAAAAAAACTCGAAAGAAATTTTTTTTGCCCCCAGGGATCTCCCTGCTTTTTTTTTACGTAATTTTGTCTAAAAAAAGGGGGAACCCGATTGGGTCATCATATACCAATCCCAGGGCAGTAAAAAATTGACTGGGACAAAAACCCCGGGGCCCCGGGGGGAAGGGAAAATGCCGGGGATTGGGGTCCCCTTAAAAGGAAGTGGATAAAAACCCCCCCCCTTGCTCCTACCCCCCCTGATGATCGAGGCCCGAACCCAAAAAATTAAATTTATTTTGCCTCCTGGAAGGAAAAAAAATTTGTCTCGCCCCAGTGAAACCTTTTTCCGGGGAGAGAAAACTTTATTTTCCAACCTGGTTTGCCCGGGGGGAGAAAAAATTTTGGACTTAATGTCCGCACCCCCATGGATAATCCCTAAAAACTGGGGGAGCCAGTGGGAAAATGGTCCGGGAAAAACTGGGAAATTTTTTTTAGGCCCCAGTGAAAATGTCACGGGGGTTTAATGAGTTTTAAACAATTTCAGTAAACTATTAATAAAGGAACAAAAATCTTACAAAAATAGTATAAAAAATTTTCAGCTGTAAAGTATAGAAGGGGTTTTCCCTGACAGATATTGCAAAACTCGGGTTTAAAATTCGGGGGACTTGATGAGCTGAAACGGAAAGGGGGGGGCCCGGGTTTTTAACTGCCCCTTTTTAAATGGGGTCCTAACAAACCCCCTCACCTTGGGGGGTAGGGAATAATGGTTCGGGGGGCCCCAAGTCCCAAAAATTTTCCCTGCCCCCTATCAGACCCTGAACCCTGTAACCCACCCAAAAGAAGGACCTGACTCCCCCCCAAAAAAGGGTTTTGGGCTGATCTCAGAAAAAATACACATTTTTAGACATATAAAGGGGACAGGATAACACTGTTGCTTACAACTAAAACCCCCAAAGGGAAAAACATAAAGGTTGGGAAAAAAAAACTCAAAAAAATTTTTGCTTATAAACAACTAAGGAGCTCAAAAACTAAAGTATATACAGTTTTTCCTTTTTCTGTGGTCTGCTTAAGGTTTTTTACTGGAAAATCCCCAAGCGGGGAAAACCCCGGAATTTTTAAAGGAAAACCAATCAAAAAATTTAAAAATTTTAAAACGGGGGGAAAAAATTTTCCCCCGTCCCCGCCCGGGGGAAAAAAAGACAGTTTTTAACCCCCTTTTTCCCCCCAAAAAAAAAGGGGAAAAGCAGCTAGCTGTGAAAAAGCAAAATGTGCAACCGCGACGATCTTCGTGGCAATGCCCACATGACCCCCAAAAAACAGAGGCCTTTTAACCTTGGGGCCGGGTCCTTTTTTAAACGGGGGGGGGAAAATTTTAACCCCCAAAAAAGGATCCCCCTTTTGCCAAAAAAACCCCTTTCCCTTTTTACTTACAGAGCTTTCTCTCAAAATCGGAAAAACAGTTCAACCCTTTTTCCCATGGGATTTTCCCGGGGTTTGGGGGAAAAATTAGATTTCATCCAAAAACAATCGGGGGAATTTTTTTCCACAAAACCCCCAAAATTTTTAATTTTATGAAGGACGGGGAAAACAGAAGGGCATTAGTGACCCAAAGGGGGATCAAAGGTACTAAAAAAACCCCCCGGGGGGTTTAATTTTTGTCTTCCTTTTACCCCCTGCTTAATGCAAAGGTTTTTCCCCCCCCGAGGTCAAGCTTGGAAAAAACCAAAATACCCTTTTTTCCCCCGGAAAAAAAGGTCAGAAATAAGGGTTTTAAAGGGTATTGATTTTTTCCAGAAAAAATTGTTAAAGGGGCGATAATAAAAAACAGGGGGCCTTTAAAAACCCACCTTTTTGGCCACAAGAAAAAAACGGCACCTAAGGGTGAAGAGGATGGTCTGATATGACCTTTCTCCAATGACTCCTTGTATAAAGACCGCATAGCGTCATGTTCAGGTACAGACAAGTTAAAAGGCGACCTTTGGGGAATTTACTCCGGCCACTAATTTAATAGCGCAAATCATAGCCACATCAGAAAAAATACATCAATCAAAAGTCAGGAACATCCTGAGCCTGGGGGGGAGGCAGAAAAAACGGAGTGTTGGTTATTAACACATTGGCAGCCCCAACTGGTTTACAGACAAGATTTCCAATCCATAACAGGATTATGAGACTGTAACCCACAGGAAACCCAGCACGATAATGTCATGCAGAATATACAGAACCAAAAATTTGCAGCTCTCCGATGATCGGTTCAACCCTCATTATCACCTGAGTAGAGAACTGAGGTTTATTCTCAGCCAAAGGGGTAGAATCGATTCCCAGTAGGGGAATAGACTTCTGTAGGAGTATCAAGGGAAACCCACAAAGTTTAGCAAAATCAAAATCCATTCAGGTTATTAGCTGCTCCCGAATCAACGAAAGCCTGAGCAGGAAAATTAGGACAGAGAGCATATCAGAGTAAACGTTAATAAAAACTTAGTCTGAACACTACCCAAGACAACTGAGCATGCAAAACGTCTTCCCCGCTTTAGGGCAGACTGAAATAGCAGGAGAGGCATCACCACAGTAGAAACATAACCCATTGCGCTTTCGAAAACTCATGACGCTGTGTCCCCAGAAACCACTCTATCACCACTGCATGGATTCGAAGCAGGTTCACAAGGCAACACTATTCCACGCATACTTCTCCGCTCACGCAACGTCTGTCAATTTGAATCGCTAATGACATAGAATCATTGAGACCAGAGGGGACAGGGAATCCACCATAACATCCTTTACATTATCTGACAGACCCTTCCGAAAAAGGGCTGCCAAAGCGTCGTCATTCCTTTGGTCAGGATGCCCACCTACGGAATCTCTGGACAGTATAACTCAGCATCATCAACACCTGATTTAATGCCAACAAAGGCTTTTTCAGCTTGATCAGTGACATTAGGCTCATCGTACAATAACCCCAAGGCCTGAAAAATGCATCAACATCACTCAAAACAGGATCCCAGGTGTCAGGGGAAAAAAAGCCCAATACTGAGGATCGCCGCGCAGGGAGGAGATGACAATTTGAACCTGCTGCGCTGCGTTCCCTGAGGACTTAGATTTTAAGGCAAAAAACAATTTACAATTTTTTTTTAAAATTCAGAAACTTGGCTCGATCCCCCAAAAACAAATCTGGCATGGGAATCCTAGTTCCACAACAGGCAACCTGTGGCGCTTCCCACGGCTGGTGGGGCGCCGGGACATGGCATAGCTTGCCTAGCTAGCCAATGCTCCCACGGCCGCCAGTCCACGACGACGTGAGGCATGGGTCCAGATGATAAGAGAATGTGGACCCACTGGACCACGGAGGGAGACCCGGGCCTGCCCGGACTAGGGAAGGGCAGCGACCGGGATCCGTGGCAGCTGAGCATGTGGGCAAGGTGGCGACCTGCAGGACTAGACAACACCGCACAACTTCAGGTAAGAAGAAACATAAAGTTTACTTAAAGAAACACAGTACAAACAGAACATAAGACCGGACTCCCAATTCCGCACATCAGAGAAGGGTACACGACTCAGAATCACTGACGAGTGTTGGAGGACATCACGGGTAGATGCAGTCCAGGGTTATCTGGCACGGGCATACTTGGACGGCCTCTCTCTCAGGCCTTAGGCATAGCACAGGCTCAGCAGGAGAACATCAGAAACCCGACCTCAGACAGACTTCAGACGATGGCGGGGTCATCACGGGTTGATGAAGTCCAGGATCATCTGGCACGGGCATACTAGTATGGCCTCACTCTCAGGCCTCGGGCGTAGCACAGGCTCAGCAGGAGAACATCAGACACCGGCCCAGGACGAACGTCAGACGATGGCGGGGTCATCACGGGTTGATGAAGTCCAGGGTCATCTGGCACGGGCATACTAGGACGGCCTCTCTCTCAGGCCTCAGGCGTAGCACAGGCTCAGCAGGAGAACATCAGACACCGACCCAGGACAGACGTCATCACAGGGTAGACCAAGGAGGAACCGGCAGGACATCGGAACATCAGGAACACGGACTGGATCTCAGGACACAGGAACACGGACAGGAAATCAGGAACACGGATTGGATCACAGGGAGTCAGGAACACAGACAGGAACACGGACTGGAACATCAGGAACACGGATTGGGTCACAGGGAGTCAGGAACACAGACAGGAACACGGACTGGAAGATCAGGAACACGGATTGGGTCTCAGGGACACGGACTGGAACACAGGCATCGGACTCCGGACATCTGGTACCGATCAGCAGGCTCCGGACATCAGGTAGAGATGGATAGGATCCGGACATCTGGAAGTGGTCATCGGACATCAGGCCATGGTCATCAGGCATAGGATCCGGACATCTGGCAGCGACCTGAAAAGGAACCCCAGCGGTCTGGTGCAAGCCCCGCCAGGCTCAACGGGAGCTGGCCGGGGATTGCACAGAAACTCAGCACACACCGGACTCCTCCTTCCAAGATGAACTCAGGTTATATAGCAAGGATTCACAGTCACTGGCACAGGGTTCTGGACAGGCAGGCTGTCACGACAAGTGACCAGGCAGTCTCTGGAACAGGCAGGTTGTCACGGCAAGTGACCAGGCAGTTATCTGGACAGGCAGGTTGTCACAGCAAGTGACCAAGGCAGTCTCTGGGACAGGCAGGTTGTCACGGCAAGTGACCAGGCAGTATCTGGACAGGCAGGTTGTCACAGCAAGTGACCAGGGCAGTCTCTGGGACAGGCAGGTTGTCACGGCAAGTGACCAGGCAGTATCTGGACAGGCAGGTTGTCACGGCAAGTGACCAGGCAGTCTCTGGACAGGCAGGTTGTCACGGCAAGTGACCAGGCAGTATCTGGACAGGCAGGTTGTCACGGCAAGTGACCAGGCAGTCTCTGGGCAGGCAGGTTGTCACGGCAAGTGACCAGGCAGTCTCTGGGTAGGCAGGTTGTCACGGCAAGTGACCAGGCAGTCTCTGGGCAGGCAGGTTGTCACAGCAAGTGACCAGGCAGTCTCTAGACAGGCAGGTATATACGACCTGATATGGTGGAGCCTCCAGGTAGGCTGCAGTCGGATGGCAGATGATCGCTCCCAGGTGAGCAGGCAAGAGCCGGGGATCTCTGCAGATGATGTCCGAACTTCCGGATGGAGCTGCAGTCGGATGGCAGATGATCGCTCCCAGGTGAGCAGGCAAGAGCCGGGGACCTCTGCAGATGATGTCCGAACTTCTGGATGGAACTGCAGACGGATGGCAGACAGGCAAGCCGAGAGGTAACAGGCAGGTAACTGGAATCAGGAGCTGCTGGCTGAAACAGAGTTAGACTGCACAGGAACAACATTCAGGTACAGGATGCGATCCAGGATCAGGGATTCAGGTAATTAGACACAGCAGGAACAGGCCTGGATATACAGCCTCCAGGAACAGCGATCTGAGTAATCAGCCCCCAGCATAGGCGGAAACACAAGACACAGTTCAGACATTCAGGTACAGGGTTAGATCCGGGATCAGGGGTTCAGGTAATTAGACACAACAGGAACAGGCCTGGATATACAGCCTCCAGGAACGGCGATCTGGGTAATCAGCCCCCAGCATAGGCGGAAACACAAGACACAGTTCAGACATTCAGGTACCGGGTTAGATCCAGGATCAGGGAACAAGACACAGCAGGAACAGGGAATCAGCTCTCCAGAGCTGATCAACTTCAGAGCAGGACCTGAACACACAACCACATACGGCTAGGTTCAGGGATTCAGTGTGGATTCAATGTGAAGCTCTGGCAACGCCCACTAGGGCTGGGGAACTTTATATATGAGCTGCTTCACAGAGATAGGCTGGAGCAGTAATTCTAGTAAACACCCAATCCACATAAAAGCAGGACAGGTGTGGGCCGCGCCCCCTATGCAGAGCCAGACAGCACAACACAGAGGGAACCCAACAATGGCTGCTGCCACCCACGTAGTAAGTCATGCACCACTGCAGAGGACTTTGCAAGCTACGGACGGCTTTCACAGCAAGTCAGGAACCGCACATGCGGGCGGTCATGCAAAGCAGCGGAGCCACTCACGCAAGTACGGGTACGCAGCAGAGCCGGGAACTGAGCAGCATCCATATAGGTAACAGACAACAGTATCCCAGCTGGTTAGGGGAAAGGAGCAAAAGGGTTAATGCAAAAACATGCAGAGTAACGCTGGAAAACAAAGTACAGAATACCAGCGTTACACAACCTAGCAAGATAGGTAGCAATACTCCGAACCTCAGAGGCAAGCTGATCCACACGGCCAGACAACTGTGCAAACTCCATTGAGAGAAAAAAAATCCTCCCCAGCACCCAGAGATACAGAGGGAAAAAAAAAAAATGCAACAAACAGAAAAATATCTCTGACAACTCTGACAACCTTTTTTCTTTCACAATATTTTTCCCTTCTGTGAGTACCATTCAATTTTTTGGTGGCCGGTGATACTGTTATGTTTCGGTAGCTGAGGAGTGCAGGTAAAAAAGGAAATACACCAGAGAAGTTGGAATCTATGAGATTGCAGTACCCTGACTAACCACCACAACTAGAGGCAGCCGTGGAGCGTTCCTACGTTGGTCCTAGACGCCTCGTCACAGCCTGAGAAACTAACTACACCTAAAGGTAGAAAGAAGAAAGCTATCTGCCCGGAGCAGATCCCCAAAGAACATAGAAAGCCCCCAAACATGTAATGGCGGTTAGACAAGAGGAAATACTGACACAGACAGAAAATAGTATGAGCAAACGTTGGGGCCCAAACTACCTAAATAGAAAAGGATAGGAAGGGCACTTACTGCAATCCCAAAAAACCCTGAACAGCACCAACTCTACTAATTTCAAAAACACCTGAGATCACACGACCTCTACCACCTAAATTAGTTCTCTGGTGTAACAAAATCAAAACAGCAGCCACTGAAAAAACTGGAAAAAGCAAGTGTTCAAACATCAGTGGCTGAACTAAACTGAGAGGGCAAAAGCCCCTGGAGGGGACCCTGAAGGTCCCCACAGAAGTGCAGGACAAAATGCAAAAATCAAGCACAAAAACAAAAAGAAGAAAATGTCTTATCTGTTAGCAGGAGATGCAGACACGACACAGCAGGCTACAAAGGAAACAGGAATCAAGGATTGAGACCAGAACAATTGATCACCGGCAACCCTGATGGGAAGGCGAGTCCCTTATATAAGACCAGTCAGTAACACCTGATTCCCAATCCTCACAATCTTCACTGGACAGTCCAGTACCGCTTGTAACCACCAGAGGGAGCCTCTGCTCAGAACTCATTTCAAGTCCATTCACAACAGGCTAAGTGCCGGAATGGGCGCATCGTACAGATGCGCCAATTCTGTGGCGGCTGGGTGCTGGTATTTTTAGCCAGGGGGGCGCCAATATCCATGGCCCCTTCCTAGGCTATGAATATCAGCCCGCAGCTGTCTGCCTAGCCTTTCTGGCTATAAATTATAGGGGGACCCCACGTCATTTTTTTGGGGGGTCGCCCTATTTTAATAGCCAGTGAAGGCTAGCTGCGGGCTGATATTCATAGCCTGGGAAGATTCATGGGTAGTAACCCTTCCCAGGCCAGAAATATTGGCCCCGGCTGTCGGCTTTCCCCCTCTGGTACAGAAAATTGCGCGGAAGCCCATGTCATTTTTTTTCTATTTTTTTTTTTTATTAACTATATAGCATTAAGATTTTGTGTGTGTGTGCGCGTGTGTCTTTAACTATTTATGCACCATTTTATCTATCATCTATCTATCTATATATCTTTCTGTCTATCTATATATCTATCTTTCTATATATATTTCTAACTATAACTATCTATTATCCATCTATCTATGTATTATCTATCTATCTATCTATCTATCTATCTATCTATCTATCTATCTATCTATCTATCTATCGGTATCTATTATCTATCTATCTATCTATCTATCTATCTATCTATCTATCTATCTATCTATCTATCTATCTATCTATCTCTATCTGTGTATGTGTAATGGAGTGTGGGTTGGACAAATGTAAAAGAGGAGGTTGGACAAGAAATGACATCACAAATCTTTTTTTTGTTAAACAACATATCTTTATTTAGCTGTCAAAAACGCATACAAAACCGCATGAGAAAAAGCATGAAAAACCACGTCAAAACCGCACCAAAACCGCATCAAAACCGCGTCAAAACCGCGTCAAAAAAGGACATGCGTTTTCTGCCAAGAGGTGAGGATTCGGCGCGGAAAAATCCGCAGGCAAATCCGCAATGTGTGCACAGGCCCTAAGAAGGACGTTCCAGATTATTAAGCAGGCTACAGGTTTCAAGCTATATGGGAAAGAAAAAGGATCTCTCTGCTATTGAAAAGCATCAAATAGTGCAGTGAACTAGACAATGTATGAAAACATTAGATATTTAATGAAAACTTAAGTGAGATCATCGTACTGTAAAGAAATTTGTGGCTAATACAGAGCACAAATGGGTTTGTGCAGATAAAGGCATAATGAGGAATGTTTCTGCCAGACAAATTAATTGGACTAAGAGAGCAGCTGTTGAAATACAATTTCCAAGCATCAAACAGGTATTTGAAGCTGCTGGGGCCTCTGAAGTCCCGCAAACCTGAAAGTGTAGGATCCTTCAGAATCTTGCAGTTGTGCATAAGCATACTATTTGGCCACCTCTAAACAGTGCTGACAAGCAGAAATGGTTGCAGTGAGCCTAGACATACATAAAGACTAATTTTAAAACAGTCTTGTTACTGATGAGTACATTGCATCCCTGAATGGTCCAGATGGATGGCATGGTGGATGGTTGATGGATGGCCACCACCATGTCCCAACAAGACTGTGACATCAGCAAGGAGGTGGTGGAGTCATGTTTTCAGCTAGAGTCATGGAGAGAGCACGGATGGCCTCTTTAAGGGTCACTAAAGGTATGAAAATTACCTCGGCAAAGAATATAGAGTTTATAACCAACCACTTTCTTTCATGGTATAAAAAGGGATAGAAAACAGAGAAAAGGGCTTTATTGAAGCACTCCTGAATTGACTTTGGACATACACAAAAAAAATTCTCAAACCTCTCAGCTCGGCTGGGATTCAGACGGCACTCTGGAATAGAGAGGGGATATTGGGCTCCATCTGCCCTCACAGATTACAGTGCTGTATTGTCGTCGTGGTTTGCATATCCACAGTACATTGTTGCTGTCGACTGTTGCCCCTGTTCTTTGTTACAGTTTATGGTAAAAAAAGAAAAACCGTGCCATCCATATGAAACGGGCATAAAAGGAGAGAAACTCATGGGATGGCCACCATGCTCTCCTGACCTCAACTCTATTGAGAACAGTTGGAGTATCCTCAAGCAAAAGATCTATGAGGATTGTAATCAATTCACATCAAAACAGCAGTTCAGGGAAACTGTCCTGACATCCTGCAAAGAAATTCAAGCAGAAGCTATCCAAAAACTCACAAGTTCAATGGATGCAAGAACTGTGAAGGTGATACCAAAGAAGGGTTACTTCTCTGACAGCGGCATTTAACTCAATCGATCTGGAAGCATGTCATAAGACACGCCTATCAGTGCTCCTGTCACTTTATCACGGGGCGCTGGTGGGTTGTCATGACAGTCGGGGGTCTGCAGAAGACCCCCGTGCCTGCCATTCTTAACCTCAGTAAAAGGCGTAATGAGAAAAAAAATCAAAACTCCAGAATTACGTTTTTTGATCTCTGTAACATTGCAATAAAACAACAGGCGATCAAAACATTGTATCTACCCCAAAATGGTATCAATAAAAATCATCAGCTCGGCGTGCAAAAAATAAGCCCTCACACAATACCAGATCCCGAAAAATTGAGATGGTACGGGTCTCGGAAAATGGCAACATTTTTTTCTTACAAACTTTGGATTTTTTTGCACCACTTAAATAAAAAATAACCTATACATCTTGGTATCTGCATAGTCATACTGATGTGGAGAATCATATTGGCAGGTTAGTTTTAGCATTTAGTGAACATGGTAAATTAAAAAAATTAAAAAAAAAACAATTGTGGAATTGCACTTTTTTTTGCACTTTCTCCGCACTTGGATTTTTTCCCGTTTTCCATTAAGCTATATGGCAAAATCAATGGTGTCATTCAATCATATGGCCATATTGACTGAAAAATGAAAAAAAGTTAGAGCTCTGGGAAAAAGGGGAGCAAAAAACAAAAGTGGAAAATCGCAAGGTCGTGAAGGGGTTAAAGCATCACTAAAACTTTGAAGGAAACATACACTAAAACCAGCTGGGAAAACAACTTTAAGAGGTTGAAGAGAAAGTGACCTTGTTACTCATAATAATTCTAATTTTTTTTTTCCACTTGAAACATAGACGATTGTTCTCGTCTTTGATACTGTATCCATACAGTACAACAGACCTTAGACATCACAAATTGTAATGTTGTGGTAGTTTGTACAACTGATGAAGTAATATTTAATGACCATATTCCTGTAAAGCATAATCTATAGTACTACATCTACTACAGTGTGTGGGATGACCTGCACAGCCATAAGAGGAACAAGTTTAAGAGAATATATATTAGATTTACAGACAGCTTTTCTTGTGCTCCTATCACCTGCTTTTGGCATTTGAATACTAGGCATGAAGGACCTAATGGGTCATGTGGCCATTGTGTTCTCAGGTGGGTGCTACGTGTTCATACTACTGAACATACAAATGTTTTTTGCCCATTCTCAGCAACCAAAAAAAAAAAGACTAAGGGTATGTGCACACGTTGAGTAAAATTTCTGCACCATTTCTGCTTCTCTTGGCAGGAAAACGCAGCAGCAACAGAGTGTTTTTGCCTTGGTTTTCATGTGTTTTTGCCTGCATTTTTTATGCATTTGTGTGAAGTCAATGGTGAAAAATGCAGGGCAAAAACACACAGAGAATTGACATGCAGCAGATTATTTTCTGCACCAATTCAGCAAGACAAAAATACTCAACGTGTGCACGCCACTTCAGGTTTCTCATTCACTTTGCTGGCATCAGGTTTTGTCACAAAACCGTGCAGAAAAGTACGTGACAAAAATGCACCAAATCTGCATCCTGATACAATTCACATTTTGTTAAACACTTGTCTCCAACCAAATTCTCAGACTATTCACCAGGTGTACATATTATTATATATATATAACAGAGGCTGGACAGACATCTGTCTGGGATGATTTAGTGAATCCTGCTTTGAGCAGGGGGTTGGACCAGATGACCCAGGAGGTCCCTTCCAACTCTACCATTCTATGATTCTATGATATAGACTATTATGAGCGTCTTTGCAGAATTTGTAACTACATCAAAATTTTTCCGCATGAGGAATGGGGAGACTGTATATTACCCTCTTGACCAGACCCGGGCGGGGGAGGCGCTCCGGCAGTCTCAGGGCCCCGGCATCAGCTGGCACAATACTTACCTCTCCCGTGCCTCCGCTGCTGCAGCTCCGGGCTCCACTGGCGCTTCCTCTCGCAGCCGGCCGCTGAATGACGTCATCATTCAGCGGCCGGCTGTGTCAGAGAGCGGGGACGCTGAACAGGTAAGACGTGTCTCTGTGTGTGTCTGTGTCTATGTAGTGCGGTGCTTTGTGTGTGTGTGTGTGTGTGTGTGTGTGTATGTATGTGAGAGAGTGCTTATGTGCTGTCTGTGTGTGATGATGGGCAGGCATTGCTGATAATGGGGAGGCATTGATGATGATGGGGAGAAGATGATGATGGGCAGGCATTGCTGATAATGGGGAGGCATTGATGATGATGGGGAGAAGATGATGATAATGGGCAGGCATTGATGATAATGGGCAGGCATTGATGATGGGGAGAAGATGATGATGGGCAGGCATTGCTGATAATGGGGAGGCATTGATGATGATGGGGAGAAGATGATGATAATGGGCAGGTATGTATATATACAGTATACAGTATATATATATGTATGTATATATACAGTATTGGGTAGAACGGAGTTAAGTATATTAGTCCGGCCCTCTAAAACCATCCCAATTTCTCATGCGGCCCCCTGGCAAAATTAATTGCCCACCCCTGCTCTTGACTGTAAACATGGAGTTGTCACGCTGTCTAATGATATGTATACAATGTCAGTAAACTATTAATACAGGAACAACACTCTATACATCAACTAGTATAGCAACATCAGCATGTAAGTATAGAATAGATTTACCTGACACGATATCTGCTGAACTCAGGGTTAATCTTGAGGACTTGATGAGCTGAAACAGGAAAGAGGTGGACCGGGATCTAACCTGACCCTAAACTGGGGTCCTAACTAATCCCTCACCTTGGAGGTACTGATAATGGTTCAGAGGTCCAAGTCTCCAACCTAACCCTGTCTCCTATCAGACCCTGAACCCTGTAATCAGTCCTAAGAAGGATCCTGACTACCACCAAAGGGATATGGGCTGATCTCAGCTAAATACACAGATTAGACATATAAGACAGACAGGATAACACTCGCTTGCATACACACTCAAACACCAAAGGAACATAAATGGTCTGGGAAATAAACTCTAACCAAGTTGAGCTTAGAACAACTAAGGAGCTCACAACTAAAGTCTATACAGATTCATTCCTATCTGTGGTCTGCATGAAGGTTTCACTGGCAACTCCCCAAGCAGACAACCAGGAATTTAAAGGAAACCAATCAACAAATAATCAATTGCAGCCGGGAGAAACTGCACCCAGTCCCAGCACCGAGCACAGACAGAATTAACTCCCTAGCTGCCAAACACAAAGAAACAGCAGATCAGCTGTGAGAAGTCAAAATGTGCAACCGCGACGATCTTCGTGGCAAT
Organism: Oophaga sylvatica; assembly: GCA_033576555.1. Classification (NCBI taxonomy): domain Eukaryota; kingdom Metazoa; phylum Chordata; class Amphibia; order Anura; family Dendrobatidae; genus Oophaga; species Oophaga sylvatica. The sequence goes on along the minus strand of JARQOD010000005.1, from coordinate 182,769,918 downwards.
GCACACATGACAGTACCCCCCCTTCTACGAGGGGCCTCCGGACCCTCAGGGCCAGGCCTGCCCGGGTGAGTTCTGTGGAAGGTCCGAACCAAACGATCTGCGTTAACATCAGACGCAGGGACCCACGTCCTCTCCTCTGGACCATACCCCTTCCAATGCACCAAGTACTGAAGGGACCGGCGATTCAGACGTGAGTCAATGATCTTTGATACTTGAAATTCCAAGTTACCATTGACCAACACAGGAGGAGGAGGTAGAGGTGACGGTATGACTGGTGCCACATACCTTTTAAGTAATGACTTGTGGAACACATTATGAATTTTAAACGTAGGAGGGAGGTCCAGACGAAATGCCACAGGATTAATTATGGAACTGATCCTGTACGGCCCGATGAATCTGGGACCCAGTTTCCAGGAGGGCACCTTAAGTTTTATATTCCTGGTAGACAACCATACCAGATCGTTCACATTCAGATCTGGACCAGAAACTCTCCTCCTATCAGCCATACGTTTGTAACGGTTCCCCATCGCACTCAGATTATTCAATACACCTCTCCACACAGAAGCAAGTGACGACGAGAAACGCTCCTCCTCAGGAACCCCAGAAGGGCCCCCCCCATTGAAAGTACAAAACTGGGGATGGAAACCATATGCCCCAAAAAACGGGGACTTACCAGTGGACTCGCTCCGCCTGTTGTTAAGAGCGAACTCTGCCAGAGGCAAGAAAGAAGACCAGTCCTCTTGGTTCTCTGAAACAAAACACCGGAGATATGTCTCTAAGCTCTGATTCAGACGCTCTGTCTGACCATTGGTCTGCGGATGAAAAGCCGAGGAAAATGACAATTGCATCCCCCGACGTAAACAAAATGCCCTCCAAAATTTGGACACAAACTGAGACCCCCTATCTGACACCACATCAGAAGGCAACCCATGAAGTCTAACGATCTCCCTAATGAACACCTGCGCCAGAGTTTTAGCATTAGGGAGTGCAGGAAGAGCTACGAAATGTGCCATCTTACTGAACCTGTCAACAACCACCAGTATGACAGTATTCCCTGACGACGGAGGAAGGTCCGTAATGAAGTCCATAGATAAATGAGTCCATGGACGCTCCGGAAGTTTCAAGGGTAAAAGGGTCCCAGACGGACGGGTATGAGGGGTTTTAGAGCGAGCACACACCCCACATGACGCGACAAAAGTTATAACATCTTTATTAGCATTAGGCCACCAAAACCGGCGAGAAAGGAGATCTAAAGTAGCCTTACTCCCTGGATGTCCTGCTAGAGCAGAATTATGATGTGCCTCAATAACCTTTTGTCTCAACAGATTTGGGACAGTCTCCCTGGAGGTCCTGCAGGGGCGTCCCCCTGAGCCTCTAACACCTCCTCCTCAAGCTCAGAAAATACAGCCGACACTACCACCCCCTCCTGAAGGATAGGACTCGGGTCATCCGTTTTCCCGGCCCCTGGGAAACTGCGAGACAAGGCATCAGCCTTTACATTCTTAGACCCCGGGCGATAAGTGACGACAAAATTAAACCTGGTAAAAAACAACGACCATCGAGCTTGTCTGGAATTCAGACGCTTAGCGGATTCCAAATACAACAGGTTCTTGTGATCAGTAATAACGGTAACCGGGTGGACTGCCCCCTCCAAAAAGTGACGCCATTCTTCAAAAGCTAACTTAATGGCCAAAAGTTCCCTATTGCCGATATCATAATTCCTTTCGGCGGACGACAATTTCTTAGAAAAGAAAGCGCACGGATGCCATTTACCAGGGGACGGACCCTGGGACAATATAGCACCCACCCCTACGTCAGACGCATCCACCTCCACAATGAACGGCTGAGATGCATCTGGTTGGATGAGAACGGGTGCCGAAGCAAAACATTTCTTCAAAGAGGAAAAGGCTTGGCAAGCTTTGTCCAACCATTTAGAAAAATCCGTCCCTTTTCTTGTCATGTCAGTGAGAGGTTTGACGACAGATGAGAAATTACAAATAAATTTCCGGTAGTAGTTAGCAAACCCCAAAAAACGCTGCAGAGCCTTAAGATCCCCTGGCTGATCCCATTCAAGCACTGCTCTCACCTTTTCAGGGTCCATACGGAAACCGGAGGCTGACACCAAAAAACCCAAAAACTGAAGTTCCTGTACGGCAAATACACACTTCTCCAGTTTGGCGTATAGTTTATTGTCTCGCAAGATCTGCAACACCTGTCTCACATGCTCCTGATGAGACACAAGATCTGGCGAGTAAATTAAAATGTCGTCCAAATATACAACCACAAACAGCCCCACAAGGTGACGAAAAAAGTCATTAACAAAATGTTGGAATACTACTGGTGCAGTAGTCAGACCAAAAGGCATGACAAGGTTCTCATAATGTCCCTCCGGCGTGTTAAACGCCGTTTTCCACTCATCCCCCTCTTTTATCCTAATCAGATTATACGCCCCCCTGAGATCCAATTTAGAGAACCATTTGGCGCCAACAATTTGATTGAAGAGATCAGGAATAAGAGGGAGTGGATACGGATCTCGAACAGTAATCCGATTAAGTTCGCGGAAATCCAAGCAAGGGCGTAGGCCTCCATCTTTCTTCTTCACAAAGAAGAACCCCGCGGCTACTGGGGAAGATGAAGGTCTAATATGCCCTTTGGCCAGACTTTCAGAAATATAATCTTTCATAGCCTGCCTCTCAGGACCAGAAAGATTATACAACCTAGCTTTAGGCAACTTAGCATCAGGAAGGAGATTAATAGAGCAGTCATACACGCGATGAGGAGGCAACTCCTGACACCCCTCCTCAGAGAAAACATCCCCAAAATCCTCCAAAAAAGGAGGCAATGTACTAGGCACGACCGCACTGATGACTGTGTTCATGCAGTTGCTTTTGCAAAACTCACCCTATTGGCTTATTTCTCTGGACTGCCAATTAATCACAGGGTTATGTTTAACCAACCAAGGAAGTCCCAACACAATGGGAGTAGGTAGACCCTCCAACACATAACAAGATAATTGTTCCCTATGTATTGCCCCTACCCGAAGGTCAACGTTATGAACCTCATGAACAAAGCTACCTTGGCCGAGAGGCCTGGCGTCAATGGAGAATATAGGGATCGGTTTGACCAATACACTCAGATGCATACCTTGAGCCTGAACAAACTGAGCGTCAACCAGATTAGCCCCGGAACCACTATCAAGAAGAACAGACAATCTCTCCACCCTCGTACCAACTACCACCTCCACTGGTACAAGGAACTGAGAAGAACTGGCGGATGAAATACATACTCCCAGGTTGTCGTCCACCACACAACCTGGGATTAACAGTTTTCCGGCGACTTTTGGCTCAACAAGGCACGGGATGGACATTCTCCAACAAAATGTCCCTCTTTCCCGCAGAAAAAACATCTTCTAGTCCTGCGGCGTACCGCCAATCCCCTCCTACGAAATGATGTCCCTCCCAACTGCATAGGCTCATCCGAACAGACAAGGGGAACCTCAACATAAGGGACTTTAGTGGTAGGTGGAGAAACAACAGGGAGTGGGGTTACCTCACCCCTCTCCCGAAGCCGTCTATCAGTACGGATAGCTAAGGCCATAGCAGCCTCCAGTGAATGAGGAGACTCATACTGAGCCAAAACGTCTTTTAATTTATCAGAAAGCCCATGACAAAACTGGCTCCTAAGAGCTGGGTCATTCCACTGAGTATCTGTGGCCCATCTACGAAACTCAGAAGCAAATTCCTCTGCAGGACGATCTCCCTGCTGTATCTTACGTAATTTTGTCTCAGCAAGAGAGACCCGATCTGGGTCATCATATACCAATCCCAGGGCAGTAAAAAATTGATCTACAGACAGTAGAGCCGGGGATCCCGGAGGAAGGGAAAATGCCCAGGATTGAGGGTCCCCTTGCAGAAGTGAGATAACTGTCATGTGTGCATTGCCACGAAGATCGTCGCGGTTGCACATTCTGACTTCTCACAGCTGAGTTGCTGTTTCTTTGTGTTTGGCAGTTAGGGAGTTAATTCTGTCTGTGCTCAGTTCTGGGACTGGGTGCAGTTTCTCCCGGCTGCAATTAATTATTTGTTGATTGGTTTCCTTTAAATCTCTGGTTGTCTGTGTTGGGAGTTGCCAGTGAAATTCTTCATGCAGACCACAGATAGGATTGTATCTGTATAGACTTAAGTTAAAGAGCTCCTTAGTTGTTTTAAGCTCACCTTGCTTAGAGTTTAATATCCCAGATCATTTATGTTCCTTCTGTGTTTGAGTGTGTATGCAAGTCTGTGTTTTCTCCAGTCTGTCTAATATGTCTAATCTGTGTATTTAGCAGAGATCAGCCCGTATTCCTTTGGTGGTAATCAGTATCCTTCTTAGGACTGATTACAGGGTTCAGGGACTGATAGGAGACAGGGTTAGGCTGGAGACTTGGACCTCTGAACCATTATCAGTACCTCCAAGGTGAGGGATTAGTTAGGACCCCAGTTTAGGGTCAGGTTAGACCCCCGGTCCTCCTCTTTCCTGTGACAGTGTATCAAGTCCTCAAGATTAACCCTGAGTTCAACGGATATCGTGTCAGGTAAATCTATTCTATATTTACATGCTGATGTTGCTAATCTATATGTTGTATAGAGTGTTGTTCTTTTAAGAATAGTTTACTGACATCGTACACATATCATAAGACCGCGTGACATTTTCACTGGCCCATAAAATTATTCCCAGTTGCCATGGATCCAGTAGCCCAGCTGGCTCTGCAGTTGCAGGGATTATCCATGGAGCTGACGGACATTAAGTCCAAAGTTTTGTCTCCCTCGGAGCAAACCAGATTTGAACCTAAAGTAGCTCTCCCGGACAGGTTCACTGGTGGGCGAGACAAATTTTTTACCTTCAGGGAAGCATGTAAATTGTATTTTCGGCTTCGGCCTCGATCATCAGGGAGTGAAGAGCAGAGAGTGGGAATTGTTATCTCGCTCCTACAAGGGGACCCTCAATCCTGGGCCTTCTCCCTTCCTCCGGGATCCCCCGGGTCTACAGTCAGTAGATCGATTTTTTACTGCCCTGGGTTTGGTATATGATGACCCAGATCGGGTCTCTCTTGCTGAGACAAAATTACGTAAGATACAGCAGGGAGATCGTCCGGCGGAGGAATTTGCTTCTGAGTTCCGTAGATGGGCCACAGATACTCAGTGGAATGACCCAGCTCTTAGAAGCCAGTTTTGTCATGGGCTTTCTGACAAATTAAAGGACGTTTTGGCTCAGTATGATTCTCCTCCATCACTGGAGGCTGCTATGGCCCTAGCTATCCGTACTGATAGACGGCTCCGGGAGAGGTGCGAGGTAACTCCGCCCCCTGTTGTTACTCCACCTACTACTAAAGTCCCTTATGTTGAGGTTCCCCTTGTCTGTTCGGAGGAGCCTATGCAGTTGGGAGGGACATCATTTCGTAGGAGGGGATTGGCGGTACGCCGCAGGACTAGAAGGTGTTTCTTCTGCGGGAAAGAGGGACATTTTGTTGGGGGATGTCCATCCCGTGCCTTGTTGAGCAAAAAGTCGCCGGAAAACTGTTAATCCCAGGTTGTGTGGTGGACGACAACCTGGGAGTATGTATTTCGTCCGCTAGTTCTTCTCAGTTCCTTGTACCAGTGGAGGTGGTGGTTGGTACGAGAGTGGAGAGATTTTCTGTTCTTCTTGATAGTGGGTCCGGGGCTAATCTGGTTGACGCTCAGTTTGCTCAGGCTCAAGGTATGCATCTGAGTGTATTGGTCAAACCGATCCCTATATTCTCCATTGACGCCAGGCCTCTCGGCCAAGGTAGCTTTGTTCATGAGGTTCATAACATTGACCTTCGGGTAGGGGCAATACATAGGGAACTATTATCTTGTTATGTGTTGGAGGGTCTACCTACTCCTATTGTGTTGGACTTCCTTGGTTGGTTAAACATAACCCTGTGATTAATTGGCAGTCCAGAGATATAAGCCAATGGGGGGAGTTTTGCAAAAGTAACTGCATGAACACAGTCATCAGTGCGGTCGTGCCTAGTACTTTGCCTCCTTTTTTGGAGGACTTTGGGGATGTGTTCTCTGAGGAGGGGTGTCAGGAGTTGCCTCCTCATCGCGTGTATGACTGCTCTATTAATTTACTTCCTGATGCTAAGTTACCTAAAGCTAGGTTATATAACCTTTCTGGTCCTGAGAGGCAGGCTATGAAAGATTATATTTCGGAGAGTCTGGCCAAAGGGCATATTAGACCTTCATCTTCCCCAGTGGCCGCGGGTTCTTCTTTGTGAAGAAAAAAGATGGAGGCCTACGCCCTTGTTTGGATTTCCGCGAACTTAATCGGATTACTGTTCGAGATCCGTATCCACTCCCTCTGATTCCTGATCTCTTCAATCAAATTGTTGGCGCCAAATGGTTCTCTAAATTGGATCTCAGGGGGGCGTATAATCTGATTAGGATAAAAGAGGGGGATGAGTGGAAAACGGCGTTTAACACGCCGGAGGGACATTATGAGAACCTTGTCATGCCTTTTGGTCTGACTACTGCACCAGCAGTGTTCCAACATTTTGTTAATGACATTTTTCGTCATCTGGTGGGGCTGTTTGTGGTCGTATATTTGGATGACATTTTAATTTACTCACCAGATCTTGTGTCTCACCAGGAGCATGTGAGACAGGTGTTGCAGATCTTGCGAGACAATAAACTATACGCCAAACTGGAAAAGTGTGTATTCGCCGTACAGGAACTTCAGTTTTTGGGTTTCTTGGTGTCAGCCTCCGGTTTCCGTATGGACCCTGAAAAGGTGAGAGCAGTGCTTGAATGGGATCAGCCAGAGGATCTTAAGGCTCTGCAGCGTTTTCTGGGGTTTGCTAACTACTACCGGAAATTTATTTGTAATTTCTCATCTGTTGTCAAACCTCTCACTGACATGACAAGAAAAGGGACGGATTTTTCTAAATGGTCGGACAAAGCTTGCCAAGCTTTTTCCTCTTTGAAAAAATGTTTTGCTTCGGCACCCGTTCTCATCCAACCAGATGCATCACAGCCGTTCATTGTGGAGGTGGACGCGTCTGACGTAGGGGTGGGTGCAATATTGTCCCAGGGTCCGTCCCCTGGTAAATGGCATCCGTGCGCTTTCTTTTCTAAAAAATTGTCGTCCGCCGAAAGGAATTATGATATCGGCAATAGGGAACTTTTGGCCATTAAGTTGGCTTTTGAAGAATGGCGTCACTTTTTGGAGGGGGCAGTCCACCCGGTCACCGTCATTACTGATCACAAGAACCTGCTGTATTTGGAATCTGCTAAGCGTCTGAATTCCAGACAAGCTCGATGGTCGTTGTTTTTTACCAGGTTTAATTTTGTTGTCACTTATCGCCCTGGATCTAAGAATGTTAAGGCGGATGCCTTGTCTCGCAGTTTCCCAGGGGCCGGGAAAATGGATGACCCGATTCCTATCCTTCAGGAGGGGGTGGTAGTGTCGGCTGTATGTTCTGAGCTTGAGGAAGAGGTGTTAGAGGCTCAGGGGGACGCCCCTGCAGGACCTCCAGGGAGACTGTTTGTCCCAAATCAGTTGAGACAAAAGGTTATTGAGGCACATCATAATTCTGCTTTAGCAGGACATCCAGGGAGTAAGGCTACTTTAGATCTCCTTTCTCGCCGGTTTTGGTGGCCTAACGTTAATAAAGATGTTTTAACTTTTGTCGCGTCCTGTGGGGTTTGTGCTCGCTCTAAGACCCCTCATACCCGTCCGTCTGGGACCCTCTTACCCTTGAAACTTCCGGAGCGTCCATGGACTCATTTGTCTATGGACTTCATCACGGACCTTCCTCAGTCGTCAGGGAAGACTGTCATACTGGTGGTTGTTGACAGGTTCAGTAAGATGGCACATTTCATTGCTCTTCCTGCCCTCCCTAATGCTAAAACTCTGGCGCAGGTGTTCATTGGGGAGATTGTGAGACTTCATGGGTTGCCTTCTGATGTGGTGTCAGATAGGGGGTCTCAGTTTGTGTCCAAGTTTTGGAGGGCATTTTGTTTACGTCGGGGGATGCAATTGTCATTTTCCTCGGCTTTTCATCCGCAGACCAATGGTCAGACAGAGCGTCTGAATCAAAGCCTAGAGACTTATCTTCGGTGTTTTGTCTCAGAGAACCAGGAGGACTGGTCTTCTTTCTTGCCTCTGGCAGAGTTCGCTCTTAACAACAGGCGGAGCGAGTCCACTGGTAAGTCCCCGTTTTTTGGGGCATATGGTTTTCATCCCCAGTTTTGTACATTCAATGGGGGGGTCCCTTCTGGGGTTCCTGAGGAGGAGCGTTTCTCGTCGTCACTTGCTTCAGTGTGGAGAGGTGTATTGAATAATCTGAGTGCTATGGGGAACCGTTATAAACGTATGGCTGATAGGAGGAGAGTTTCTGGTCCAGATCTTAATGTGAACGATCTGGTATGGTTGTCTACCAGGAATATAAAACTTAAAGTTCCCTCCTGGAAGCTGGGCCCCAGATTCATCGGGCCGTACAGGATCAGTTCCATAATTAATCCTGTGGCATTTCGTCTGGACCTCCCTCCTACGTTTAAAATCCACAATGTGTTCCACAAGTCATTACTTAAGAGGTACGTGGCACCAGTCATACCATCACCTCTACCTCCTCCTCCAGTGGTGGTCAATGGTAACTTGGAGTTTCAAGTGTCAAAGATCATTGACTCACGTCTGAATCGCCGGTCCCTTCAGTACTTGGTGCATTGGAAGGGGTATGGTCCAGAGGAGAGGACGTGGGTTCCTGCGTCTGACATTAACGCAGATCGTTTGGTGCGGACCTTCCACAGAACTCACCCGGGCAAACCTGGCCCTGAGGGTCCGGAGGCCCCTCGTAGAAGGGGGGGTACTGTCATGTGTGCATTGCCACGAAGATCGTCGCGGTTGCACATTCTGACTTCTCACAGCTGAGTTGCTGTTTCTTTGTGTTTGGCAGTTAGGGAGTTAATTCTGTCTGTGCTCAGTTCTGGGACTGGGTGCAGTTTCTCCCGGCTGCAATTAATTATTTGTTGATTGGTTTCCTTTAAATCTCTGGTTGTCTGTGTTGGGAGTTGCCAGTGAAATTCTTCATGCAGACCACAGATAGGATTGTATCTGTATAGACTTAAGTTAAAGAGCTCCTTAGTTGTTTTAAGCTCACCTTGCTTAGAGTTTAATATCCCAGATCATTTATGTTCCTTCTGTGTTTGAGTGTGTATGCAAGTCTGTGTTTTCTCCAGTCTGTCTAATATGTCTAATCTGTGTATTTAGCAGAGATCAGCCCGTATTCCTTTGGTGGTAATCAGTATCCTTCTTAGGACTGATTACAGGGTTCAGGGACTGATAGGAGACAGGGTTAGGCTGGAGACTTGGACCTCTGAACCATTATCAGTACCTCCAAGGTGAGGGATTAGTTAGGACCCCAGTTTAGGGTCAGGTTAGACCCCCGGTCCTCCTCTTTCCTGTGACAGTGTATCAAGTCCTCAAGATTAACCCTGAGTTCAACGGATATCGTGTCAGGTAAATCTATTCTATATTTACATGCTGATGTTGCTAATCTATATGTTGTATAGAGTGTTGTTCTTTTAAGAATAGTTTACTGACATCGTACACATATCATAAGACCGCGTGACAATAACAATTCCCACTCTCTGCTCATCACTCCCTGATGATCGAGGCCGAAGCCGAAAATACAATTTACATGCCTCCCGGAAGGTGAAAAATTTGTCTCGCCCACCAGTGAACCTGTCCGGGAGAGCTACTTTAGGTTCAACTCTGGTTTGCTCCAGGGGAGACAAAACTTTGGACTTAATGTCCGTCAGCTCCATGGATAATCCCTGCAACTGCAGAGCCAGCTGGGCTACTGGATCCATGGTAACTGGAGATAATTTTTATGGCCAGTGAAAATGTCACGCTGTCTAATGATATGTATACAATGTCAGTAAACTATTAATACAGGAACAACACTCTATACATCAACTAGTATAGCAACATCAGCATGTAAGTATAGAATAGATTTACCTGACACGATATCTGCTGAACTCAGGGTTAATCTTGAGGACTTGATGAGCTGAAACAGGAAAGAGGTGGACCGGGATCTCTAACCTGACCCTAAACTGGGGGTCCTAACTAATCCCTCACCTTGGAGGTACTGATAATGGTTCAGAGGTCCAAGTCTCCAACCTAACCCTGTCTCCTATCAGACCCTGAACCCTGTAATCAGTCCTAAGAAGGATCCTGACTACCACCAAAGGGATATTGTCACGCGGTCTTATGATATGTGTACGATGTCAGTAAACTATTCTTAAAAGAACAACACTCTATACAACATATAGAATAGCAACATCAGCATGTAAATATAGAATAGATTTACCTGACACGATATCCGTTGAACTCAGGGTTAATCTTGAGGACTTGATACACTGTCACAGGAAAGAGGAGGACCGGGGGTCTAACCTGACCCTAAACTGGGGTCCTAACTAATCCCTCACCTTGGAGGTACTGATAATGGTTCAGAGGTCCAAGTCTCCAGCCTAACCCTGTCTCCTATCAGTCCCTGAACCCTGTAATCAGTCCTAAGAAGGATACTGATTACCACCAAAGGAATACGGGCTGATCTCTGCTAAATACACAGATTAGACATATTAGACAGACTGGAGAAAACACAGACTTGCATACACACTCAAACACAGAAGGAACATAAATGATCTGGGATATTAAACTCTAAGCAAGGTGAGCTTAAAACAACTAAGGAGCTCTTTAACTTAAGTCTATACAGATACAATCCTATCTGTGGTCTGCATGAAGAATTTCACTGGCAACTCCCAACACAGACAACCAGAGATTTAAAGGAAACCAATCAACAAATAATTAATTGCAGCCGGGAGAAACTGCACCCAGTCCCAGAACTGAGCACAGACAGAATTAACTCCCTAACTGCCAAACACAAAGAAACAGCAACTCAGCTGTGAGAAGTCAGAATGTGCAACCGCGACGATCTTCGTGGCAATGCACACATGACAGTACCCCCCCTTCTACGAGGGGCCTCCGGACCCTCAGGGCCAGGTTTGCCCGGGTGAGTTCTGTGGAAGGTCCGCACCAAACGATCTGCGTTAATGTCAGACGCAGGAACCCACGTCCTCTCCTCTGGACCATACCCCTTCCAATGCACCAAGTACTGAAGGGACCGGCGATTCAGACGTGAGTCAATGATCTTTGACACTTGAAACTCCAAGTTACCATTGACCACCACTGGAGGAGGAGGTAGAGGTGATGGTATGACTGGTGCCACGTACCTCTTAAGTAATGACTTGTGGAACACATTGTGGATTTTAAACGTAGGAGGGAGGTCCAGACGAAATGCCACAGGATTAATTATGGAACTGATCCTGTACGGCCCGATGAATCTGGGGCCCAGCTTCCAGGAGGGAACTTTAAGTTTTATATTCCTGGTAGACAACCATACCAGATCGTTCACATTAAGATCTGGACCAGAAACTCTCCTCCTATCAGCCATACGTTTATAACGGTTCCCCATAGCACTCAGATTATTCAATACACCTCTCCACACTGAAGCAAGTGACGACGAGAAACGCTCCTCCTCAGGAACCCCAGAAGGGACCCCCCCATTGAATGTACAAAACTGGGGATGAAAACCATATGCCCCAAAAAACGGGGACTTACCAGTGGACTCGCTCCGCCTGTTGTTAAGAGCGAACTCTGCCAGAGGCAAGAAAGAAGACCAGTCCTCCTGGTTCTCTGAGACAAAACACCGAAGATAAGTCTCTAGGCTTTGATTCAGACGCTCTGTCTGACCATTGGTCTGCGGATGAAAAGCCGAGGAAAATGACAATTGCATCCCCCGACGTAAACAAAATGCCCTCCAAAACTTGGACACAAACTGAGACCCCCTATCTGACACCACATCAGAAGGCAACCCATGAAGTCTCACAATCTCCCCAATGAACACCTGCGCCAGAGTTTTAGCATTAGGGAGGGCAGGAAGAGCAATGAAATGTGCCATCTTACTGAACCTGTCAACAACCACCAGTATGACAGTCTTCCCTGACGACTGAGGAAGGTCCGTGATGAAGTCCATAGACAAATGAGTCCATGGACGCTCCGGAAGTTTCAAGGGTAAGAGGGTCCCAGACGGACGGGTATGAGGGGTCTTAGAGCGAGCACAAACCCCACAGGACGCGACAAAAGTTAAAACATCTTTATTAACGTTAGGCCACCAAAACCGGCGAGAAAGGAGATCTAAAGTAGCCTTACTCCCTGGATGTCCTGCTAAAGCAGAATTATGATGTGCCTCAATAACCTTTTGTCTCAACTGATTTGGGACAAACAGTCTCCCTGGAGGTCCTGCAGGGGCGTCCCCCTGAGCCTCTAACACCTCCTCCTCAAGCTCAGAACATACAGCCGACACTACCACCCCCTCCTGAAGGATAGGAATCGGGTCATCCATTTTCCCGGCCCCTGGGAAACTGCGAGACAAGGCATCCGCCTTAACATTCTTAGATCCAGGGCGATAAGTGACAACAAAATTAAACCTGGTAAAAAACAACGACCATCGAGCTTGTCTGGAATTCAGACGCTTAGCAGATTCCAAATACAGCAGGTTCTTGTGATCAGTAATGACGGTGACCGGGTGGACTGCCCCCTCCAAAAAGTGACGCCATTCTTCAAAAGCCAACTTAATGGCCAAAAGTTCCCTATTGCCGATATCATAATTCCTTTCGGCGGACGACAATTTTTTAGAAAAGAAAGCGCACGGATGCCATTTACCAGGGGACGGACCCTGGGACAATATTGCACCCACCCCTACGTCAGACGCGTCCACCTCCACAACGAACGGCTGTGATGCATCTGGTTGGATGAGAACGGGTGCCGAAGCAAAACATTTTTTCAAAGAGGAAAAAGCTTGGCAAGCTTTGTCCGACCATTTAGAAAAATCCGTCCCTTTTCTTGTCATGTCAGTGAGAGGTTTGACAACAGATGAGAAATTACAAATAAATTTCCGGTAGTAGTTAGCAAACCCCAGAAAACGCTGCAGAGCCTTAAGATCCTCTGGCTGATCCCATTCAAGCACTGCTCTCACCTTTTCAGGGTCCATACGGAAACCGGAGGCTGACACCAAGAAACCCAAAAACTGAAGTTCCTGTACGGCGAATACACACTTTTCCAGTTTGGCGTATAGTTTATTGTCTCGCAAGATCTGCAACACCTGTCTCACATGCTCCTGGTGAGACACAAGATCTGGTGAGTAAATTAAAATGTCATCCAAATATACGACCACAAACAGCCCCACCAGATGACGAAAAATGTCATTAACAAAATGTTGGAACACTGCTGGTGCAGTAGTCAGACCAAAAGGCATGACAAGGTTCTCATAATGTCCCTCCGGCGTGTTAAACGCCGTTTTCCACTCATCCCCCTCTTTTATCCTAATCAGATTATACGCCCCCTGAGATCCAATTTAGAGAACCATTTGGCGCCAACAATTTGATTGAAGAGATCAGGAATCAGAGGGAGTGGATACGGATCTCGAACAGTAATCCGATTAAGTTCGCGGAAATCCAAGCAAGGGCGTAGGCCTCCATCTTTTTTCTTCACAAAGAAGAACCCCGCGGCCACTGGGGAAGATGAAGGTCTAATATGCCCTTTGGCCAGACTCTCCGAAATATAATCTTTCATAGCCTGCCTCTCAGGACCAGAAAGGTTATATAACCTAGCTTTAGGTAACTTAGCATCAGGAAGTAAATTAATAGAGCAGTCATACACGCGATGAGGAGGCAACTCCTGACACCCCTCCTCAGAGAACACATCCCCAAAGTCCTCCAAAAAAGGAGGCAAAGTACTAGGCACGACCGCACTGATGACTGTGTTCATGCAGTTACTTTTGCAAAACTCCCCCCATTGGCTTATATCTCTGGACTGCCAATTAATCACAGGGTTATGTTTAACCAACCAAGGAAGTCCCAACACAATAGGAGTAGGTAGACCCTCCAACACATAACAAGATAATAGTTCCCTATGTATTGCCCCTACCCGAAGGTCAATGTTATGAACCTCATGAACAAAGCTACCTTGGCCGAGAGGCCTGGCGTCAATGGAGAATATAGGGATCGGTTTGACCAATACACTCAGATGCATACCTTGAGCCTGAGCAAACTGAGCGTCAACCAGATTAGCCCCGGACCCACTATCAAGAAGAACAGAAAATCTCTCCACTCTCGTACCAACCACCACCTCCACTGGTACAAGGAACTGAGAAGAACTAGCGGACGAAATACATACTCCCAGGTTGTCGTCCACCACACAACCTGGGATTAACAGTTTTCCGGCGACTTTTTGCTCAACAAGGCACGGGATGGACATCCCCCAACAAAATGTCCCTCTTTCCCGCAGAAGAAACACCTTCTAGTCCTGCGGCGTACCGCCAATCCCCTCCTACGAAATGATGTCCCTCCCAACTGCATAGGCTCCTCCGAACAGACAAGGGGAACCTCAACATAAGGGACTTTAGTAGTAGGTGGAGTAACAACAGGGGGCGGAGTTACCTCGCACCTCTCCCGGAGCCGTCTATCAGTACGGATAGCTAGGGCCATAGCAGCCTCCAGTGATGGAGGAGAATCATACTGAGCCAAAACGTCCTTTAATTTGTCAGAAAGCCCATGACAAAACTGGCTTCTAAGAGCTGGGTCATTCCACTGAGTATCTGTGGCCCATCTACGGAACTCAGAAGCAAATTCCTCCGCCGGACGATCTCCCTGCTGTATCTTACGTAATTTTGTCTCAGCAAGAGAGACCCGATCTGGGTCATCATATACCAAACCAGGGCAGTAAAAAATCGATCTACTGACTGTAGAGCCGGGGATCCCGGAGGAAGGGAGAAGGCCCAGGATTGAGGGTCCCCTTGTAGGAGCGAGATAACAATTCCCACTCTCTGCTCTTCACTCCCTGATGATCGAGGCCGAAGCCGAAAATACAATTTACATGCTTCCCTGAAGGTAAAAAATTTGTCTCGCCCACCAGTGAACCTGTCCGGGAGAGCTACTTTAGGTTCAAATCTGGTTTGCTCCGAGGGAGACAAAACTTTGGACTTAATGTCCGTCAGCTCCATGGATAATCCCTGCAACTGCAGAGCCAGCTGGGCTACTGGATCCATGGCAACTGGGAATAATTTTATAGGCCAGTGAAAATGTCACGCGGTCTTATGATATGTGTACGATGTCAGTAAACTATTCTTAAAAGAACAACACTCTATACAACATATAGAATAGCAACATCAGCATGTAAATATAGAATAGATTTACCTGACACGATATCCGTTGAACTCAGGGTTAATCTTGAGGACTTGATACACTGTCACAGGAAAGAGGAGGACCGGGGGTCTAACCTGACCCTAAACTGGGGTCCTAACTAATCCCTCACCTTGGAGGTACTGATAATGGTTCAGAGGTCCAAGTCTCCAGCCTAACCCTGTCTCCTATCAGTCCCTGAACCCTGTAATCAGTCCTAAGAAGGATACTGATTACCACCAAAGGAATACGGGCTGATCTCTGCTAAATACACAGATTAGACATATTAGACAGACTGGAGAAAACACAGACTTGCATACACACTCAAACACAGAAGGAACATAAATGATCTGGGATATTAAACTCTAAGCAAGGTGAGCTTAAAACAACTAAGGAGCTCTTTAACTTAAGTCTATACAGATACAATCCTATCTGTGGTCTGCATGAAGAATTTCACTGGCAACTCCCAACACAGACAACCAGAGATTTAAAGGAAACCAATCAACAAATAATTAATTGCAGCCGGGAGAAACTGCACCCAGTCCCAGAACTGAGCACAGACAGAATTAACTCCCTAACTGCCAAACACAAAGAAACAGCAACTCAGCTGTGAGAAGTCAGAATGTGCAACCGCGACGATCTTCGTGGCAATGCACACATGACAGATATGGGCTGATCTCAGCTAAATACACAGATTAGACATATAAGACAGACAGGATAACACTCGCTTGCATACACACTCAAACACCAAAGGAACATAAATGGTCTGGGAAATAAACTCTAACCAAGTTGAGCTTAGAACAACTAAGGAGCTCACAACTAAAGTCTATACAGATTCATTCCTATCTGTGGTCTGCATGAAGGTTTCACTGGCAACTCCCCAAGCAGACAACCAGGAATTAAAGGAAACCAATCAACAAATAATCAATTGCAGCCGGGAGAA
This sequence comes from Oophaga sylvatica, assembly GCA_033576555.1. Lineage (NCBI taxonomy): Eukaryota > Metazoa > Chordata > Amphibia > Anura > Dendrobatidae > Oophaga > Oophaga sylvatica. Next base: position 182,753,673 of record JARQOD010000005.1, on the reverse strand, counting down.
ACTGCACCCAGTCCCAGCACCGAGCACAGACAGAATTAACTCCCTAGCTGCCAAACACAAAGAAACAGCAGATCAGCTGTGAGAAGTCAAAATGTGCAACCGCGACGATCTTCGTGGCAATGCACACATGACAGGAGTTCAGTGAACATTATGTACACGGTTTTGAAAGCAGAAATGGCACTCCTCCATCAACCCTGATGGTCACTTGATCTCTAGGTACTGTAGTGCTGCTGTGTTTTAGTAGATGCAGATGTAAACAATGGGAGGTGGTTTTTGGGCGTGTAGCTTTCAGCATGGAATTGATACCAAAATCCACAAGAATAAAAAACTTTTGTTTTTAATTGGATAATAGAAATAAAGCCGTATTTATCACAAAAAAAATGCAAAAGTTATTGTAATAACCGAACAACAAAACACATTATGGTTTTGAAGCTCATGAACCTGTATGGTCATTAAGCAGTGTATTTAACCATGTCTTGAACTGGTTTAAAACTAGATCCACACTATGCTTGTGGCCATTGTTGGCCTCATAATCTCAGGAGGTATGCATTCGACAGTGGCCATTGTAGTGATGGATGCCAAAACATCCATCCACTATAAGGACCCATTGTAAAGGAACATATATCACATGGTATATGTTCCTTTACAGTATAGAAAAGGCCAGTTTGCTGCACTTTCCTATACAGTTAAATGGAATGCAAGCGCATACCTGGCAGACGGGATGAACGAGCACACTTTTGGGCTTTTCCTGGTGAGTAGGATGCGGAGCCCATGGCTATGTTACAGTATAGGTTGGGAAAAAAGCTCCCAACATATACTGTTGGTTAAGTGTACTTACCATAATAAACATTTATAGGAAATAATCTGAATCTTCTTTTTCTTCCATCTTTTTTCACCTTTGGTAAATTGCACAGGATCCTTCATTCCGCGAGCTGGTCACAGCTTAGGCCATGCACAGAGAAGAAAACAGGTAGTGATTATTTCCCTTCTTTGCCATGACATTGAACACTCATCCTCGTAACAAGTGTTTTGCTGCTTGATGACAGTCAAACTGTTTTGTTTACTATCATTCAGTTACTGGGCCAACAGAACCAAAAGCTTCCAACATTTTGTTTTATCATGATTTTTTAAAGGGGAAAATATGGCATACAAATCTGTAGCTAATTTTGGATTGGAGCAACTAGCAAAGACTAAAACAAAGTAATGTCCATAATTTCTATTTGTCATATTATCTCCACTGCTCTTTTGTGTGTTACATGCATAGACACGCACAAAGGTGTTTGCCCTAGGACACTGTAATGTGCATTCTAGATTTTTTTGGTATTGCTGCTGTAACAGGTTGCAAGATGCAGTGACGGACAAGAGGCAGAGTAAGGGTTAACAAATTTAACAGTTTTAATTTAACAGGGGGTTCACTCCTCGCAGGGAGATAAATGGTTAAATGAGGGTTAAACAGTTCAATGGCAAGCAATAGGCAAAGTTAATGTGCAATAAACAAGATAACGGCAGTTCTTTAAATCACTTATCGTGTCAGAAACTTCCCAGTCCACAACTGAAGCTCTGAAGTCAGTAGCGCCAACAACGGCTGGCGCAGTGCTTGTCCAAGAAGGTCCTGCTGGTAATGGTGGTCCATCTACTGATGGCAGTGGTAGGTCTCCAGTATCTTCCACTGAGCCCCTAGTCCATAAGCATGTGCGACCGAAACAAACAAGGCCACAGCACTATCACAGTCCAACGTGGACTGGTAAGTGTCAACTGGCAAGGTAGGCTGCAAATGTCTGTCCAGTACTCATGATCACAGAGCACACATCACCTTGCTTTCTGATGACTACCAGGCACACGGCACCTCGCTCTCTCAGGCTCTTAAGCTCTCATGCAGCGCTCAGCTAACCAGGGCTCCCGACTCCCTGTTATTGCAGCAGGCTCCGGCAGCATCCCGGCGTATGGCCGGTCCCGTTTCATCTCGGCCCGGCTGCACACCCCGCAGAGCACGCTGCGCACACACCTGGCCTCTCTCACGGTTGGCGGGAAACTGCCCGATGCTGAGTGCGCTTTTACTTTTAACCGCGCCCCCAGCTTCCGGGTCAGAGCACCTGTCTGGGCCTTTTTGCCTTCCACTGGGAAACAAGGGATGCAGCCTCGAGAGTTCCGGACCCGGCGCAGCACAGGTACCCGCAGCCCGGTCTTCCTCCTTACACTGCCACCAAGGAATAGTGCAGCTGGCTGAATAATACTAATTTCTACCGGCTTGATTTTACTACCTAGTATGCTTGGCTATGTTTCTGTATACTGTAAGCTTGGATATATTACTCTCTCTATACTCTAGGTTTCAAATACATGTAAACTCTGCGTAATTCTAAAAAGGTGAGAGTTGGTCTTTCTCTATTCACTTCTATGGATGTTTCGAAAACTGCTGAGCATTTGGCGGGACCTACATCTATCAGACATTTTTTTTATATCATGCTGCTATACCAAAAATGTGCATTCAACAACGCATTTGATGTCTTCCCTCCTCACTATATATCTGATTCTCCTCCTGAATGAGAAAACTGAGCGGTAAAGCCCACCATACTCATTAGGTTTGGCTAACACTGGAAAGTGAATGGAGTTGCTGGTCAACTGATCATCATTTGAGATCTCGATCAGGTATGTTCGATTGCTTTATTCTCCCTGAGATACAGTGGGTGAAATAAATATTGAACATGTTACCAATTTTCTAGGTAAATATATTTCTAAAGGTGCTATTGACTTGAAATTCTCACCAGATCTCGATAACAACTCATCCAATCCACACACATAAAGAGATCAAATCATAGATATCCATAAATTGCATAATAATGAGAAATGACAGAGGGAAAAAAAGGTATTGAGCACACTTACTAAAATTTGTTTAATAGTTTGTACAAAATCCTTTGTTGGTGATGACAGCTTCAAGACGCCTCCTGTATGGAAAAACTACCATTGTCATATGCATTGTTCAGGTGTGATTTTGGCCCATTCTTCCACACAAGCACTCTTTAAATCCTGGAGGTCCCGTAGGCTCCTTCTATGAACTCTGAGCTTTAGTTCCTTTCAATGAGTGGAACAGGCTGCCACGAGAGGTGGCGAGTTCTCCTTCAATGGAAGTCTTCAAACAGAGGCTGGACAGACATCTGTCTGAAATGGTTTAGTGAATCCTGCATTGATCAGTGGGTTGGACACGGTGACCCTTGAGGTCCCTTCCAACTCTAGCATTCTATGATTCTATTGGATTCAGGTCAAACGATTAGCTGGGCCATTCTAGCAGCTTTATTTTCTTTCTCTGAAACTAATTGAGAGTTTCCTTGGCTGTGCGTTTGGGTTCATTGGCTTGCAGAAAATTCCACCCTCGCTTCATCTTCATCATCCTGGTAGACGGATGCAGATTTTTATCAAGAATGTCTCATTACAATTGTCCATTCTTCCTTTCTTCAATTACATGAAGTTTGTCAGTACCGTATGCTGAAAAACAGCCCCACCCCATGATGTTCCCACCTCCAAAAGTCATGTAGGTGTTTTAACATGGTGTGCATCCAAAGGATTTTGTTTTGGCGTCAACTGACCAGACTATATTCTCCCAGTATTTCACAGGCTTGTCTAAATGTTTTTGATCAAATTTTAAATGTGCTTTTTATTAAGCATTGGAGACTTGCTTGGTGAGCCTGCTTACAAGAAGTGGAGGGTGAGTATGTAGGAGTGGTGGAGCTGATGATCTACTCGCTGACACTCTAATGGATTAATTGTATTTTATATTCATGCATGTTGTCAAGGGTAACAACCACTGGGCTGAAGTCTAGCCTAGGCAGGGTTAACTGTAATGGCTAACCCAGTTTGGGGAGGAAGAACTGAGAGTTAGTGCCAAGTTCTGTAAGTGACGGGTCATTGCAGGACCGTAGTATGAAGTGACAGTATCAGTCGCACGCATTGGGCTGCTAGGGACAACGTGTTCCTAATACTCAGGGTAGTGGATTGACAAAAATACCCTTCCATGTGATTCAGTCTATCGGCTTGGGGCAACCTCGAGATGGACGTCCGAGGCGTTGGGCACACTCAGCCTGTGAAGCTACAGGGAAAGATTAACTCAGACTCTATGAGGCAGGAAGTGTTGCAATCTGGGTGCACTGCTAGTGAATATAGCACGAGGGACACTCTACCTATACCGAGAACCAGGGTTGACGTTGTGTCCATTACCTGTGGGATAAACAACAACCCATTGGGCTTTAGCCTATATTCCTGTTTGTAAAGACTGCCAACTGTCCAGTAAAAGTTTGATTGTTTTTACAAAACCTGTGCTCCCTGGATTTATTGCTGCCAAGTTTTCAAAAGAAGAAAACCTGGAGCCAATGGAGGCCTGCAAGCCAGAAGTAAGTGTGATGCACCCCCTCACAGCAGCACACCTGGGCGGGACATGTATTGTCTGTACAGTGCCAGAGCGAGTGGGAGAAGCAACTAACCCACGACTACCTCGCTTGGGAACTTACACAAGTACACTATTACTAAAAAAGTAGTAGGTAAAAACAAATTATATTACTTTTATTAGGTATACTGTACTATTACTTTCATTTTTCCCAGTTGCTGTTTAGCATAGTCCTAGTCCAAGAATCCTTTATTACTGAGGCCAAAAGTATAGCTTTACAGAGGTACAACGTGTTCATTTTATGACTCTCTATGAGTCTGGCTTGTCTGGGCATAAATAATCTCCCCTGCTTTGAAGTAACACAGAGATGCTGCTGAGTTCACATTATGGTGAAACTTTAGATCTTAAAAGGTTCAAGCTGTCGCCTTCTGCTGCTTATTTACCTTCTATGAAGAGAATAAGTAAATGCAGAGGAATGAAGGTGACAGTAATATCACAGTGACCTGAAAGCAGCTTCTGATTTCACAGAAAAACACCAGTGGCTAAATTGAAAATATATAATATTGTGCAGGTTTTCTGACATTCACAAGCTTGTATGTGACAAATTATTTCCAAAATCATAACTACTGCTACTAACATCTAAATAGTGGCTCCTGCCATGTGCTGTGTGGACAGCACATGAATGTGTACAACCAGGCTCAGACTGGCCCACAGGGGAAAATGTGAATTCCCGGGTGGGCCTCTTTACATAACAAGTGCTTGCTTAGCACAGTACATTTATACACAATCAATGTATTTTTAACAAAGTACCCAGATTATTAAACAGATGCATAGGTTGCGATGACATAAAAGAGCAGTAGCTTGTTTATTAACCCCTTAGTGACAGAGCCTATTTTGACCTTAATGACCAAGCCAATTTTTACAATTCTGACCACTGTCAATTTATGAGGTAATAGGTCTGGAACGCTTCAAGTATCCCACTGATTCTGAGAAAGTTTTTTCGTGACATATTGTATTTCATGTTAGTGGTGAAATTTCTTCGATATAACTTGCATTTATTTATGAAAAAATTGGAACTTTGGCAAAAATTTTGAAAATTTGGCAATTTTCAAACCTTTAATTTTTGTGCCCTTAAATCAAAGACTTACCGTACATCGCACAAAATAGTTAATAAATAACATTTCCCTCATGTCTACTTTATATCAGCACAATTTTGGAAACATAATTTTTTTGGTTAGGACGTTACAAGGGTTAAAAGTTCACCAGCAATTTCTTATTTTTCTAACAAAATTTACAAAACCATTTTTTTAGGGACCACCTCACATTTGAAGTGAGTTTGGGGGGTCAATATAACAGAAAATACCCCAAAGTGACACCATTCTAAAAACAGCACCCCTAAAGGGGCACAAAACCACATTTCAGAAGTTTATTAACCCTTCAGGGTGCTTCACGAGAACTAAAGCAATGTGGAAGGAAAAAATGAACATTTTACTTTTTCTACAAAAAATTTACTTTGGAACCAATTTTTTTTATTTTCACAAGGATATAAGGAGAAAATGGACCACAAAATTTGTTGTGCTGTTTCTTCTGAGTATGCCGATACACCATTTGTGGGGAAAAGTGACTGTTAGGGAGGGAGCACCGTTTGACTTTTTGAACACTAAATTGGCTGGAATTAATGGTGGTGCCATGTCACGTTTGGAGACCCCCTGATGTATCTAAACAGTGGAAATCCCAATTCTAACGCCAACCCTAACCCCAACACACCCCTAACCCTAATCCCAACCCTAATCACGACTCTAACCCCAACACACCCCTAGCCCTAATCCCAATCCTAACCACAACCCTAACCCCAACTAACCACAACCCTAACCACAGCACTAACCCCAACAAACCCCTAACCCTAATCGCAACCCTAACCACAACCCTAACCCCAACACACCCCTAACCCTAATCCCAATCCTAACCACAACACACCCCTAACCCTAATCCAACCCTAACCACAAACCTAACCCTAACACACCCCTAACCCTAATCCCAACTCTAATCATAATCCTAACCCTAGCCCCAACCCTAACCTTAACTTTAGCCCTAACCCTAACTTTAGCCCAACCCTAACCCTAATTTTAGCCCAACTCACTTTAGCCCAAATCACTTTAGCCCAACTCTAAACCTAATGGGAAAATGGAAATAAATACTTTTTTTATTTTATCATTTTCACCTAACTAAGGGGGTGATAAAGGGGGGTTTGATTTACTATTTTTTTTATCACTGTGATAGGGTCTATAACAGTGATCAAAATAAACCAATAGGAAAAATTTCTTATTGTTGCTGGGTGCCGGCCGGCAGATCTCGGTGGGCGCTCTTGTGCATGTGCCCGCCATTTTCTCCCGGAAGAGGACGTCACGGGGGTTACAGGGAAAACGGAGGTATGAGGGGATCTGGGGACCCTATTTCTATCTCCTCTGATGTGATGTGTGATCACATCAGAGGAGAGAGAAGTTAAATGGAAAATCATACTTTTTTGTTGTCACCATTATACCATTAATAACAGCAATCGCAACACTGGGGTCGTTAAAAACCGACCCGAATCATGTTGTCTGGGGTCTCGGCTATCTCCGGTAGCCGAGACCCCGGAGAAATTCCGACTCTGGGGGGGGGGGGGCGCTATACTCTTATTCCTCAGCGCCGTTAAAAAGCGACGCTGTGGTTTAAGTACCCTTAACTGCCTCCGTTAAAAGGCGTATCAGCGGTCGTTAAGGGGTCAAGTTTATTGTGTTTGTACTATACTGTATAATGTATGTAATTGTTTATAAAATCAAATAATCAATAGAAATGATCTGATTTAAAAATAAAAGAGCAGGAGCTAATTACATGTAATCCTCCAGGCCCACTTTTCTCAACATCAGTACATGGGCCCCTTGTATGCTAACAATTTTGCAGCTTTTTGCTGTTGCTCATCAAGACCTTCTGTGGCCATTTTGTGAACATGTGTCTGTAAGGAGGAGGATTGCACCGCACATACCTACGTGCCGGGGCCGGAACTGGAAAGGCTGCATCCCCTATTGCCTGGGAGGAAGCATTAAGGAGACAGACCTTCCTCCAGACCGAGGGGGGATAAAAGGGGAAAGCGCGTGCATCACAGCAGTTTGGTGCCAACCCGGGGCAGCGCGCAGTCAGGTGAGCGGCGCGCCCCATCCTCCACGCAGAGTACCATTGCTGCGACAGACCACATTGAGAGAGTCCCCCGCCATCTGCAGAGGGACCGCTGCGCTGAGGGGAGCCGTACGCTCAGCAGCAGCTCAGAGAGAGGAGTGCTCCATCCAGCATCACCAGTGTCCGTCGTCCCCGCCGCCAACAACAGGGACCAGAGAGAAAGAGACGTGCAGTGTGAGCCTGGGGACTACCAGAGGACAAGACGCCGAATGATCAGTGTCCGTGAGTACAGCACACGTGCCACATAAGAGTGACTGGGAACGGGACAGACACTTGTTCCCTGACTTTGCCAGTGAATATTTGCCCAGACACTTGCGCCTTGACTTTGCCAGTGAATATTTGCCTAGATACTTGCTCCCTGACTTTGCCAGTATATATCTGGCGAGCCACGTTGGGCTCGTACAGGACTTCGCTTGTACCCTTGTCAGCCACTGCAGCATATGGACTAGGGGCCCAGTGGAAGGTACCGGAGACGACCACTGCCGCCAGAAGACAGACCACCGTCCACACCAGGACCTTTTGGGACAAGCACCGCGCTAGCTGTTTGTCGGTGCTACTGAATTTCAAGGAGCATCTACAGTTGGAGAAACTGTACACAATATGTGTACAACAGAACTGCCTTTACCTTGTTCATAATCTCTGTATATGATTTGCACTTGAACTATTTATTTCCTGTTTAACCATTTACCTCCCTGCGTGGAGTATTCCCCTGTTCAAGTAAAATTGTTTAACCCTTGCTCTGCCTCCTATCTGTCACTGCATCTCCCAACCTGCTAACATGTCCATGACTCATAAAGCTAAGGGGACCTCTAGTCGATGGTAATACGAAGCATCAGGCTAAAGCTACTGCCCGACTGACCGCAGGTCTGCTGACCTGAAGTAAGAGCCTTTTAGCATACCTCCCAACCGTCCCGGATTGAGCGGGACAGTCCCGATTTTGACCCCCCCGTCCCGCTGTCCCGCTGAGGACACTATGTGTCCCGCAGTGAGACGAGCCCCACGCCCCCCGTGCACTCCTCCCTGTCTCTACAGCTCAGCCAGCGGCTCACAGCTAGCTGTTATGATTTGGTAGCTGAGGAGAGCAGGCAAAAAAGGAAATACACCAGAGAGGTTGGAATCTATGGGATTGCAGTACCTTGACTAACCACCACAACTAAAGGCAGCCGTGGAGCGTACCTACGTTGGTCCTAGACGCCTCGTCACAGCCTGAGAAACTAACTACACCTAAAGAGAGAAAGAGGAAAACTATCTGCCCCGGAGCAGATCCCCAAAGAACATAGAAAGCCCCCAAACATGTAATGGCGGTTAGACAAGAAGAAATACAGACACAGACAGAAAATAGTATGAGCAAACGTTGGGGCCCAAACTTCCTAAATAGAAAAGGATAGAAAGGACACTTACTGCAATCCCAAAAAACCCTGAAAAGTACCAACTCTACTAATTACAAAAACACCTGAGAACACACGACCTCTACCACCTAAATTAGTTCTCTGGTGTAGCAAAACTAAACAGCAGCCACTGAAAAAACTGGAAAAGGCAAATAAACAAACAACAGTGGCCGAACTAAACTGAGAGGAGCACAAGCCCCCGGAGGGGACCTGGCAGACCCCCACAGAAGTGCAGGACAAAATGCAAAAAGCAAGCACAAAAACTAAAAGAAGAAAAAGACTTATCTGTTAGCAGAAGATGCAGGCACGAAACAGCAAGCTACAAAGTGAACAGGAATCAAAGATGAGACCAGAACAATTGATCACCGGCAACCCTGATGGAGGGAACCTCCCTTATATAAGACCAGTCAGTAACACCTGATCGCCAATCTTCACAATCTTCATTGGATAGTTCAGTACTGTTTGTAACCACCAGAGGGAGCTTCTGCTCAGAATTCATTTCTAGCACATTCACAACAGTACCCCCCCTTGAGGAGGGGTCACCGAACCCTCATTTGAGCAACCAGGTCGGTCAGGATGAGCTCTGTGATACGCACGGATGAGTCTCCTAGCATGGAATGTCCGAAGCAAACACCCAAAATTGTCCTCCTGACCATAACCTCTCCACTTAACCAAATACTGGAGTTTCCGTCTAGAAAAAGAGAATTCAATATTTTCTCAACCACATACTCCATATTGCCCTCAACCAAAACAGGGTCAGGAGGCACAGCCATAGGAACCACTGGCTCGACAAACCTCTTCAATAAGGACTTGTGGAACACGTTATGGATCTTAAATGTCCCTGGAAGAAGTAAACGAAAGGAAACAGGATTAAGAATCTCCATGATCTTATAAGGTCCAATGAACCTAGGCTTAAACTTAGGAGATGCAACTCTCATAGGGATATTTCTTGAGGACAACCAGACCAAGTCCCCCACTTCAAACCGAGGACCATCAGTCCTATGCCGGTTGGCAAACCGCTGGGCCCTCTCCTGAGAGAGGGACAACCTCTCCACTACCTGGTCCCAAATCTGCTGCATACGCTCCACAACAGAGTCAACACCTGGACAGACAGAAGCCTCCGTCTGTCCTGAAGAAAATCGAGGGTGAAACCCAAAATTGCAGAAGAATGGAGACATCAAAGTGGCAGAGCTAGCCCTATTATTAAGAGCAAACTCAGCCAAAGGCAAAAAAGAGACCCAGTCATCCTGATCAGCAGACACAAAGCATCTCAGATAAGTCTCCAATGTCTGGTTTGTTCTCTCAGTTTGTCCATTGGTCTGAGGATGAAAAGCCGAGGAGAAAGACAATTGAACACCAAGTTTAGAACAAAAAGTCCTCCAAAATCTGGAAACAAACTGGACTCCTCTGTCAGACACAATGTTCTCAGGAATGCCGTGTAACCGAACCACGTGCTGAAGGAACAAAGGCACCAATTCAGAGGAGGAAGGCAACTTAGGTAATGGCACAAGATGTATCATTTTGGAAAATCTATCACAAATCACCCAGATAACGGTCATTCTCTGAGAAACAGGGAGGTCGGAAATGAAATCCATAGAGATATGGGTCCATGGTCTCTTGGGCACAGGCAATAGCATCAACAAACCACTAGAGTGAGAGCAAGGCTTGGAGCGAGAGCAAGTCCCGCAGGACTGCACAAATTCCCTGACGTCACGAGACAAGGTAGGCCACGAAAAGGACCGACTAACCAAGTCTCTGGTACCAAAAATTCCGGGATGACCAGCCAACGCGGAACAATGAATCTCAGACATCACACTCTTTTTCCACCGGTCTGGGACAAACAATTTTCCAATAGGGCAGCGCTCGGGTTTATCCTCCTGACACCCTTCCAGAGCCAGTCTCAAATTGGGCGAGATGGCGGAAAGAACTACACCCTCTTTCAAAATAACAGCAGGATCAGATAACTCAGGAGAGTCCGCAAGGAAACTCCTCGAGAGGGCATCCGCCTTAACATTCTTAGTGCCAGGAAGAAAGGAAACCACAAAATTAAAACGTGTGAAAAACAAGGCCCACCTGGCTTGTCTAGGATTAAGTCGCTTGGTTGATTCCAGATAAACCAGATTCTTATGGTCCGTGAGGACCACCACCTGATGTTTGGCTCCCTCCAGCCAATGTCTCCACTCTTCAAAAGCCCACTTCATGGCCAATAACTCCCGATTACCCACGTCATAATTACGTTCAGTTGGAGAAAATTTTCGAGAGAAAAAGGCACAAGGGTTTCTCTCTGGATCTCTTTGGGACAAAACGGCACCTGCCCCAATTTCAGAGGCATCAACCACCACCTGAAATGGCAGAGAAACATCAGGCTGCCGTAGAACAGGAGCAGAAGTGAATCTCTGCTTAAGTTCCTGAAACGCAGAGACTGCCTCAGGAGGCCAATTCACCACATCAGAACCCTTTGTGGTCAAATCAGTCAATGGTTTAACAATAACAGAGAAATTACCAATAAATTTACGATAAAAATTGGCAAAACCCAAGAATCTTTGAAGAGCCTTTAATGAAGTAGGTTGGACCCAATCACAGATGGCCTGAACCTTGACCGGGTCCATTTCAATAACAGATAGGGACAAAATGAATCCCAGAAATGAGATCCTCTGTACGCCAAAAAGACACTTTGATCCCTTCACATACAGAGCATTCTCTCTCAAAATCTGGAACACAGTCCGAACATGTTTCACATGAGAGTCCCAGTCATTGGAAAAAATCAAGATATCATCCAAATAAACAATCAGAAATTTATCCACAAAATCCCTGAAAATGTCATTCATGAAGGACTGGAAGACAGAAGGAGCATTAGTGAGCCCAAAGGGCATCACTAGGTACTCAAAATGCCCCTCTGGGGTATTAAATGCCATCTTCCATTCATCCCCGTGCTTAATGCGAATAAGGTTATACGCCCCCCTGAGGTCAAGCTTGGTAAACCAAGTAGCACTTTTCACCCTAGAAAACAGGTCAGAAATCAAGGGTAACGGATATTGATATTTCACAGTGATATTGTTCAAGAGACGATAATCAATACATGGCCTTAATGAACCATCCTTTTTGGCCACAAAGAAAAAACCGGCACTCAAGGGTGAAGAGGATGGTCTGATATGACACTTCTCCAATGACTCCTTGATATAAGACCGCATAGCGTCATGTTCAGGTACAGACAAGTTAAAAAGGCGACCTTTAGGGAATTTACTACCAGGCACTAATTCAATAGCGCAGTCATAGCTCCTATGGGGGGGCAAGGATGCAGATTTACTTTCGCTAAACACATCAGAAAAATCAATCAAAAAGTCAGGAACATCCTGAGCCTGGGGGGAGGCAGAAAAAGCAGGAGTGTTGGTATTAACACATTGGCAGCCCCAACTGGTTACAGACACAGATTTCCAATCCAAAACAGGATTATGAGACTGTAACCAAGGGAAACCCTGTACGATAATGTCATGCAGATTATACAGCACCAAAAATTTGCAACTCTCCTGATGATCAGGTTCAACCCTCATTATCACCTGAGTAGAGAACTGAGGTTTATTCTCAGCCAAAGGGGTAGAATCGATCCCCAGTAGGGGAATAGACTTCCGTAGGGGTATCAAGGGAAACCCACAACGTTTAGCAAAATCAAAATCCATCAGGTTAATAGCTGCTCCCGAATCAACAAAAGCCTGAGCAGAAAATGTGGACAGGGAGCAAATCAGGGTAACAGTCAACAAAAATTTAGTCTGAACACTACCCAAGACAACTGAACGTGCAAAACGTCTTCCCGCTTAGGGCAGAATGAAATAGCATGAGAGGCATCACCACAGTAGAAACACAACCCATTGCGTTTTCGAAATTCATGACGCTGTGCCCCAGAAGCCACTCCATCACACTGCATGGGTTCAGAAGCTGGCCCACAAGGCAACACTGTTCCACGCATACCTCTACGCTCACGCAAACGTCTGTGAATTTGAATCGCCAATGACATAGAATCATTGAGACCAGAGGGACAGGGAATCCCACCATAACATCCTTTACATTCTCTGACAGACCCTTCCGAAAAAGGGCTGCCAAAGCATCGTCATTCCATTTGGTCAGGACTGCCCACCTTCGGAATCTCTGACAGTATAACTCAGTGTCCTCAAGCCCCTGATTTAATGCCAACAAGGCTTTTTCAGCTTGATCAGTGACATTAGGCTCATTGTACAATAACCCCAGAGCCTGAAAAAATGCATCAACATTACTCAAAACAGGATCCCCAGGTGTCAGGGAAAAAGCCCAATCCTGAGGATCGCCGCGCAGGAGAGAGATGACAATTTGAACCTGCAGTGCTGCGTTCCCTGAGGACTTAGATTTTAAGGCAAAAAACAACTGACAGTTATTTTTGAAATTCAGAAATTTAGCTCGATCCCCTAAAAACAAATCTGGCATGGGAATCCTAGGTTCCACAACAGGCAACCTCGCAAGATAGATAGCAATACTCCGAACTTCAGTGGTAAGCTGATCCACACGGCCAGACAACTGTGCAAACTCCATTGAGAGAAAAAAAAAAAATCCTCCTCAGCATTCAGAGAAACAGAGGGAAATAAAAAAAAAAAATCTCTGACAACTCTGACAATCTTCTTTCTTTAACACTCTTTTTCCCTTCTGTGAGTACCATACAAATATTAGTTTTTGGGCCGGTGATACTGTTATGATTTGGTAGCTGAGGAGAGCAGGCAAAAAAGGAAATACACCAGAGAGGTTGGAATCTATGGGATTGCAGTACCCTGACTAACCACCACAACTAAAGGCAGCCGTGGAGCGTACCTACGTTGGTCCTAGACGCCTCGTCACAGCCTGAGAAACTAACTACACCTAAAGACAGAAAGAGGAAAACTATCTGCCCCGGAGCAGATCCCCAAAGAACATAGAAAGCCCCCAAACATGTAATGGCGGTTAGACAAGAAGAAATACAGACACAGACAGAAAATAGTATGAGCAAACGTTGGGGCCCAAACTTCCTAAATAGAAAAGGATAGAAGGACACTTACTGCAATCCCAAAAAACCCTGAAAAGTACCAACTCTACTAATTACTAAAACACCTGAGATCACACGACCTCTACCACCTAAATTAGTTCTCTGGTGTAACAAAACTAAACAGCAGCCACTGAAAAAACTGGAAAAGGCAAATAAACAAACAACAGTGGCCGAACTAAACTGAGAGGAGCACAAGCCCCCGGAGGGGACCTGGCAGACCCCCACAGAAGTGCAGGACAAAATGCAAAAAGCAAGCACAAAAAACTAAAAGAAGAAAAAGACTTATCTGTTAGCAGAAGATGCAGGCACGAAACAGCAAGCTACAAAGTGAACAGGAATCAAAGATGAGACCAGAACAATTGATCACCGGCAACCCTGATGGGAGGGAACCTCCCTTATATAAGACCAGTCAGTAACACCTGATCGCCAATCTTCACAATCTTCATTGGATAGTTCAGTACTGTTTGTAACCACCAGAGGGAGCTTCTGCTCAGAATTAATTTCTAGCACATTCACAACAGCTAGCAGTGACGCTGCTAAACTTTCTCTTCTGTGCCCACAGGACCTGTGATGAGGTCACAGGAGGGAGGAGTCAGGGGTCACATGATCAGTGTTGTCACTCTTGTGTGCAGGACTCTGCGCTGTGATGGTTGTTTGTCATGGTGCTGGATGAGGGTAAGTTTGTGTGTGTGTGGGGTCGGGACTCGGGTTTACAGTGTGGATGTAGCAGAGCTGTGTGTGTACGAGGAGTACGGAGCGGAGACTTGCGTGTATGAGGTGTACGGAGCGGAGCCGTGTGTGTACGAGGTGTACGGAGCGGAGCCGTGTGTGCACGAAGTGTACGGAGCGGAGCCGTGTGTGTACGGAGCGGAGCCATGTGTATACGAGGTGTACGGAGCGGAGACATGTGTGTACAAGATGTACGGAGCGGAGCCGTGTGTGTTACGAGGGTGTACGGAGCGGAGCCGTGTGTACGAGGTGTACGGAGCGGAGCCGTGTGTGTACGAGGTGTACAGAGCGGAGACGTGTGTGTACGAGGTGTACGGAGCAGAGCCGTGTGTGTACGAGGTGTACGGAGCGGAGCCGTGTGTGTATGAGGTGTACGGAGCGGAGCCGTGTGTGTACGAGGTGTACGGAGCGGAGCCGTGTGTGTACGAGGTGTACGGAGCGGAGCTGTGTGTGTACGAGGTGTACGGAACGGAGCCGTGTGTGTACGAGGTGTACGGAGCGGAGCCGTGTATGTACGACGTGCACGGAGCGGAGCCGCGCGTGTACGAGGTGCACGGAGCGGAGCCGCGCGTTTACGAGGTGCACGGAGCGGAGCTGCACGTGTACGAGGTGGATGTGGTAGGCTGTAGTGTGTACGAGGTGTGCGGAGCCTTGTGTGAACGAGTTGGATATAGCAGAGCCTTGTGTGAACGAGTTGGATCTAGCAGAGCCATGTCTGTATGAGTTGGATGGAGCGGAGCCGTGTGTCTGAACGAGGTGCATGGAGACGAGGTGCACGGAGCGGAGCCGCTCATGTACGAGGTGCACGGTGCGGAGCCGCTCGTGTACGAGGTGCACGGAGCGGAGCCGCCCGTGTATGAGGTGGATGTAGTAGTGCTGTAGTGTGTATGAGGTGTACGGAGTGGGGCCTTGTGTGTACGAGTTGGATGTAGCAGAACCGTGTCTGTACGAGTTGAATGGAGCAGAGCCGTGTGTCTGTACAAGGTGCACAGAGCCGAGCCGCGCGTGTACGAGGTGGATGTAGCAGTGCTGTGTGTGTACGAAACGGAGCCCTGTGTGTGTCAAGTGTACGGAGCTGAGCCACTCAGCTCCGTACACACAGGGCTCCGTGCTTGAGCCGTGTGTGTACAGAGCAGAGCAGAGCCGTGTGTGTATGGAGTGGAGCCTTGTGTGTATGTAGCGGAGCCGCGTGTGTACGAGGTGTACAGAGCAGAACCGCGTGTGTACGAGGTGTATGCTGCAAAGCCGCATGTGTACAAGGTTTACGGAGTGGAGTCATGTGTGTACAAGGTGTACAAAGGTGTGTACAAGATGTATGGTGGGGAGCATTCAAACCTCCCAACCGTCCTGAATTCAGCGGGACAATCCCGATTTTGAGAGTCTGCCCCGCTGTCCCGGCCGGGAGCTTTTCCCGTGGACGCAGGAGTACATGCCGGAGCCCCGAAGAGCACTTTAAAACTCGCACGTGATGTTCCACCAGAAGTGACATGCTGAAAGATGACCGGAAATGAGTTAATTTCGGGAGGAGATTGTGACAGAACCATGGAGGCACTTCAGGGAATGCTTCAGATCCATCACCGTGTCCTCGCCTTGGAATCGGGGATGTCGGCCATGTGAGCGGATCATGATATGTCCTGCACCGGGAGGCTCAGGTGGGCACTACAATGGGAGCCGGGCTGCTATAGTATCTTTATAGAATCTTTATTTCTTTCTCTCTCTGTTTCTTTCTCTCTCTCTGTTCTTTCTTTCTTTCTCTCTGTTCTTTCTTTCCCATCTTTCTTTCTTTCTCTCTGTTCTTTTTCTTTCTTTCTCTCTGTTCTTTCTTTCCCCTCTTTCTTTCTATCTCTGTTCTTTCTTTCTCTCTGTTCTTTCTCTCTGTTCTTTCTTCCCCTCTTTCTTTCTGTTCTTTCTCTCTCTCTGTACTTTCTTTCTCTTTCTTTCTCTCCCATCTTTCTTTCTCTCTATCTCTCTGTTCTTTCTCTCTTTGTTCTTTCTTTCCCTTCTTTCTCTCTCTCCCTCTGTTGTTTCTTTCTTTACCCTCTTTCTTTTTTCTCTCTGTTTCTTTTTTCTGTCCCCTTTCTTTCTCTCTCTGTTTCTTTCTTTTTCTCTATCTCTCTGTTCTTTCATTCCCCTCTTTCTTTCTTTCTCTCTGTTCTTTCCCCTCTTTCTTTCTTTCTCTCTGTTCTTTTTTCTTTCTCTCTCGCTCTGTTCTTTCTTGCCCTCTTTCTTTCTTTCTTTCTTTCTTTCTTTCTTTCTTTCTTTCTTTCTTTCTTTCTTTCTTTCTCTCTCTGTTCTTTCTTTCCCCTCTTTCTTTCTTTCTTTCTTTCTTTCTTTCTTTCTTTCTTTCTTTCTCTCTCTGTTCTTTCTGTCCCCTCTTTCTTTCTCTCTCCTCTGTTCTTTCTTTCCCCTCTTTCTTTCTCTCTCCCTCTCTGTTCTTTCTTTCCCCTCTTTCTTTTTTTCTCTCTGTTCTTTTTTTCTGTCCCCTCTTTCTTTCTCCGTCTCTGTTCTTTCCCCTCTTTGTTTTTTTTTCTCTCTGTTCTTTCTCTTCCCTTTCTTTGTTTATTTCTTTCTCTCTCTACTTTCTCTCTGTTCTTTTTTTCTTACCCCTCTTTCTTTCTTTCTCTATGCAAACGTGGATTTATCAAATAGCAAGGTTCCAAAGTCCACGAGTGTTCCAAAGTTCCACAATAGGAAATAACTGGAGTACAAGGTCCAAGGCTTCCAGGAGTCAGGTCACAGGTACACTGCAGGCTTGATTCTGAAGCACTGATTGCTCAGCTGTGGCTGCTTAAGAAGCAAGAGGGAGAGAATCAGGGCGGGAACATGCAAGCTGGAAACTCCATATTGACTGAGGGCAAGACAGCTGCAGCAAGACAGAAAGTAAAATGGCTGACGGAAAAACTGAGTTTCAGGAACATGTACACAGAACCTTACATTATTCCCCCCTTAGGGACAACCTCCGGATGACCTCAGACCAGGCTTGTGTGGGTACCTCTGATGAAACTGACGGAGCAAGCGAGGAGCATTAACGTTATTGACTGGTTCCCATGAGTTGTCCTCCACTGGGTAGCCCTGCCATTTAATCAAATATTGTAACTGATTTCTATACAACCTGGAATCCAGAATCCTTTCCACCACAAATTCTTCCTGACCATCGACTAGCACTGGGTCAGGGCAAGGAGAAGAACGTCCAGGAAACGTATTGGGTGTCGCAGCCTTTAGTAGAGATACATGAAATACAGGGTGGATTCTCATAGTTCTGGGCAGTTGAAGACGACAAGCGACAGCACTTATAATTTTACTGATTTTATAAGGTCCAATGTATTTATGTCCCAACTTAGATGATGGAATTCTTAACTTAAGATTTCTGGTTGACAGCCAGACCAGGTCTCCTACCTTGAAAGCTGGTGCAGGTTTACGAAATTTATCTGCGGCTTTCTTGTACCTTTCCTGAGCCAATTCCAGATTTCCCTTTAGAAGATCCATATTCTTTTGTAAAGACGTGATTCTTTCAGTCACTGCTGGCAAAGGCGTTTCTATGGGAAATCGAGGAAGAATATTAGGATGATAACCTAAATTGGAGTAAAAAGGAGACTGCTTAGTGGAGGCGCTCTGAGAGTTGTTATAAGAGAACTCAGCCAGTGGAAGTAGATCCACCCAATCATCCTGTAGGTGGCAGATAAAGCAGCGAAGATACTGCTCCAGGGTCTGATTGGTTCGTTCCGTCTGTCCATTAGTCTGAGGATGAAAAGCAGAAGAAAGGTTCACTTTAATGTCCAATGCTGCACAGA
This sequence comes from Oophaga sylvatica, assembly GCA_033576555.1. Classification (NCBI taxonomy): domain Eukaryota; kingdom Metazoa; phylum Chordata; class Amphibia; order Anura; family Dendrobatidae; genus Oophaga; species Oophaga sylvatica. The sequence goes on along the minus strand of JARQOD010000005.1, from coordinate 182,735,130 downwards.
AATTTTGCCAAAACCTTGAAGTGAATTGCACCCCTCGATCCGAAATAACCTCATCTGGTACTCCATGTAAGCGAAACACATTTTTAATCATCAAATCTGATGTCTGTCTTGCAGTGGGTAAGCCGACACAAGGGATAAAATGAGCTGCCTTTGTTAGACGGTCAACCACCACTAGAATGGTGTTCTTCCCCTGAGAGGTTGGTAACTCCACAATGAAGTCCATAGAAATGGATCCCCACGGGCGGGACGGGGTGGGAAGAGGCTGTAACAGACCAGTTGGTGAGGAGCGAGGTGTTTTGCATCTTGCACAGACCTCACATGAAGTGACATAATTCAAAACATCCTTCCTGCAAGTGGGCCACCAAAAGAAACGAGAAAGAAATTCCTGTGTCTTTAGAATTCCTCTATGCCCAGCTATCTTGGAATCGTGAATGAGTTGCAATACTCTTAATCTGACTGTTTCAGGAATATACAGACGTTGTCCCTGAATCCACACACCATTCTTAAAGACAAGACTTACGTCCCTTGGGGGTTGTGCCAAAAAGGAATCCGCATGGTATGCTTCCTTGATGTCCTTAAGTAGGTCTTGATTATGAATTACTCCTAGGAATCTAGAGTCAGGAAGAATAGTCTTAGGAGGAGTAATTGGACGTGTCTCTGCTGAGTAAATCCTAGAGAGTGCATCAGCCTTTCCATTGCGCGATCCTGGTCTATAAGAGATGATAAAATTAAATTGGTTTAAGAAAAGATTCCAGCGAGCCTGGCGAGGAGTCAGGCACTTAGCCGACCTGATAAACTCAAGGTTACGATGGTCTGTCAGGACGACTATTTGCTGTGCAGCTCCCTGAAGAAGGTGTCTCCATTCTTTGAAGGCGGCAATAATGGCCAACAACTCTCTATTGCCCACATCGTAGTTCCTCTCAGCCGAAGACAACTGCTGGGAAAAGAAGGCACAGGGATGCAAGACATTCTTCTCACCTGTTCTCTGAGAGAGTATAGCTCCAACGGCACAGTCTGAAGCATCCACCTCTATTATGAAGGCAAGCTCGGGGTTGGGATGTACTAGGATAGGTGCAGTGGTAAATTTATCTTTTAGACGGGAAAATGCTTCCTGGGCTTGGGGAGTCCAGGAGAACCTAGACTCTTCCGGGTAAGTTGGGTGATAGGTGACACTACCTCAGAGAAATTCCTAATGAAACGTCTATAGAAGTTGGCAAACCCGATGAAGCGCTGCACCTCCTTCACATTTCTAGGACTTGGCCAATCCTTGATGGCTTGGGTCTTGCTTCCATCCATACTAATTCCTTGTGTAGACAGTACATACCCAGAAATTGAATTTCGGTCCTATGGAATTCACACTTTTCAAGTTTGATGTAAAGATGATTTTGTCTTAGACGTTCCAAGACCATTCTCACATGTCCATGATGTTCCTCTGTGGAGTTAGAAAAAATTAGAATATCATCCAAATAAATCACCACGAATGTATCTAGGAGATCCCTGAAGATGTCATTCACCAAGTGTTGGAAAGTGGCTGGGGCGGTACTCAGACCAAAAGGCATAACTAGATATTCAAAGTGTCCATAGCGTGACCTGAATGCAGTCTTCCATTCATCCCCAGGTCTAATACGGACTAAGTTATAGGCCCCCGGAGATCTAGTTTAGAGAAAATTTTGGCATGTCGCACTCTCTCCAATAACTCAGGGATTAAAGGCAATGGATAACGGTTTCTAATAGTAACCTTATTGAGTTCCCTATAGTCTACGCAGGGTCTCAGAGATCCATCTTTCTTCTTTACAAGAAGATGGGTGCACCTGCAGGAGATGAAGAGGGGCGTATGAAGCCCTTGGCTAGATTTTCGTCTATGTAATCCTTTAAAGCTTTAGCTCGGGCCCGCCAGGGGTAGATCTTACCAAAAGGTATCTCTGCTCCAGGCAATAATTCAATTGGACAATCATATGGACGGTGAGGAGGAAGCTGGTCAGCGTTCTTCTTGTCACATAAATCCACATAGTCCTGGTATACAGCTGGTAGTTCAGGGACTGACATGATTCCTTTAGGAACAGAGCAAGCTGAAACTTTTGGACTCATCTGTTTCTCTGGAAAGTGTAATTCCTTGGTCTCCCAGTTAATGGTAGGATTCTGAGCCTGCAGCCATGGTAGCCCTAGAATAATGGGAAAGTGGGGAGAAGAGATAAGCATAAAGGACAGTTTCTCTTGATGATCTTTACCCATAAGAACCTCAAAGGCTCTGTTTCCTGATCCACTGGTCCAGAGGTCAGCAGGGAGCCATCCACAGTTTCCATCTGTACTGGAGTAGCCTTCTTCACTGAACGTATTCCCTGTTTCAGAGCAAAGGAGACATCCATAAAATTTCCACTTGCCCTGAGTCGATCATAGCAGAGCTAGACACCAAAGCTGAGTCAACCCAGAGTTTGATGGAAAGAAAGCAATGAGAATTGTTTTTCTTACAACTCAGCTGGGACACCGCTGAGGAAACTTGAAAAATGGCAGCGTTTACACAGTCAACGTCCTCAGAGGTAACGGAGTTTAAGTCCGAGAAATCAAGATCTGTTGCTGCAGATCTCTCTGGAGCCTCAGGCTCGGACCTGACAGATCCCCTCTCGCAACACTCACAGTGAATGAGTGCTGCAGTAGTCTTACGAGAACGGCTGGGCAGTTTATAATGAAGTGCCCTGACTTACCACAATAGAAACATAGATTCTCCTTAAAACGATGTTCCTTGCGTGCATCACTAACCCGTCGTTGTAAAGAGTCTACCTGCATGGGTTCAGGTTCAGGTTCCCGTGTAATCCTACTCAAAGGTTCCTTAGCTGGAGAGGAAGGTAGGAAAAGGTTAGTACGATTGCTTTCGAACCATCTCTCTTGCCTGCGTTCAGTCAGACGAGTATCAATACGGATGCAGTAGTTAAAGTCACCTAACGCAGTGGGAGGGTCGGCACGAGCAAGTTCATCCTTAATCAGTGGAGATAAACCCCTTTCGAAAAATAGATTTTTTGGCGGAACTGTCCCAGGTGGTATCAAGGGCCCATCTCCTGAAATCCAAGGCATATTCAGCTTCCGAGTGCTTACCTTGGCGCAAAGCTAACATGGTGCTTCAGCTGTTGCACCTCGATTGGGGTCATCAAACACCTGTCCCATGGCTGAAATGAAAGCATCAAGATGATCCAAACATTCATCCTCAGTCTCAATCAGAGGGTTTGCCCACATCAAAGCCTTGTTGGTAAGCAAATAATTATAGTAAGCACTTTAGATCGTTCAGTGGGAAATTGTGAAGCATGTGCAGAAAAAAAAAAGATTGCATTGATTAATAAATTCCCTGAATTTCTCACGTTCACCGCCAAAACGAAAAGGGGCAACTTGGGAATCCCAGAACTCGGGGCTACGGCAGGAGCCTGGACTCGCTCCTCTAGAACCTCAATCCTGGCTCGCAAATCCTGGGCAGTCTGTCCAAACACTTGCAAATTGTGATTAGTGAGGTCCTGTAGGTTTGTAAAACGGGTTTTTATAGTCTGCAAATCTGCAAGGTATTATCAGTCACTCCGCAAAGTTCCTTTATGCGGGCCTCCATTTTCCAGATCTTTTAAGACAGGAGTACTGGAAGGAGAGGAGAAAAAAAAAACAATAGTGTTTACCTGTGGTAACACTGCAAAAAGAAAAAACTTAAGGGAATTGCTCACCTGAATGGTTGTGAGAAGTCACAACCACTGTCATCACAGAAAGTACAACCGGACGTCTGATATCCACAGTACAGCAGACACAGCCTTCCAGACCCAGCAGACACTAACGTTTTGGCTTCAGAATCTTGTAATGTATGTAGTACAGTTCATATAGCGTCTTGTGCTTGGGTGCGATGAAAACACAGGAGTCACAGGTTTGATATAGAAAAGTCCTGTATTACTTCATACAAGTTAGCAGAATTAGTCACACAGTTTGCAGACACAGAAACAGGAGACACAGCAGGTCAGAGTAATCCAAGCTCAGCAATCACTCTCCAATACAGATTCAGGATCTTCTTCTCTGTTACCGTAAGTCCATGCAAACGTGGGTCTTTCAAAGAGCAGGGTTCAGAGTCCACAAGTGCTTCAGAGTTCCTCAGTAGGAATAGCTGGAGTACAAGGTCCAAGGCTTACAGGAGTCAAGTCACAGGTTCACTGCAGGCTAGATTCTGAAGCACTGATTGCTCAGCTGTGGCTGCTTAAGAAGTAAAGGAGAGAATCAGGGCGGGAACATGCAAGCTGGAAACTCCATTTTGACTGAGGGCAAGATAGCTGCAGCAAGACAGAAAGTAAAATGGCTGACGAACAAACTGAGTTTCAGGAATATATACATAGAACCTTACACAGGGGATACGTTCAGTGAAGAAGGCTACTCCAGTACAGATGGAGATGTGGATGGCTCCCTGCTGACCTCTGGACCAGTGGATCAGGAAACAGAGCCTTTGAGGGTCCTTATGGGTAAAGATCATCAGGAGAAAA
>JARQOD010000005.1:182694170-182730534 GCA_033576555.1 Oophaga sylvatica | reverse complement strand
TCTTAAAAGGTTCAAGCTGTCGCCTTCTGCTGCTTATTTACCTTCTATGAAGAGAATAAGTAAATGCAGAGGAATGAAGGTGACAGTAATATCACAGTGACCTGAAAGCAGCTTCTGATTTCACAGAAAAACACCAGTGGCTAAATTGAAAATATATAATATTGTGCAGGTTTTCTGACATTCACAAGCTTGTATGTGACAAATTATTTCCAAAATCATAACTACTGCTACTAACATCTAAATAGTGGCTCCTGCCATGTGCTGTGTGGACAGCACATGAATGTGTACAACCAGGCTCAGACTGGCCCACAGGGGAAAATGTGAATTCCCGGGTGGGCCTCTTTACATAACAAGTGCTTGCTTAGCACAGTACATTTATACACAATCAATGTATTTTTAACAAAGTACCCAGATTATTAAACAGATGCATAGGTTGCGATGACATAAAAGAGCAGTAGCTTGTTTATTAACCCCTTAGTGACAGAGCCTATTTTGACCTTAATGACCAAGCCAATTTTTACAATTCTGACCACTGTCAATTATGAGGTAATAGGTCTGGAACGCTTCAACGTATCCCACTGATTCTGAGAAAGTTTTTTCGTGACATATTGTATTTCATGTTAGTGGTGAAATTTCTTCGATATAACTTGCATTTATTTATGAAAAATTGGAACTTTGGAAAAAATTTTGAAAATTTGGCAATTTTCAAACCTTTAATTTTGTGCCCTTAAATCAAAGACTTACCGTAATCGCACAAAATAGTTAATAAATAACAATTCCCTCATGTCTACTTTATATCAGCACAATTTTGGAAACATAATTTTTTTGGTTAGGACGTTACAAGGGTTAAAAGTTCACCAGCAATTTCTTATTTTTCTAACAAAAATTTACAAAACCATTTTTTTAGGGACCACCTCACATTTGAAGTGATTTTTGGGGGGTCAATATAACAGAAATACCCCAAAGTGACACCATTCTAAAAACAGCACCCCTAAAGGGGCACAAAACCACATTTCAGAAGTTTATTAACCCTTCAGGTGCTTCACGAGAACTAAAGCAATGGGAAGGAAAAAATGAACATTTTACTTTTTCTACAAAAAATTTACTTTGGAACCAATTTTTTTTATTTTCACAAGGATATAAGGAGAAAATGGACCACAAAATTGTTGTGCTGTTTTCTTCTGAGTATGCCGATACACCATTTGTGGGGAAAAGTGACTGTTAGGGAGGGAGCACCGTTTGACTTTTGAACACTAAATTGGCTGGAATTAATGGTGGTGCCATGTCACGTTTGGAGACCCCCTGATGTATCTAAACAGTGGAAACTCCCAATTCTAACGCCAACCCTAACCCAACACCCCCTAACCCTAATCCCAACCCTAATCACGACTCTAACCCCAACACACCCCTAGCCCTAATCCCAATCCTAACCACAACCCTAACCCCAACTAACCACAACCCTAACCACAGCACTAACCCCAACAAACCCCTAACCCTAATCGCAACCCTAACCACAACCCTAACCCCAACACACCCCTAACCCTAATCCCAATCCTAACCACAACACACCCCTAACCCTAATCCCAACCCTAACCACAAACCTAACCCTAACACACCCTAACCCTAATCCCAACTCTAATCAAATCCTAAACCCTAGCCCCAACCCTAACCTTAACTTTAGCCTAACACCTAACTTTAGCCCAACCCTAACCCTAATTTTAGCCCAACTCACTTTAGCCCAAATCACTTTAGCCCAACTCTAAACCTAATGGGAAAATGGAAATAAATACTTTTTTTATTTTATCATTTTTCACCTAACTAAGGGGTGATAAAGGGGGTTTGATTTACTATTTTTTTTATCACTGTGATAGGGTCTATAACAGTGATCAAAATAAACCCAAAAGGAAAAATTTCTTATTGTTGCTGGGTGCGGCCGGCAGATCTCGGTGGCGCTCTTGTGCATGTGCCCGCCATTTTCTCCCGGAAGAGGACGTCACGGGGGTTACAGGGAAAACGGAGGTATGAGGGGATCTGGGGACCCTATTTCTATCTCCTCTGATGTGATGTGTGATCACATCAGAGGAGAGAGAAGTTAAATGGAAAATCATACTTTTTTGTTGTCACCATTATACCATTAATAACAGCAATCGCAACACTGGGTCGTTAAAAACCGACCCGAATCATGTTGTCTGGGGTCTCGGCTATCTCCGGTAGCCGAGACCCCGGAGAAATTCCGACTCTGGGGGGGGGGCGCTATACTCTTATTCCTCAGCGCCGTTAAAAAGCGACGCTGTGGTTTAAGTACCCTTAACTGCCTCCGTTAAAAGGCGTATCAGCGGTCGTTAAGGGGTCAAGTTTATTGTGTTTGTACTATACTGTATAATGTATGTAATTGTTTATAAAATCAATAATCAATAGAAATGATCTGATTTAAAAATAAAAGAGCAGGAGCTAATTACATGTAATCCTCCAGGCCCACTTTTCTCAACATCAGTACATGGGCCCCTTGTATGCTAACAATTTTGCAGCTTTTTGCTGTTGCTCATCAAGACCTTCTGTGGCCATTTTGTGAACATGTGTCTGTAAGGAGGAGGATTGCACCGCACATACCTACGTTGCCGGGGCCGGAACTGGAAAGGCTGCATCCCCTATTGCCTGGGAGGAAGCATTAAGGAGACAGACCTTCCTCCAGACCGAGGGGGGATAAAAGGGGAAAGCGCGTGCATCACAGCAGTTTGGTGCCAACCCGGGGCAGCGCGCAGTCAGGTGAGCGGCGCGCCCCATCCTCCACGCAGAGTACCATTGCTGCGACAGACCACATTGAGAGAGTCCCCCGCCATCTGCAGAGGGACCGCTGCGCTGAGGGAGCCGTACGCTCAGCAGCAGCTCAGAGAGAGGAGTGCTCCATCCAGCATCACCAGTGTCCGTCGTCCCCGAACCGCCAACAACAGGGACCAGAGAGAAAGAGACGTGCAGTGTGAGCCTGGGGACTACCAGAGGACAAGACGCCGAATGATCATGTCCGTGAGTACAGCACACGTGCCACATAAAGAGTGACTGGGAACGGGACAGACACTTGTTCCCTGACTTTGCCAGTGAATATTTGCCCAGACACTTGCGCCTTGACTTTGCCAGTGAATATTTGCCTAGATACTTGCTCCCTGACTTTGCCAGTATATATCTGGCGAGCCACGTTGGGCTCGTACAGGACTTCGGCTTGTACCCTTGTCAGCCACTGCAGCATATGGACTAGGGGCCCAGTGGAAGGTACCGGAGACCGACCACTGCCGCCAGAAGACAGACCACCGTCCACACCAGGACCTTTTGGGACAAGCACCGCGCTAGCTGTTGTCGGTGCTACTGAATTTCAAGGAGCATCTACAGTTGGAGAAACTGTACACAATATGTGTACAACAGAACTGCCTTTACCTTGTTCATAATCTCTGTATATGATTTGCACTTGAACTATTTATTTCCTGTTTAACCATTTACCTCCCTGCGTGGAGTATTCCCTGTTCAAGTAAAATTGTTTAACCTTGCTCTGCCTCCTATCTGTCACTGCATCTCCCAACCTGCTAACATGTCCATGACTCATAAAGCTAAGGGGACCTCTAGTCGATGGTAATACGAAGCATCAGGCTAAAGCTACTGCCCGACTGACCGCAGGTCTGCTGACCTGAAGTAAGAGCCTTTTAGCATACCTCCCAACCGTCCCGGATTGAGCGGGACAGTCCCGATTTTGACCCCCCCGTCCCGCTGTCCCGCTGAGGACACTATGTGTCCCGCAGTGAGACGAGCGCCACGCCCCCCGTGCACTCCTCCCTGTCTTACAGCTCAGCCAGCGGCTCACAGCTAGCTGTTATGATTTGGTAGCTGAGGAGAGCAGGCAAAAAAGGAAATACACCAGAGAGGTTGGAATCTATGGGATTGCAGTACCTGACTAACCACCACAACAAAAGGCAGCCGTGGAGCGTACCTACGTTGGTCCTAGACGCCTCGTCACAGCCTGAGAAACTAACTACACCTAAAGAGAGAAAGAGGAAAACTATCTGCCCCGGAGCAGATCCCAAAGAACATAGAAAGCCCCCAAACATGTAATGGCGGTTAGACAAGAAGAAATACAGACACAGACAGAAAATAGTATGAGCAAACGTTGGGGCCCAAACTTCCTAAATAGAAAAGGATAGAAAGGACACTTACTGCAATCCCAAAAAACCCTGAAAAGTACCAACTCTACTAATTACAAAAACACCTGAGAAAAAACGACCTCTACCACCTAAATTAGTTCTCTGGTGTAGCAAAACTAAACAGCAGCCACTGAAAAAACTGGAAAAGGCAAATAAACAAACAACAGTGGCCGAACTAAACTGAGAGGAGCACAAGCCCCGGAGGGGACCTGGCAGACCCCACAGAAGTGCAGGACAAAATGCAAAAAGCAAGCACAAAAAACTAAAAGAAGAAAAAGACTTATCTGTTAGCAGAAGATGCAGGCACGAAACAGCAAGCTACAAAGTGAACAGGAATCAAAGATGAGACCAGAACAATTGATCACCGGCAACCCTGATGGGAGGGAACCTCCCTTATATAAGACCAGTCAGTAACACCTGATCGCCAATCTTCACAATCTTCATTGGATAGTTCAGTACTGTTTGTAACCACCAGAGGGAGCTTCTGCTCAGAATTCATTTCTAGCACATTCACAACAGTACCCCCCCTTGAGGAGGGGTCACCGAACCCTCATTTGAGCAACCAGGTCGGTCAGGATGAGCTCTGTGATACGCACGGATGAGTCTCCTAGCATGAATGTCCGAAGCAAACACCCAAGAATTGTCCTCCTGACCATAACCTTCCACTTAACCAAATACTGGAGTTTCCGTCTAGAAAAACGAGAATTCAATATTTTCTCAACCACATACTCCAGATTGCCCTCAACCAAAACAGGGTCAGGAGGCACAGCCATAGGAACCACTGGCTCGACAAACCTCTTCAATAAGGACTTGTGGAACACGTTATGGATCTTAAATGTCCTTGGAAGAAGTAAACGAAAGGAAACAGGATTAAGAATCTCCATGATCTTATAAGGTCCAATGAACCTAGGCTTAAACTTAGGAGATGCAACTCTCATAGGGATATTTCTTGAGGACAACCAGACCAAGTCCCCCACTTCAAACCGAGGACCATCAGTCCTATGCCGGTTGGCAAACCGCTGGGCCCTCTCCTGAGAGAGGGACAACCTCTCCACTACCTGGTCCCAAATCTGCTGCATACGCTCCACAACAGAGTCAACACCTGGACAGACAGAAGCCTCCGTCTGTCCTGAAGAAAATCGAGGGTGAAACCCAAAATTGCAGAAGAATGGAGACATCAAAGTGGCAGAGTTAGCCCTATTATTAAGAGCAAACTCAGCCAAAGGCAAAAAAGAGACCCAGTCATCCTGATCAGCAGACACAAAGCATCTCAGATAAGTCTCCAATGTCTGGTTTGTTCTCTCAGTTTGTCCATTGGTCTGAGGATGAAAAGCCGAGGAGAAAGACAATTGAACACCAAGTTTAGAACAAAAAGTCCTCCAAAATCTGGAAACAAACTGGACTCCTCTGTCAGACACAATGTTCTCAGGAATGCCGTGTAACCGAACCACGTGCTGAAGGAACAAAGGCACCAATTCAGAGGAGGAAGGCAACTTAGGTAATGGCACAAGATGTATCATTTTGGAAAACCTATCACAAATCACCCAGATAACGGTCATTCTCTGAGAAACAGGGAGGTCGGAAATGAAATCCATAGAGATATGGGTCCATGGTCTCTTGGGCACAGGCAATAGCATCAACAAACCACTAGAGTGAGAGCAAGGCTTGGAGCGAGAGCAAGTCCCGCAGGACTGCACAAATTCCCTGACGTTACGAGACAAGGTAGGCCACAAAAGGACCGACTAACCAAGTCTCTGGTACCAAAAATTCCGGGATGACCGGCCAACGCGGAACAATGAATCTCAGACATCACACTCTTTTTCCACCGGTCTGGGACAAACAATTTCCCAATAAGGCAGCGCTCGGGTTTATCCTCCTGACACCCTTCCAGAGCCAGTCTCAAATTGGGCGAGATGGCGGAAAGAACTACACCCTCTTTCAAATAACAGCAGGATCAGATAACTCAGGAGAGTCCGCAAGGAAACTCCTCGAGAGGGCATCGCCTTAACATTCTTAGTGCCAGGAAGAAAGGAAACCACAAAATTAAAACGTGTGAAAAACAAGGCCCACCTGGCCTGTCTAGGATTAAGTCGCTTGGTTGATTCCAGATAAACCAGATTCTTATGGTCCGTGAGGACCACCACCTGATGTTTGGCTCCTCCAGCCAATGTCTCCACTCTTCAAAAGCCCACTTCATGGCCAATAACTCCCGATTACCCACGTCATAATTACGTTCAGTTGGAGAAAATTTTCGAGAGAAAAAGGCACAAGGGTTTCTCTCTGGATCTCTTTGGGACAAAACGGCACCTGCCCCAATTTCAGAGGCATCAACCACCACCTGAAATGGCAGAGAAACATCAGGCTGCCGTAGAACAGGAGCAGAAGTGAATCTCTGCTTAAGTTCCTGAAACGCAGAGACTGCCTCAGGAGGCCAATTCACCACATCAGAACCCTTTGTGGTCAAATCAGTCAATGGTTTAACAATAACAGAGAAATTACCAATAAATTTACGATAAAAATTGGCAAAACCCAAGAATCTTTCAAGAGCCTTTAATGAAGTAGGTTGGACCCAATCACAGATGGCCTGAACCTTGACCGGGTCCATTTCAATAACAGATAGGGACAAAATGAATCCCAGAAATGAGATCCTCTGTACGCCAAAAAGACACTTTGATCCCTTCACATACAGAGCATTCTCTCTCAAAATCTGGAACACAGTCCGAACATGTTTCACATGAGAGTCCCAGTCATTGGAAAAAATCAAGATATCATCCAAATAAACAATCAGAAATTTATCCACAAAATCCCTGAAAATGTCATTCATGAAGGACTGGAAGACAGAAGGAGCATTAGTGAGCCCAAAGGGCATCACTAGGTACTCAAAATGCCCCTCTGGGGTATTAAATGCCATCTTCCATTCATCCCCGTGCTTAATGCGAATAAGGTTATACGCCCCCCTGAGGTCAAGCTTGGTAAACCAAGTAGCACTTTTCACCCTAGAAAACAGGTCAGAAATCAAGGGTAACGGATATTGATATTTCACAGTGATATTGTTCAAGAGACGATAATCAATACATGGCCTTAATGAACCATCCTTTTTGGCCACAAAGAAAAAACCGGCACTCAAGGGTGAAGAGGATGGTCTGATATGACACTTCTCCAATGACTCCTTGATATAAGACCGCATAGCGTCATGTTCAGGTACAGACAAGTTAAAAAGGCGACCTTTAGGGAATTTACTACCAGGCACTAATTCAATAGCGCAGTCATAGCTCCTATGGGGGGGCAAGGATGCAGATTTACTTTCGCTAAACACATCAGAAAAATCAATCAAAAAGTCAGGAACATCTGAGCCTGGGGGAGGCAGAAAAAGCAGGAGTGTTGGTATTAACACATTGCAGCCCCAACTGGTTACAGACACAGATTTCCAATCCAAAACAGGATTATGAGACTGTAACCAAGGGAAACCCAGTACGATAATGTCATGCAGATTATACAGCACCAAAAATTTGCAACTCTCCTGATGATCAGGTTCAACCCTCATTATCACCTGAGTAGAGAACTGAGGTTTATTCTCAGCCAAATGGGTAGAATCGATCCCCAGTAGGGGAATAGACTTCCGTAGGGGTATCAAGGGAAACCCACAACGTTTAGCAAAATCAAAATCCATCAGGTTAATAGCTGCTCCCGAATCAACAAAAGCCTGAGCAGAAAATGTGGACAGGGAGCAAATCAGGGTAACAGTCAACAAAAATTTAGTCTGAACACTACCCAAGACAACTGAACGTGCAAAACGTCTTCCCGCTTAGGGCAGACTGAAATAGCATGAGAGGCATCACCACAGTAGAAACACAACCCATTGCGTTTTCGAAATTCATGACGCTGTGCCCCAGAAGCCACTCCATCACACTGCATGGGTTCAGAAGCTGGCCCACAAGGCAACACTGTTCCACGCAAACCTCTACGCTCACGCAAACGTCTGTCAATTTGAATCGCCAATGACATAGAATCATTGAGACCAGAGGGGACAGGGAATCCCACCATAACATCCTTTACATTCTCTGACAGACCCTTCCGAAAAAGGGCTGCCAAAGCATCGTCATTCCATTTGGTCAGGACTGCCCACCTTCGGAATCTCTGACAGTATAACTCAGTGTCCTCAAGCCCCTGATTTAATGCCAACAAGGCTTTTTCAGCTTGATCAGTGACATTAGGCTCATTGTACAATAACCCCAGAGCCTGAAAAAATGCATCAACATTACTCAAAACAGGATCCCCAGGTGTCAGGGAAAAAGCCCAATCCTGAGGATCGCCGCGCAGGAGAGAGATGACAATTTGAACCTGCTGTGCTGCGTTCCCTGAGGACTTAGATTTTAAGGCAAAAAACAACTTACAGTTATTTTTGAAATTCAGAAATTTAGCTCGATCCCCTAAAAACAAATCTGGCATGGGAATCCTAGGTTCCACAACAGGCAACCTCGCAAGATAGATAGCAATACTCCGAACTTCAGTGGTAAGCTGATCCACACGGCCCGACAACTGTGCAAACTCCATTGAGAGAAAAAAAAAAAATCCTCCTCAGCATTCAGAGAAACAGAGGAAATAAAAAAAAAATCTCTGACAACTCTGACAATCTTCTTTCTTTAACACTCTTTTTCCCTTCTGTGAGTACCATACAAATGTTAGTTTTTGGGCCGGTGATACTGTTATGATTTGGTAGCTGAGGAGAGCAGGCAAAAAAGGAAATACACCAGAGAGGTTGGAATCTATGGGATTGCAGTACCCTGACTAACCACCACAACTAAAGGCAGCCGTGGAGCGTACCTACGTTGGTCCTAGACGCCTCGTCACAGCCTGAGAAACTAACTACACCTAAAGACAGAAAGAGGAAAACTATCTGCCCCGGAGCAGATCCCCAAAGAACATAGAAAGCCCCCAAACATGTAATGGCGGTTAGACAAGAAGAAATACAGACACGGACAGAAAATAGTATGAGCAAACGTTGGGCCCAAACTTCCTAAACAGAAAAGGATAGAACGGACACTTACTGCAATCCCAAAAAACCCTGAAAAGTACCAACTCTACTAATTACTAAAACACCTGAGATCACACGACCTCTACCACCTAAATTAGTTCTCTGGTGTAACAAAACTAAACAGCAGCCACTGAAAAAACTGGAAAAGGCAAATAAACAAACAACAGTGGCCGAACTAAACTGAGAGGAGCACAAGCCCCCGGAGGGGACCTGGCAGACCCCCACAGAAGTGCAGGACAAAATGCAAAAAGCAAGCACAAAAAACTAAAAGAAGAAAAAGACTTATCTGTTAGCAGAAGATGCAGGCACGAAACAGCAAGCTACAAAGTGAACAGGAATCAAAGATGAGACCAGAACAATTGATCACCGGCAACCCTGATGGGAGGGAACCTCCCTTATATAAGACCAGTCAGTAACACCTGATCGCCAATCTTCACAATCTTCATTGGATAGTTCAGTACTGTTTGTAACCACCAGAGGGAGCTTCTGCTCAGAATTAATTTCTAGCACATTCACAACAGCTAGCAGTGACGCTGCTAAACTTTCTCTTCTGTGCCCACAGGACCTGTGATGAGGTCACAGGAGGGAGGAGTCAGGGGTCACATGATCAGTGTCCTCTTCTGTGCAGGACTCTGCGCTGTGATGGTTGTTTGTCATGGTGCTGGATGAGGGTAAGTTTGTGTGTGTGTGGGGTCTGGACTCGGGTTTACAGTGTGGATGTAGCAGAGCTGTGTGTGTACGAGGAGTACGGAGCGGAGACTTGTGTGTATGAGGTGTACGGAGTGGAGCCGTGTGTGTACGAGGTGTACGGAGCGGAGCCGTGTGTGCACGAAGTGTACGGAGCGGAGCCGTGTGTGTACGAGGTGTACGGAGCGGAGCCGTGTGTATACGAGGTGTACGGAGCGGAGACATGTGTGTACAAGGTGTACGGAGCGGAGCCGTGTGTGTACGAGGTGTACAGAGCGGAGCCGTGTGTACGAGGTGTACGGAGCGGAGCCGTGTGTGTACGAGGTGTACAGAGCGGAGCCGTGTGTGTACAAGGTGTACAGAGCGGAGACGTGTGTGTACGAGGTGTACGGAGCAGAGCCGTGTGTGTACGAGGTGTACGGAGTGGAGCCGTGTGTGTACGAGGTGTACGGAGCGGAGCCGTGTGTGTACGAGGTGTACGGAGCGGAGCCGTGTGTGTACGAGGTGTACGGAGCGGAGCTGTGTGTGTACGAGGTGTACGGAACGGAGCCGTGTGTGTACGAGGTGTACGGAGCGGAGCCGTGTATGTACGACGTGCACGGAGCGGAGCCGCGCGTGTACGAGGTGCACGGAGCAGAGCCGCGCGTGTACGAGGTGCACGGAGCGGTGCTGCACGTGTACGAGGTGGATGTGGTAGGCTGTAGTGTGTACGAGGTGTGCGGAGCCTTGTGTGAACGAGTTGGATATAGCAGAGCCTTGTGTGAACGAGTTGGATGTAGCAGAGCCGTGTCTGTACGAGTTGGATGGAGCGGAGCCGTGTGTCTGAACGAGGTGCATGGAGACGAGGTGCACGGAGCGGAGCCGCTCATGTACGAGGTGAACGGTGCGGAGCCGCTCGTGTACGAGGTGCACGGAGCGGAGCCGCCCGTGTATGAGGTGGATGTAGTAGTGCTGTAGTGTGTATGAGGTGTACGGAGTGGGGCCTTGTGTGTACGAGTTGGATGTAGCAGAACTGTGTCTGTACGAGTTGAATGGAGCAGAGCCGTGTGTCTGTACAAGGTGCACAGAGCCGAGCCGCACGTGTACGAGGTGGATGTAGCAGTGCTGTGTGTGTACGAAACGGAGCCCTGTGTGTGTGAAGTGTACGGAGCTGAGCCACTCAGCTCCGTACACACAGGGCTCCGTGCTTGAGCCGTGTGTGTACAGAGCAGAGCAGAGCCGTGTGTGTATGGAGTGGAGCCTTGTGTGTATGTAGCGGAGCCGCGTGTGTACGAGGTGTACGGAGCAGAACTGCGTGTGTACGAGGTGTATGCTGCAAAGCCGCATGTGTACAAGGTTTACGGAGTGGAGTCATGTGTGTACAAGGTGTACAAAGGTGTGTACAAGATGTATGGTGGGGAGCATTCAAACCTCCCAACCGTCCTGAATTCAGCGGGACACTCCCGATTTTGAGAGTCTGCCCCGCTGTCCCGGCCGGGAGCTTTTCCCGTGGACGCAGGAGTACATGCCGGAGCCCCGAAGAGCACTTTAAAACTCGCACGTGATGTTCCACCAGAAGTGACATGCTGAAAGATGACCGGAAATGAGTTAATTTCGGGAGGAGATTGTGACAGAACCATGGAGGCACTTCAGGGAATGCTTCAGATCCATCACCGTGTCCTCGCCTTGGAATCGGGGATGTCGGCCATGTGAGCGGATCATGATATGTCCTGCACCGGGAGGCTCAGGTGGGCACTACAATGGGAGCCGGGCTGCTATAGTATCTTTATAGAATCTTTATTTCTTTCTCTCTCTGTTTCTTTCTCTCTCTCTGTTCTTTCTTTCTTTCTCTCTGTTCTTTCTTTCCCATCTTTCTTTCTTTCTCTCTGTTCTTTTTCTTTCTTTCTCTCTGTTCTTTCTTTCCCCTCTTTCTTTCTATCTCTGTTCTTTCTTTCTCTCTGTTCTTTCTCTCTGTTCTTTCTTCCCCTCTTTCTTTCTGTTCTTTCTCTCTCTCTGTACTTTCTTTCTCTTTCTTTCTCTCCCATCTTTCTTTCTCTCTATCTCTCTGTTCTTTCTCTCTTTGTTCTTTCTTTCCCTTCTTTCTCTCTCTCCCTCTGTTGTTTCTTTCTTTACCCTCTTTCTTTTTCTCTCTGTTCTTTTTTTCTGTCCCCTTTCTTTCTCTCTCTGTTTCTTTCTTTTTCTCTATCTCTCTGTTCTTTCATTCCCTCTTTCTTTCTTTCTCTCTGTTCTTTCCCCTCTTTCTTTCTTTCTCTCTGTTCTTTTTTCTTTCTCTCTCGCTCTGTTCTTTCTTGCCCCTCTTTCTTTCTTTCTTTCTTTCTCTCTGTTCTTTCTTTCTCTCTCTGTTCTTTCTTTCCCCTCTTTCTTTCTTTCTTTCTCTCTCTCTGTTCTTTCTTTCCCTTTTCTTTCTTTCTTTCTCTCTCTGTTCTTTCTGTCCCCTCTTTCTTTCTCTCTCCCTCTGTTCTTTCTTTCCCCTCTTTCTTTCTCTCTCCCTCTCTGTTCTTTCTTTCCCCTCTTTCTTTTTTCTCTCTGTTCTTTTTTTCTGTCCCCTCTTTCTTTCTCCGTCTCTGTTCTTTCCCCTCTTTGTTTTTTTTTCTCTCTGTTCTTTCTCTTCCCTTTCTTTGTTTATTTCTTTCTCTCTCTACTTTCTCTCTGTTCTTTGTTTCTTACCCCTCTTTCTTTCTCTATCTCCTTTCTTTCTGTTTTTTTTTCTCTCTCTGTTCTTTCTTATACTCAGTACCAGTGTGCCCACAGTAACAGTCAGTGTGATCACCAGTGCTAAATGGGTGTGGTCAGGGTGTGGATATGGGTGTGACTAGTTGTGAAATGGGTGTGGTCGGGGCATGGCCTAAAATTTGCCGTTGCGCGCGCCGCAACCTTTGTCCCTCTTTCCCATCTTCAAAAGTTGGGAGGTATGTTTTAGGCATATATGAGGATTTTCATTTAGGCCCAAAGTCAGTGCAGACATTGCTGTTTACTGAGGATGGGACCAAATAATCAATGTTACTGGTGGCCAATTGGCAAACAAGTCCAACACTATGTAAAACAGATGTGTGAATATAGCCTAAGTGCAATGTGTAGGGGTGAGACTATGAAATCGGTGAACATAGAGCAATCCGAGAAGCTAGCAACTGTTTTATAAGAAGTGAGAGGGAACTGAAATTTAGAGGGACCACACCACTAAGATTAAAAAGAAGGCACGATGTATATTAATTTCTTCCCCTCTCCATTATATGCTATTGTATGATCAGGTGGGCCTAAACGCATCTTGCCGTACAATTACGGCCTGTAGGAGCCGAGCCTGTGTTATTGGCACTGGATATTAACTATATTATACAGCTGACACGTTACTGCTGCAATTGTCAGGGTCAATAGTGATTGCAACAAACGCAGAAAAAAACAGTCATAAAGTCCAAAATGTACAAATTTTATTGTTAAAGTTACGATATAACCAGTGCAATGGTAAGGAGGAAAATTGAAACCACAAATACACATAACATAAACAAAAAAGGGGCTAGGAGGACCGAAAAAACCTCTAAGTATCAAATGACAAAAAAGTCATAATTAAATAGGTACGGGTTAGAAACATACTGTTAAAGCCACGGCTTACCTCCACCAAGAAATCATATGGCATGTAAAAAAATGAGGTGGGCAATAACATATGGATATTTTATAATGGTTACTGATCACATAGGTATCCTAAATAGACTAGGGCGCATGTTTGCCACATAGAGTAAAGCGCACGAACCTTTCAGAGCACCCACAGGTAAATGCATAGTAAAGGATAATAATGCAATGAATAGTTACCAAGAAAGAAGAGGGCAGCGTTCTCCAGGCCCACCCCAACGCGCGTTTCGGAGTGAAAAACACTCCTTCCTCACGCCAAACCCTAACCCCAATTCTAGCCTCAACCCTAACCCTAACTTTAGCCCTAGCCCTAACTTTAACCCCAACCCTAACCCTAACTTTAGCCTTAACCCTAACCCTGATGGGAAAATGGAAATAAATATATTTTATTTTATTATTTTTCCCTAACTAAGGGGATGATAATTATTTTTGCATCACTTTATTCTGAGAGCTGTAACTTTTTTATTTTTTGCTGATGGCGCTGTATGGTGGCTCGTTTTTTTGCGGGACAAGATGACGTTTTCAGCAGCACCATGTTCATTTATATCCGTCTTTTTGATTGCGTGTTATTCCACTTTTTGTTCAGCGGTATGATGATAAAGCATTGTTTTTTGCCTTGTTTTATTATTATGGTGTTCACTAAAGGGGTTAACTAGTGGGACAGTTTTATAGGTCGGTCGTTAAGGTCTCGGCGATACCAAATATGTGTATGTGTATATATGACTTTTATTGTTTAGATTTTTTTTTATTCAAATATTTATTTAGTGATAGAATAAATATTGATTTTTTTTTTTATTATTATTTTTTTAAAAAAAATGTTCATTTAATTCTTACTTGTACACTTTGTCCCACTATGGGACAATCATGTTGTGCAGGCTGATCGCTTCTATAGCATGCAGATGAAGCAGCATCTGCATGCTACATTAGCTGTCAGTGCTGCAGCTACTGTGCACTAACCTGTGAGACTTCCTGACACACACTGCGCATGTCAGGAAGATTCACTGCTCTAGATACCCGTGCCGCGGGGTCTCCGATCAAAAGGCAGAGGGGCTGTCAGCCCCTGTGCCGGCTCCGGAACTCTGCCATCATGTTTGATTGCAGCGTTCCGGGGGATAAAGTGCCAGGAGCGGTCTGTGCAGGGCAGATGGCCTGTTGCCCACAGCACCCGTGCTGCAAGACTGAGCCCCCATGACTCCAGACCGCACCGCCCCACCAGCACAAAGCCACAGCAACAATGGCCGCCACACGGCACCCACACCAACAATGAAAGGAGTACTGAAAAGAAAAGTGCTAGACCCATTACTTTGCAGTCTCCTGCTAATTAAAATCACCTGTGCCAAATGGGAGGAGTGCACATCCAAAGGAAAAAAAAGGACAGAACATGCAATATGCTCAAAAAAAGAGAGGACTGCCCCTCCAAAAATCATACAATGATCTAATATTAGCCTCTCGGCAAAAATATATAACTGAACATGAGGTTCTTAGTTTAACATTCTGATCAGACTGTATGAAGCCCACTGCCACGTCATGGCAAACCTCGTAGTGGGTCCTGACCAACCCTAACGGAGCGGAGCCGTGCGGCGACCACCGCCACCGTGCCAATGCACCAGCAGGGCAGATGGCCTGTTGCCCCACAGCACCCGTGCTGCAAGACTGAGTCCCCGTGACTCCAGACCGCACCGCCCCACCACCCAGGTCCTAATACTTGGGTGTTCGTTACGAGTATAGCAAGTCCAATGCAAGTCAATGGGAAATGAGAGTAATGGGTGCATCATTGTTTAAATGGAGGCGGTAATCGTGAGGAAGTGTGTGGGCGGAGCCTATGTGTGTGCGGAGAATGTGTGCATGTCTGTGTACGGTGGTCTGTGTGTATCTCTATGTGTCTGTGTGCGGGGGTCTGCGGGGCTGTGTGTGTGTATCTGTGTGTGTGTGTAGGCAGGCATCGTCCGATGGGACTACAAGTCCCATCCGGCTATGCCAGTTAGAGTGACAGCATTAGCGGATGATGGGACAGTAATGGCTAATATGTTGAATAGTAAAAAAAAGCACATACATACTCACCATACTGCTAATCCACGAAGCCCTCGATCACCTGTAAAAAAACTAAAATAATAAGCACAATCGTATGCTCCCTGTTCCGACATAGTTCCATATAATAACGATTGCCCTACTGCGATCTCCCGTAGAGAACGGTCACATCAGCAGATGTGACTGCTCTCCAGGGGCTCTGCTGTACAATGACCGGAGATAATGCTCCCGCTGTGGATCACTCCGCCACCGAGGTCACCAGAGTTCATCTTTTCACTTGCGGCACAGTTGCATGAGAAACTTCTCACGCAGCATTGGTGCCATAAAGTGAGAATGAACTCAGGTGACCTCGGCGGCGGAGTGATCCACAGCAGGAGCATTATCTCCAGTCATTGCACACCGGAGCCCCTGGAGAGCGGTCACAGCTGCTGATGTGAGAGCTCTCCAAGGGAGATTGTCTTGGGACAATCCTTTTTACATGCACTAAGTCGGAACAGGGAGTATACGGTTGTGTTTATTATTATTATTTTTTTTCAGGTGATCGAGGGCTTCGCGGAATTAAGCGTACAATAAATATTGGAAATCTGTATTTTGTTTTATTTCATTAAAATGATTTATTTTTTTTAACCCATTAATAACTATAGGATTATTAATGGATAGGCGTCTTATTGACGCCTCTCCATTACTAACCGGGCTTGATGTCACCTTATAATACAAAGGTGACATTAACCCCTTATTACCCCATATGCCACCGCTACAGGGCAATGGGAAGAGCGAGGCTAAGCGCCAGAATTGGCACATCTTAATGATGCGCCATTTCTGGGGCAGCTGAGAGCTGTTGTTTGTAGCCGGGGTGTTAGGGCTGGGGGAACGCACCAAATAAATATAAATAATAGGTGCGTTCGCAGCCCGGGGTCCACCATGCAGGCAGAGCCTGCTGCTAGTAAGATGGCACAATATGGTGGTATAAGCGAGCTCTGTTACTCCACAGAGTCGCTGATATAGAAGCTGTGGCACTATATGGCGGTAAGAGCGAACTCTGTTACTCCACAGAGTCGCTGTGGTAGAGACTGTGTCCTGTTAACCCCACAGGAGCACACAGATAACTGCAGACCGGATAGCAGTCCGTGGTCATGCAAACAGTAAGGCAAACAACCAACTCCTCACCGGAGTAGCCGGTATTCTAGAGGCTATTTCAGCCAATCCCTGAACACATGCATACAAAACTCCTCACTGGAGGTGCCGGTATTCTAGGGGCTTATTTCAGCCGAGCCCTAACCGCATGCGTACATGACCACACTGGCGCAAAGCACATAACAGAATTGATACTAGCGCATAGCCGTGCGGCCATGCAACCCTTTTATAGCCGCAGCAACTGCAAGACCTTCCAGAAAGAACCAATGGAAGCCTGCACCAGAACTTGAGCAGCTTCAGGACCTTCCTGGAGGACCAGTGGGAGTTGCTGCAGTACCTGAGCATATGACCCCTGATCTCCAATGAGAGATCTTACCCTGGGCATGCTCAGAAGGGGAAAATCAGGACTTAGTCCCAAAGTCGTCTGCTCGCCGCTGACCAGTACTGGCTATAATGGCAGAACCCAGAAAGGCAGCAGTATTCCTTTGCACAGTATGAGACTGAGCAAGATGCTGGGACCGACGTCTCTGCTGAGCAGGAACCACGGCGGCAGGAGAAGAATGGGAGAACGCAGCGGAGATGGCTCAAGGTTCCCCCTGTGCAGAGGCGGGAACTCGACCCCTAACATTATCCCCCTCCCTAGGGCCCCCCTCCTTGGGCCTCACTACGCTCAAAGGCTGGGATGAGTTGCGGAGCCCGAATGTGCTCAGCAGACACCCAGGACCTGTCCTCCGGGTCATAACCCTTCCAGTCCACCAAATAGAATTTTTTGCCCCTTACCACCTTGCACCCCAAAATCGCGTTCACCTTGTAATCGTTCGTAGACAAACCCGATGTCCCGGCAGATGACTTGGAAAACCGGGACATGTACACGGGCTTCAAGAGGGACACATGAAAGGTGTCGGTGATACCAAGGCGTGGCGGAAGAGCCAGTCGGTAAACCACCGGATTGACCTGTTCGAGGACCTTGAAGCGACCCAAGAAGCGAGGTGCAAACTTAGTGGACTCAACTCGCAGCCTGATGTTACAGGCGGAGAGCCACACTAAGTCGCCAGTGGCAAATGTGGGAGCGGGGCGCCGATGTGCGTCGGCGGAAGACCTCATCCTCTCCTTGGAGGCCTGAATGGCATCCTGAGTGCAGTCCCAAATGTCCCGTGCCTCCACAGCCCAGACTGCCACCCTGGAGACGGCGGAAGACACGGGCATAGGTACAGGAACCCGCGGATGCTGACCGTAATTTAGGAGGAATAGGGTTTGACCAGTGGAGTCAGCCACGGCGTTGTTCAAAGCAAACTCCGCCCACGGTAGCAAGGATGCCCAGTCATCCTGCCTAGCTGAGACAAAATGTCGCAGATATGTGACCAAGGTCTGATTGGCCCTCTCTACCAACCCATTTGTCTCGGGATGATAGGCAGAAGAGAGATTCAACTCAATGCTGAGAAGACAACAAAGCTCTCTCCAGAACCGAGACGCAAACTGGGGACCCCGGTCACTGACAATCTTTTCTGGCATGCCGTGTAGGCGGAAGACGTGTCTAATAAACAGTGCCGCCAAGGCCCCTGCAGAAGGTAGCCGTGGTAACGGCACCAAGTGCACCATTTAAGAAAAATGGACGGTGATAACCCAAATGATGGTGCACCCACGAGACTTGGGCAAGCCCACCACAAAGTCCATCCCGACCATCTCCCGGGGTCTGTCTGCCACCGGCAAAGGGTAAAGTAACCCAGCTGGACGTTGGCGAGAAGACTTATTCTTGGCGCAGGAGACACACGCCCGAACATACTCTCCGACATCCCGGACCATATGCGGCCACCAATACGTCCTCGCCAGCAGCTCAGATGTCCTTTTTGTCCCAAAATGTCCCCCTACCCTGGACGCATGAGCCCAAGAGAGAACCTCCGGTTGCAAATTGGTAGGTACAAAAGTCGTGCCCGGAGGCACTGACTCAAGCGACACCGGAGCTACGGTTCTCAAGCTCTCAGGATGGACTATAAGCCGAGGCTCCCCCTCCTCCTCTTCAGAGGACACAACGGAGCGAGATAGAGCATCAGCCCGAATGTTCTTCTCTCCCGAGAGGTAATGGAGGGTGAAGTGAAACCGGGAGAAGAACAAGGACCATCTGGCCTGATGAGAGTTTAGCCGCTGGGCTGTCTGTAAGTACACCAAATTCTTGTGGTCGATGAAGACTTGGAAGGGAAAGCGAGCCCCCTCCAAAAGATGTCTCCACTCAGAGAAGGCCAACTTCATTGTTAGAAACTCCCTGTCCCCGATGGAATAATTCCTCTCCGCAGGTGTAAAGGTCTTGGAGAAGAAGAAGCAAGGATGCTTCCGACCTTGAGCATCCTTTTGGAAGAGGACTGCTCCCGCACCAACAGATGAGGCATCCACCTCCAATATAAATGGCTTATCTACATGAGATTTGATAGAAGTGAAAGCTTTGGAGACCTCTTCAGACCACAATTTGGGATTTGCTCCCTTCTTGGTGCGGGCTACCAAGGGAGCTACCAAAGTTGAGAAATGGGGAATGAACTGGCGATAGTAATTGATGAACCCCATAAAGCGCTGCACCGCTTTAAGAGAATGGGGTTCTGTTATGATTTGGTAGCTGAGGAGGACAGGAGCAAAATACCGCCAAAGCAGCAAGACACCAGAGAGGCTGGAACCTAATGGGTTGCAGATCCCTAAACTAACTGCACAATTAGAAGTAGCCGTGGAGCACACCTACGGTGATCCTAGACGCCTCGGCACAGCCAGAGAGCTAGCTACACCTGAAGATAGAAAGAAGAAAGCTAACTGCCCCGGAGTAAAGCCCCCAAAGAAATAGGAAGCCCCCAAACAAGTAATGGTGGTTAGACAAGAGGAAAACACGAACACAGACAGAAAATAGAATGAGCAAATGTTGGGGCCCAAATCTGTCTAGTAAGTAAAGAAATGAAAGGAGAGAAATTCTGTCTGCAACCCATAAAAACTCTAAAAAAAATACCAGCACTTCTGATTACAAAAACCTGAGACCACAGGATCTCGACCACCTACAGTATATCAGATCTCTGGTGTGACACACAGCTACCCAGCAATAAAAAATATCAATGGAACAGAGAACAAGTGCAAATACAAAATGAGAACAGAGGGCAGCACAAGCCCCCAAAGAGGACCCTGCTGAAGTCCAAGGCAAGACTGCAAAAAGCAAGGAAAATCCAACCACAGAAAAAAAAACAGAAAGTCACTTATCTGAATGATAGCAGGAAAGCAAGCTGAAATTCCAACAAAGACCTGGAAGCAACAATTGATTACCGGCGAGGATCATGGGAGTATAGCTCAATTATATCAGGCCAGTCAGCCCCACCTATAAATCAAAAAACTGACCGGCACATCCAAACATAGATCCAGTGTGAACAGGTGCTAAACCTAGAGTAAACCTAGAGGACCTGATATACGAGAAGAGCCTTAACGTGGCTATCAGGCACACATAATTTGGCCATCTTATGCGCTAAGACTTCTCAATTTTTCATATTTCTAAGGCAGTGATGCAATTCATTTTTCATATTTCGTGTTTGCAAGCTATAGCGCTACAGTGTGCTACCTTTTTTCTTGTAGTCAGCCCCACCAGACACCCATTCCTTAATTGGTTCAACACCCTCAGCAACCACCGGAGGGAGCCTCAGCTACGAAGTCGTCTCCAACACATTCACAACAGTACCCCCCCCTTGAGGAGGGGTCACCGAACCCTCACGTGCGCAACCAGGCCTATCAGGATGAGCTCGGTGATAGGCACGGATAAGTCTCCTAGCATGGATGTCCGAAGCAAACACCCAAGAATTGTCCTCCTGACCACAATCTCTCCACTTAACCAAATACTGGAGTTTCCACCTAGCAAAACGAGAATCCAATATTTTCTCAATCACATACTCCAAATTGCCCTCAACCAAAACAGGGTCGGGAGGCGCTGCCATAGGAACCACTGGCTCGACAAACCTATTCAATAAGGATTTGTGGAATACGTTATGGATCTTAAATGTCCCTGGAAGGAGCAAATGGAAGGAAACCAGATTAAGAATTTCCATGATCTTTTAAGGTCAACACCCGGACAGACAGAAGCCTCCACCTGTCCTGAAGAAAATCGAGGATGAAACCCAGAATTGCAGAAAAAAGGAGACATCAAGGTGGCAGAGCTAGCCCTATTATTAGGAGCAAACTCAGCCAAAAGCAATAAAGAGACCCAGTCATCCTGATCAGCAGACACAAAACATCTCAAATAAGTCTCCAAGGTCTGGTTTGTTCTCTCAGTTTGTCCATTGGTCTGAGGGTGAAATGCAGAGGAGAAAGATAACTGAACTCCAAGTTTAGAACAAAATGTCCTCCAAAATCTGGAAACAAATTGGACTCCTCTGTAAGACACAATGTTCTCTGGAATGCCGTGCAACCGAACTACCTGCTGAAAGAATAAAGGCACCAATTCGAAGGAGGAAGGCAACTTAGGTAGAGGCACAAGATGTATCATCTTGGAAAATCTGTCACAGATCACCCAGATAACGGTCATTCTCTGAGAGACAGGGAGGTCGGAAATAAAATCCATAGAGATATGGGTCCATGGCTTCTTGGGCACAGGTAATGGCATTAACAAACCACTAGAGCGAGAGCAAGGTTTGGAACGAGAGCAAGTCCCACAGGATTGCACAAAGTCCCTGACGTCACGAGACAAAGTAGGCCACCAAAAGGACCGACTCACCAAATCTCTGGTACCAAAAATACCGGGATGACCAGCCAATGCGGAGCAATGAATCTCAGACATAACATTCTTCCTCCACTGGTCTGGGACAAACAATTTCACAACAGGTTTATCCTCCTGACATCCTTCAGAGCCAGTCTCAAATTGGGTGAGATAGCAGAAGGAACTACACCCTTTTTTAGAATAACAGCAGGCTCAGTTACCTCAGGAGAATCCGCAAAGAAACTCCTCGAGAGGGCATCCGCCTTAACATTCTTAGTGCCCAGGAGAAAAGAAACCACAAAATTAAAACGTGTGAAAAACAAGGCCCACCTGGCCTGTCTAGGATTAAGTCGCTTGGCTGATTCGAGATAAACCAGGTTCTTATGGTCCGTGAAGACCACCACCTGATGTTTGGCTCCTTCCAGCCAATGTCTCCACTCTTCAAAGACCCACTTCATAGCCAATAACTTACGATTTCCCACATCATAATTATGTTCAGGTGGGGAAAATTTTCGAAAGAAGAAGGCACAAGGGTTACTCTTACAGGTCTCCGGATCCCTTTGGGACAAAACGTCATCTGCCCCAATCTCAGAAGCATCAACCTCCAGCTGATATGGTAGAGAAACATCAGGCTGCCGTAGAACAGGAGCAGAAGTGAATCTCTGCTTAAGTTCCTGAAACGCAGAAACTGCCTCAGGAGGCCAATTCACCACATCAGAACCCTTTTTGGTTAAATCAGTCAGTGGTTTCACAATACCGGAGAAATTACCAATAAATTTACGATAAAAATTAGCAAAACCCAAAAATCTCTGAAGAGCCTTCAATGTAGTAAGTTGATCCCAATCACAAATGGCCTGAACTTTGACCGGGTCCATTTCAATAACAGACAGAGACAAAATGAATCCCAGAAATGAAACCTTCTGTACGCCAAAAAGACATTTTGATCCCTTCACATACAGTGCATTTTCTCTCAAAATCCGGAACACCGTCCGAACATGTTCCACATGAGAGTCCCAGTCGTTGGAAAAAATCAAGATATTGATATAAACGATCAGAAATTTATCCACGAAATCCCTGAAAATATAATTCATAAAAGACTGGAATACGGAAGGGGCATTAGTGAGCCCAAAAGGCATCACTAGGTACTCAAAATGCCCCTCTGGGGTATTAAACACCGTCTTCCATTCATCACCGTGCTTGATGCGAATAAGATTATACGCCCCCCTGAGGTCAAGCTTGGTAAACCAACTAGTACTTTTCACTCTGGAAAATAGGTCAGAAATCAAGGGTAATGGATATTGATATTTAACAGTGATTTTATTCAGGAGACGATAGTCAATACACGGCCTCAATGAACCATCCTTTTTGGCCACAAAGAAAAAGCCGGCGCCCAAGGGTGAAGAGGAAGGTCTGATATGACCCTTCTCCAAAGACTCCTTGATATAAGAACACATAGCATCATGTTTAGGTACAGATAAATTAAAAAGCCGACCCTTAGGAAATTTACCACCAGGCACTAACTCAATAGCGCAATCATAACTCCTGTGAGGAGGCAAGAATGCAGACTTACTCTCACTAAACACATCAGAATATTCAGTCAAATAGTCAGGGACATCTTGAGACTGGGGGGAGGCAGAAAAAACATCTTGAGACTGGGGGGGCAGAAAAAACAAGAGTGTCAGTATTAACACATTGGCAACCCCAACTGGTCACAGACACAGATTTCCAATCCAAAACAGGATTATGAGTCTGTAACCAAGGAAACCCAGTACAATAATGTCATGCAAATTATGCAACACCAAAAATTTGCAACTCTCCTGATGGTCCTGGTCAACCCGCATTATCACCTGGGTAGAAAACTGGGGTTTATTCTCCGCCAAAGGGGTAGAATCAATGCCCAGCAAAGGAATAGACTTCCGAGGGGGTATCATGGGAAACCCACAATGTTTGGCAAAGTCAAAATCCATCAGGTTAATAGCTGCTCCTGAATCAACAAAAGCCTGAGCCGAAAATATGGACATGGAGCAAATCAGGGTAACAGTCAACAGAAATTTAGTTTGAACACTACCCAAAACAACTGAGCACGCAAAACGTCTTCCCCGCTTGGGGCAGACGGAAATAGAATGAGAAGCATCACCACAGTAGAAACACAACCTATTACGCTTTCGAAACTCATGACGCTGTGCTCCAGAAGTCACTCCGTCACACTGCATGGGCTCAGGAGCTGACTCACAAGGCAACACAATCTCACGCATACCTCTGCGCTCACGCAAATGTCTGTCAATTTGAATAGCTAATGACATAGAGTCATTGAGACCAGAGGGAACAGGGAATCCCACCATAACATCCTTTACAGTCTCTGCCAGACCCTTCCGAAAAAGAGCTGTCAGAGCATCATCATTCCATTTAGTAAGGACTGCCCATTTTCGAAATTTCTGACAGTACAGCTCAGCAGCTTCATGACCCTGATTCAATGCCAACAAGGTTTTTTTCCGCTTGATCAGTGACATTAGGTTCATCGTACAATAACCCCAGAGCCTGAAGAAACACATTAACATCATTCAAAACAGGATCCCCAGGTTGTCAGGGAAAAAGCCCAATCCTGAGGGTCGCCGCGCAACAGGGAGATGACAATTTGAACCTGCTGTGCAGCACTTCCTGAGGACTTAGGCTTCAGGGCAAAAAACAACTTACAGTTATTTTTAAAATTCAGAAATTTAGACCTATCCCCCAAAAATAAATCTGGCATGGGGATCCTAGGTTCCACAACCGGCAACTTAGTGATATAGGCAGCAATATTCTGGACCTCAGCGGCGAGCCGCTCAGCACGACCTGACAACTGCACAATCTCCATTGAGGACAAAGAAAAATTTCTCCTCAGCACCCAGGGAGAAAGAGGGAAAAAATGTAACAAGCAGAAAAAAGAAGAAAAATTTTTTTTCTGACAACTCCCTTTTTTTCCCCTTTATGCTCACTATCCTTCCCTTCTGTTGAGTACCATAGAATTTTCAGTCTGGCCGGCAATACTGTTATAATTTGGTAGCTGAGGAGGACAGGAGCAAAATACCACCAAAGCAGCAAGACACCAGAGAGGCTGGAACCTAATGGGTTGCAGATCCCTAAACTAACTGCACAACTAGAAGTAGCCGTGGAGCGTACCTACGGTGATCCTAGACGACTCGGCACAGCCAGAGAGCTAGCTACACTATGTTCCAAATTATTATGCAAATGATATTTTTCTCTGATTTTCCTAAGTGGTCTGTGCAAATGACAGTCAGTCTAATAAAAGTCATCACCCGTTAGAGTATACATCAAATTTTATTGAAGAAACCTCCCAATGATAACAGTATAATCTCCAAAATGGAAAAAAAACTCAAAATGCACTGTTCCAAATTATTAGGCACAGTAGAATTTCTGAACATTTGATCTGTTTTAAAGAACTGAAAATGCTCATTTGTGGAATTTGCAGCATTAGGAGGTCACATTCACTGAACAAAAAAGCTACTTAACTCCAAAACATCCTAACAGGCCAAGTTACATGTTAACATAGGAACCCTTCTTTGATATCACCTTCACAATTCTTTCATCCATTGAACTTGTGAGTTTTTGGAGTGTTTCTTCTTGTATTTCTTTGCATGAAGCCTCCCAGAGCTGATGTTTTGAAGTGAACTGCCTCCCACCCTCATAGATATTTTGCTTGATGATACTCCAAAGGTTCTCTATAGGGTTGAGGTCAGGGGAAGATGGTGGACACACTATGAGTTTATCTCCTTTTATGCCCATAGCAGCCAATGACTCAGAGATATTCTTTTCAGCATGAGATGGTGCATTGTCATGCATGAAGATGATTTTGCTCCTGAAGGCACGTTTCTGCTTTTTATACCATGGAAGAAAGTTATCAGTCAGAAACTCTACATACTTTGCAGAGGTCATTTTCACAGCTTCAGGAACCTTAAAGCGCCCTACCAGCTGTTTCCCTATGATTCCGGCCCAAAACATGACTCCTCCACCTCCTTGATTACGTCGCAGCCTTGTTGGGACATGGTGGCCATCCACCAACCATCCACTACTCCATCCATCTGGACCATCCAGGGTTGCTCGACACTCATCAGTAAACAAGACTGTTTGAAAATTAGTCTTCATGTATGTCTGGGCCCACTGCAACCGTTTCTGCTTGTGAGCACTGTTTAGGGGTGGCTGAATCGAAGGTTTATGCACCACAGCAAGCCTTTGAAGGATCCCACACCTTGTGGTTCGAGGGACTCCAGAGGCACCAGCAGCTTCAAATATATGTTTGCTGGTTTGTAATGGGTTTTTAGCAGCTGCTTTCTTAATCCGATGAACTTGCCTGGCAGAAACCTTCCTCATTCTGCCTTTATCAGCACGAACACGTCTGTGCTCAGAATCAGCCACAAATCTCTTAACAGTACAATGATCACGCTTGAGTTTTCGGGAAATATGTAATGTTTTCATCCCTTGACCAAGGCATTGCACTATTTGATGCTTTTCAGCAGCAGAGAGATCCTTTTTCTTTCCCATGTTACTTGAAAACTCTGGCCTGCTTAATAGTGTGGAACATCCAGTTTTCCTTTTATTGGGCTCACATGGCAAGCTAATTATCACAGGTATCTGAGATTGATTTGAGTGATCCAAAGAACCCTGAGACACAATACCATCAATGGGTTTCATTTACAAAAAATAACAAAAAACGCTATGACACTTAAAACCAATTTGCATACTAATTTGGAACATAGTGTACACTTGAAGATAGAAAGAGGAAAGCTAACTGCCCCGGAGTAAAGCCCCCAAAGAAATAGGAAGCCCCTAAACATGTAATGGCGGTTAGACAAGAGGAAAACACGAACACAGACAGAAAATAGAATGAGCAAATGTTGGGGCCCAAATCTGTCTAGAAAGTAAAGTACAGGAGAGAAATTCTGTCTGCAACCCAGAAAAACCCTAATAAAAATACCAGCACTTCTGATTACAAAAAACCTGAGACCACACAATCTCGACCACCTCTATCAGATCTCTGGTGTGACACACAGCTAAGCAGCAATAAAAAATATCAATGGAACAGAGAACAAGTGCAAATACAAAATGAGAACAGAGGGCAGCGCATGCCCCCAAAGGGGACCCGGCTGAAGTCCAAGGCAAGACTGCAAAAAGGAAGGAAAATCCAACCACAGAAAAAAAAAACAGAAAGTCACTTATCTGAATGATAGCAGGAAAGCAAGCTGAAATTCCAACAAAGACCTGGAAGCAACAATTGATTACCGGTGAAGGAATTTGCCCGTAGGAGGTCGAAGACTCTGCAGACATCTTTCCGGTGGGAGTCAATATCTGGAAAGAAGATGAGAATATCATCCAGATAGACTACGACCGAGGTGGAGAGCATATCCCGGAAAATATTATTAACAAAGTCTTGGAAAACAGCTGGGGCATTACAGAGCTCGAAGGGCATCACCAGATATTCATAGTGCCCATCCCTGGTATTAAAAGCTGTCTTCCTGTAAGGTTCTTTGTCTCTTTTTACATGTTTCTTGAAACTCAGTTTTCCGTCGGCCATTTTGCTTTCTGTCTTTCTGCAGCTCTTGCCCTCAGTTAATATGGAGTTTCCAGTTTTCATGTTCCCGCCCTGATTCTCTCCCTCTTGCTTCTTAAGCAGCCTCAGCTGAACAATCAGTGCTCCTGAATCAAGCCTCAGTCAGCCTGTGACCTGACTCCTGGAAACCTAGGATTTTGGACTCCAGCTATTTCCTACTGAGGAACTTTGGAACACTTTTGGACTTTGGAAACCTGCTGTCGGGTGAATCCATGTTTGCAGAGGAATTACGGTACAGAGAAGAGATCCTGAACCTGCTTGGAGAGTTATTGTAGAGCTTGAAGTTACTCTGGCCTGCTGTGTTCTCCTGCCTCTGTTCCTGCAAACTGTGTGACCTTTTCAGCATGCTTGTATGAAGTAATACAAGTCATTTCATATCAACCTATGTCTCATGTGTTTTCCTCGCACCCAAGCACAAGACGCTATAGGAACTGTACACTATACATGACAAGATTCAGGAGCCAATGTTTAGTGTCTGCTGGGTCTGGGAAAGCCGTGTCTGCTGTGACTGTGGATATCAGATGTCCGTTTAATACCTTCTGTGATGACAGTGGTTGTGACTTCTCACAACCATTCCAGGTGAGCGCATTCCCTTAAATGTTACTCTGGAGTGTTACCACAGGTAAACACTATTGTTTTTTTTTTTTCCTTTCCTATTCTCCTTCCAGCACTTCTGCCTTAAAAGATCTGGAAGATGGAGGCCCGCATAAAGGAGCTTTGCGGAGTGACTGATACAATCCTTGCAGATATACAGACTATAAAGACCCGTTTTGCAAGCCTACAGGACCTCACTAATCATAATTTGCAAGTGTTTGGACAAACTACTCAGGAATTACGAGCCAGGATTGAGGCTCTAGAGGAACGAGTCCAGGCTCCTGCCATAACCCCGAGTTCTGGGATCCCCAAGTTACCTCCTTTTCGTTTTGGCGGTGAACGTGAGAAATTCAGGGGATTTATTAACCAATGCAATCTATTTTTCTCTGCACATGCTTCACAATTTCCCACTGAACGATCCAAAGTGCTTACTATAATCATGTTGCTTACCAATAAGGCTTTGATGTGGGCAAACCCTCTGATTGAGACTGAGGATGATTGTTTGAATCACCTTGATGCTTTTATATCAGCCATGGGGCAGGTGTTTGATGACCCCAATCGAGGTGCAACAGCTGAAGCAGCCATGTTAACTTTGCGCCAAGGTAAGCGTTCAGTAGCCGAATATGCCTTGGATTTCAGGAGATGGGCTCTTGATACCACTTGGGACACTTCCGCCAAAAAATCTATTTTTCGGAAAGGGTTGTCTCCACTGATTAAGGATGAACTTGCTCGTGCCGACCCTCCCACTGCGTTAGGTGACTTTATTAACTATTGTATCCGTATTGATGCTCGTCTGACTGAACGCAGACAAGAGAGATGGTTCGAAAATAATCGCACTAACCTTTTCCTACCTCCCTCCTCAGCTAAGGAACCTTTGAGTAGGATCACAAGGGAACCAGAACCTTAACCCATGCAGGTGGACTCTTTACAAAGACGAGTTAGTGATGCACGCAAAGAACATCGTATAAAGGAAAATCTATGTTTTTACTGTGGTAAGTCAGGGCACTTCATTATAAACTGCCCCAGCCGTTCTCGTAAGACTACTGCAGCAATCATTCACTGTGAGTGTTGCGAGAGGAGCTCTGTCATGTCCGAGCCTCAGACTCCAGAGAGATCTGCTGCAAGAGATCTTGATTTTTCGGACTTAAACTCTGTTAGTTCTGGGGACAATGACGGTATAAACGCTGCAATTTTTCAAGTTTCCTCAGCGGTGTCCCAGCTGAGTTGTAAAAGAAATAATTCTCATTGCTTCCTTTCCATCAAACTCTGGGTGGACTCAGTCTGGGTGTCTAGCTCTGCTATGATCGACTCAGGAGCAAGTGGAAATTTTATGGATATCTCCTTTGCTCTGAAACAGGGATACGTTCAGTGAAGAAGGCTACTCCAGTACAGATGGAGACTGTGGATGGCTCCCTGCTGACCTCTGGACCAGTGGATCAGGAAACAGAGCCTTTGAGGGTCCTTATGGGTAAAGATCATCAGGAGAAAATGTCTTTTATGCTTATCTCTTCTCCCCACTTTCCCATTATTCTAGGGCTACCATGG
This sequence comes from Oophaga sylvatica, assembly GCA_033576555.1. Lineage (NCBI taxonomy): Eukaryota > Metazoa > Chordata > Amphibia > Anura > Dendrobatidae > Oophaga > Oophaga sylvatica. Next base: position 182,701,387 of record JARQOD010000005.1, on the reverse strand, counting down.
CTGCAGGCGCAGAATCCTACGATTAACTGGGAGACCAAGGAATTATACTTCCGGAGAAACAGATGAGTCAAGGAGTTTCAGCTTGCTCTGTTCCTAAAGGAACCATGTCAGTCCCTGAACTACCAGCTGTATACCAGGACTATGTGGATTTATGTGACAAGAAGAACGCTGATCAGCTTCCTCCTCACCGTCCATATGATTGTCCAATCGAATTATTGCCTGGAGCAGAGATACCTTTTGTTAAGATCTACCCCCTAGCGGGGCCCGAGCTAAAAGCTTTGAAGGACTACATAGATGAAAATCTAGCCAAAGGCTTCATACGCCCCTCTTCATCTCCCGCAGGTGCACCCATCTTCTTTGTGAAGAAGAAAGATGGATCTCTGAGACCCTGCATAGACTATAGGGAACTCAATAAGGTTACTATTAGAAACCGTTATCCATTGCCTTTAATCCCTGAGTTGCTGGAGAGAGTGCGGCACGCCAAAATTTTCTCTAAACTGGATCTCCGTGGGGCCTATAGCTTGGTCCGTATTAGACCTGGGGATGAATGGAAGAGTGCTTTCAGGTCACGCTATGGACACTTTGAATATCTAGTTATGCCTTTTGGTCTGAGTACCGCCCCAGCCACTTTCCAACACTTGGTGAATGACATCTTCAGGGATCTCCTAGATACATTTGTGGTGATTTATCTGGATGATATTCTAATTTTTTCTAACTCCACAGAGGAACATCATGGACATGTGAGAATGGTCTTAGAACGCCTAAGACAAAACCATCTCTACATCAAACTTGAAAAGTGTGAATTCCATAGGACCGAAATTCAATTTCTGGGGTATGTACTATCTACGCAAGGGATTAGTATGGATGGAAGCAAGACCCAAGCCATCAAGGATTGGCCAATTCCTAGAAATGTGAAGGAGGTGCAGCGCTTCATCGGGTTTGCCAACTTCTATAGACGTTTCATTAGGAATTTCTCTGAGGTAGTGTCACCTATCACCCAACTTACCCGGAAACAGTCTAGGTTCTCCTGGACCCCGCAAGCTCAGGAAGCATTTTCCTGTTTAAAGGATAAATTTACCACCGCACCTATCTTAGTACATCCCAACCCCGAGCTTGCCTTCATAATAGAGGTGGATGCTTCAGACTGTGCCGTTGGAGCTATACTCTCTCAGAGAACAGGTGAGAAGAATGTCTTGCATCCCTGTGCCTTCTTTTCCCAGCAGTTGTCTTCGGCTGAGAGGAACTACGATGTGGGCAATAGAGAATTGTTGGCCATTATTGCCGCCTTCAAGGAATGGAGACACCTTCTTCAGGGAGCTGCACAGCAAATAGTCGTCCTGACAGACCATCGTAACCTTGAATTTATCAGGTCGGCTAAGTGCCTGACTCCTCGCCAGGCTCGCTGGAATCTTTTCCTAAACCAATTTAATTTTGTAATTTCTTATAGACCAGGATCGCGCAATGGAAAGGCTGATGCACTCTCTAGGATTCATTCAGCAGAGACACGTCCACTTACTCCTCCTAAGACTATTCTTCCTGACTCTAGATTCCTGGGAGTGATTCATAATCAAGGCCTACTTAAGGACATCAAGGAAGCATACCATGCGGATTCTTTGTTGGCTCAACCCCCAAGGGACGTAAGTCTTGTCTTTAAGAATGGTGTGTGGATTCAGGGACAACGTCTGTATATACCTGAAACAGTCAGATTGAGAGTATTGCAACTCATCCACGATTCCAAGATAGCTGGGCATAGGGGAATTCTAAAGACACAAGAATTTCTTTCTCGTTTCTTTTGGTGGCCCACTTACAGGAAAGATGTTTTAAACTATGTCACTTTATGTGAAGTCTGTGCAAGATGCAAAACACCTCGCTTCTCACCAACTGGTCTGTTACAACCTCTTCCCACCCCGTCCCGCCCGTGGGGATCCATTTCTATGGACTTCATTGTGGAGTTACCAACCTCTCAAGGGAAGAACACCATTCTAGTGGTGGTTGATCGTCTAACAAAGGCAGCTCATTTTATCCCTTGTGTCGGCTTACCCACTGCAAAACAGACATCAGACTTGATGATTAAGAATGTGTTTCGCTTACATGGAGTACCGGATGAGGTCATTTCGGATCGAGGGGTGCAATTCACTTCAAGGTTTTGGCAAAATTTCTGTGCCGCATTAGACATTAAAGTAAACCTTTCTTCTGCTTTTCATCCCCAGACTAATGGACAGACAGAACGAACCAATCAGACCCTGGAGCAGTATCTCCGCTGTTTTATCTGCCACTTACAAGATGATTGGGTGGATCTACTTCCACTGGCTGAGTTCTCTTATAATAACTCTCAGAGCGCCTCCACTAAGCAGTCTCCTTTTTACTCCAATCTAGGTTATCATCCTAACATTCTTCCTCGATTTCCCATAGATACGCCCTTGCCGGCAGTGGCTGAAAGAATCACTTCTTTACAAAAGAATATGGATCTTCTAAAGGAAAATCTAGAATTGGCTCAGGAAAGGTACAAGAAAGCAGCAGATAAATTTCGTAAACCTGCACCAGCTTTCAAGGTAGGAGATTTGGTCTGGCTGTCAACCAGAAATCTTAAATAAAGATTCCATCGTCTAAATTGGGACATAAGTACATTGGACCTTATAAGATCAGTAAGATTATAAGTGCTGTTGCTTGTCGTCTTCAACTGCCCAGAACTATGAGAATCCACCCTGTCTTTCATGTATCCCTACTAAAGGCTGCAACACCCAATACGTTTCCTGGACGCTCTTCTCCTTGCCCTGACCCAGTGCTGGTCGATGGTCAGGAAGAATTTATGGTGGAAAGGATTCTAGATTCCAGGTTGTACAGAAATCAGTTGCAATATTTGATTAAATGGCAGGGCTACCCAGTGGAGGACAACTCATGGGAACCAGTCAATAATGTAAATGCTCCTCGCCTGCTCCGCCAGTTTCATCAGAGGTACCCTGACAAGCCTGGTCTGAGGTCAACCGGAGGTTGTCCTTAAGGCGGGAGTAATGTAAGGTTCTTTGTCTCTTTTGACATGTTCCTTGAAACTCAGTTTTCCGTCGGCCATTTTGCTTTCTATCTTTCTGCAGCTCTTGCCCTCAGTTAATATGGAGTTTCCAGTTTTCATGTTCCCGCCCTGATTCTCTCCCTCTTGCTTCTTAAGCAGCCTCAGCTGAACAATCAGTGCTCCTGAATCAAGCCTCAGTCAGCCTGTGACCTGACTCCTGGAAACCTAGGATTTTGGACTCCAGCTATTTCCTACTGAGGAACTTTGGAACACTTTTGGACTTTGGAAACCTGCTGTCGGGTGAATCCATGTTTGCAGAGGAATTACGGTACAGAGAAGAGATCCTGAACCTGCTTGGAGAGTTATTGTAGAGCTTGAAGTTACTCTGGCCTGCTGTGTTCTCCTGCCTCTGTTCCTGCAAACTGTGTGACCTTTTCAGCATGCTTGTATGAAGTAATACAAGTCATTTCATATCAACCTATGTCTCATGTGTTTTCCTCGCACCCAAGCACAAGACGCTATAGGAACTGTACACTATACATGACACTTCCATTCGTCCCCCTCACGGATGCGAATCAGGTTATAAGCACCCCGCAAATCTAATTTGGTAAATACCCTTGCTCCCCATAGTCTATCAAAGAGCTCGGAAATCAGGGGCAATGGGTACTTATTCTTAACGGTGATGGCGTTAAGACCCCTGTAGTCTATGCATGGATGTAATTCTCTGTTCTTCTTCTGCACGAAGAAGAATCCCGCCCCTGAAGGTGACACTGACTTCCTAATGAACCCTCAAGCCAGATTCTCCTGGATGTATTGGGACATAACTTCTGTCTCCGGAAGAGGGAGAGGGTAGACCCTTCCCCGAGGAGGTTCTGCTCCAGGCAAGAGGTCTGTAGGACAGTCATAGGGGCGGTGAGGCAGAAGGGTCTCAGCAGCCTTTTTGGAGAACACATCTGCATAGGACCAATACCGTAGTACTTGGGAAGGGAAGTGAGATCTGCGGTATCCAGAGGTGGAAACCTGAACGCATTCCCTCACACATCTGCCAGTACAAGACGTACCCCACCCCAGTATCCTCCCAGAGGACCACTCAGTATGTGGAGAGTGGCAACGGAGCCAGGGTATTCCCAGAAGAATCTCATCTATTCCCTCGGGAAGGACGAGAAAGGATATACTCTCCTGATGGGAAGGGGACATAGATAGGGTGAGAGGGATAGTCTTGTGGGTGAGTTGTGAGGGCAGAGTCGAACCATTCACTACTCGCACAGTCACCGGTTTGGCGAGCAACACCTGAGGTATAGCGTGGCGAAGAACAAAGGCCGAAGACATAAGATTCTCCTCAGCCCCTGAGTCCACACAAAGCTGAACGGCGAGAGTGGATGGTCCTAAAGAGATTGTCCCTTTAAAGAGCAACTTGGAAGCAAACGCCACTGTGTCTAGTAACCCTGCTCCCATGGTTACAGGACGCGACCTTAGACATGATCGCTGTGGACATTGGTTGGCAAAATGTCCCGGCTGCTGGCACACATTACAGACCATGGATGCTCGAGCGGCCCGAGACTTAGGTCCCGCTCGAGAAACCTGCATGGCCTCTTGGGGGTCAGACTCCTGAACGGGGAATTCTAGAGGTTTGGCGAAGGTGGGAGCCAGCCGAAACCTCTGCCTACACTGGACCCGCTCCAACCTCCACTCGTGAAAACGGAGGTCAATGCAGGTAGATATTGCGATAAGTTTCTCCAGTGTGGCGGGAATCTCCCTGGTGGCCAAGACGTCCTTCACATGGCCTGCCAGTCCTCTCCAGTACACAGGGATGAGGACTTTATCCGGGCCACTCTAACTCAGAGGCCAGAGTCCGAAATTGGACGGCAAACTGGCTGACCATGGATGCACCCTGTGAACTTGCCAGCAGTTGGAGCGCCGTATTGCGGGTGACACGAGGTCCCATGAAGACCTTTTATCAGAGCCTCCAAAAAACGAGAAGCGCTCCGCACCACACGATCGTCGCGCTCCCACAGCGGCGTTGCCCACTCCAACGCTCTGCCTGAAAGAAGAGATAATACAAAACCCACTTGTGCCCGATCCGTGGGGAAACGTGCAGCCAGAAGCTTGAGCTGTATAGAGCACTGACTCATGAATCCCCGACATTGCTTGCTGTCACCAGCAAACTTGTCTGGAAGCGGGAGGTGGGATAATGTAGGAGCAGAGGTGGCAGCGGACAAACTGGCTACAGCCACGCTAGCAGCCTGAACAGCGACTACGGTAACATCCACAGCTGAGGTTGTGTGCTCAAGAGCCGCCAACCTACCCTCCAGCTCCTGAATGTACTGTTGTAGACGCTGGTCATCCGCCATTTTACTAGCCAGGCCCTGGTGCTAGTATTATGTTAGGGCTGGCGGAACGCACCAAATAAATAGAAATAATAGGTGCGTTCGCAGCCCGGGGTCCACCGTGCAGGCAGAGCCTGCTGCTAGTAAGATGGCACAATATGGCGGTATAAGCGAGCTCTGTTACTCCACAGAGTCGCTGATATAGAAGCTGTGGCACTATATGGTGGTAAGAGCGAACTCTGTTACTCCACAGAGTCGCTGTGGTAGAGACTGTGTCCTGTTGTGTCGACCCGCCACCACAATTGTGGGTTACCAGGGCAATGGGGTACTCAGAGCCGAGCCCGTAGAAGTCTATGGGATTTGTCACAGGTAGCTGTGGCTCGGTCTGTGGCCCTGGCGGTCTGGCGTATGTTGGGGGAATATTTACAGGGGATAGATTTATATACAGTTCGTGACGCCACCTGTAGTATTCTGGTAATTAGTACCAGCGCTGCTGTAGATCTCTGAGGGGATGGTGATGCAGCTAGATGTCGGGTCCCCTACAGGTGGGACTGGTCCCTCAAAGTCTATGGGATTTGTGAAGTCGGGTGCAGATAAAGAACACAGTCTCACACGGTCAGCGTCTTTCCATACCTTTACTTGTAAGATGTTCAGGCAGGTCCCAGGGAGGCTGATCCAAGGAGAGTGTATCTTGAGACAGCAGCTGGACAAGTTAGGGGCCTCCTTTACTTCCAATACAACGAGTACAACCAGCCTGAAGCGTAGTTCCCTCAAAATCTCCAGCTAATCTATAGCTGTACCTGCCCAGTCAGCTTTGTGTTAGGGGCCTTCCAGTGAAGGAGCTGAATTCTTATATTGTCCTGCAGAAACTCCAAAGTCTTCACTCCCCCTGACCCCAGTTACGTACTGACTATAAGGGGCTGTCTGCCGCGACCTAGGGTCCGGTAGATTCCTGGTTTTCTTATCACTGTGCTTGAAACAACAGTGACCCTTCGGTCCCCAGTGACCGGGTGCAATGTGCTGGACTTCTTCAATCCGTAAGCACTAATCCAATAAATCCACTTTGCCTTTCGCCTTGTCCACGCTGGTAACATAAGCACTCAAACTAGCCAAGGGTCGAGCAGTCACTTCTTTCTTTTCCTTCCTTCAAAGTTAGCTACAGATGCTCAGTTATCAACAGGCAGGAGCACGTCTCTGAACCTGATACCGTCCTCTAGACAGGGATGCTGAAGGCTTTCTGTACTAAAACTTCTTCTTTCCTTCAGTGTATGCTGAGGAGGTGATACAGCTCTGACTAGACTAAGGTGAATTCAAACACCTGTACCAGACTCCACGATATGAACTGATGATAGAGCTGGCTAGACTCCTTCCTCCCTCCAGACGTCTTCTCTCTCTGAAGTCTAGACACTCACTCCACACGTCCTCACTGTCCGAAGACAGGAACTAGACTCAAAATCACTCTAACACATACCTTGACCACTCCCTCAAGAGTAAACTCCACTACCCTAAGGGTGTGTCTAGTATATGTCGAGTGAATGAATATTTAGCATTAAACTGCTGTCTCGCCATACACTCTCCAGGGTACTGCGTGTGCCTAACACCAGGGCTACACATTCCCCCATGGTAAAAGACAGCACTCCCGGGCTGTAAAATACAAAAGAGACATTTTGTTTATGCAATAAACATTAAACAATAACATCTTCCCATCCGGGAGGTGAGAATATCTTGAACGTTGCGAACAATAACATTTTACATATAGAAATACAAAAGTATCAAATAGCATTTAATAAATATACGGTATACTTGTGAAGGACCCGCACCAAACCTTCAACGTGGGTCCTGGGTGGGCTGCAGGACATCCGATTGCAGACCTCACTCAG
>JARQOD010000005.1:182653547-182694070 GCA_033576555.1 Oophaga sylvatica | reverse complement strand
TTAAAAAACCCCCAAAGGAATGAACGGTAAGGGTTAATAAACAGAAAGACATACAAGAAAGCAAGAAAAAAGTAAATAAAGTTTTACATACAACACTCACACACATTTGGAACACCTAAGGGTCTAGAGAAAAACTAAAGCATAGAGTAAAAAAAACAAGGGCCTTACTTAGTACTCAGAACGATCCAGTCCTAACTACTAAAGGCTTTCCCCGGGCTCTAACAAGCAAGGCGGGTATAAGGGAATCTAATTAGAAAAAATCAAAAGCCGGGCGAGGTGGACCTAGCTTAGAAAGAGCTGGGTAAAATTAACCCCTCATTCCCAAAACAAAAAAAACAGCAACTCCTGTGAAAGTCAAGTGTGTAACGCGACGTCCTTGTGGCGATACACCCTGACGGGTTCCATCTTAAATTTTTAGAAAAAATTAAATTTTTTTTGAAAATTTTTTTCCAAATGTTTTTGCTCATTTTTATGTAGGGGGAAAGAGTTAGTGGGGAAATTTAAAAAATAACTCGAAACGAAATTTTTTTTGCGACGTTTTTAACTTTTTTTCTTTGCTTTTTTGGGGGTCAGTGAAGTTTTTAAAACGCGTTTTAGAGGCATATTTTTCTTTTTTTTAAACAATAGGCTTCTTTAGTCACATAACTAGAGTCCGAGGCCCGGTGAAAAAATTTGGGACCTTGACCTTTGTAGCTTTTTTAGTCCTGAAAGCATATGTTTCGGCATCCATTAAACAATGCCCCCTTCTGGATCTTTTAAACAATTTTAAAAAAAAACCCCAACCTTTATTCTTCCCTTCCCATGGTCCACAATGGCGCACCCTCTTCCATTGCTAGTGAGGGGCCGGCTGCGCTTCAGCATGCCCTAAAATTTGCAGCAAAAAGACGGCACGCCTAAAACTGCCTGTGGCGGGCACACTGGCTTTGGGCCCTCGTTGTTATAGTGCAGGGAACAGGCCCTTTCCGCATTTGCAATTAATTTCAGTGAATGTGCTCAGACGCACATTAAGCTGAAATAATTGCGGTGTCCCCGGGGGCCCCCCCGCACACGGGCCCCGGTTTGGGGGCATCCCCTGCGATGCGATTGTTACATCCCTTTGGGGTTTCTTTTTAAAAACTGGAAAAACTAATGAAAGAAAACATATTAAATATGTCTGCATAAAGTGATGCACCAACAGCAACAAAAAGTTGAAGTGTGTTGTGGTGCACAAACACACCAGGTCCACGCTCCACAATACAATCTGCCGGCCAATCAGAGGCCAGCATCTGACGTCGACATGCATGTGACCGACGCATGGCAGTGACTTCACAAGCTCCTGTCAGCTGCAGCGAAGGAAAGGTGAGTATTTATTTAAATTAAAAAATCATGTTGCATGCTAGTACTGTACATGGATGACTATGGGGGTGCATTATACTTTATGGATGATTATGAGGGTGCATTATACTGTATGGATGACTATGAGTTGCATTATACTATATGGATGACTATGGGGTACATTATACTGTATGGATGACTGTTGTGCATTATACTTTATGGATGACTATGAGGTTCATTATACTTTATGGATGACTATGGGATTGCATTATACTACATGGATGACTATAAGGGTGCATTATATTTTATTGATGACTATAGTGGTGCATTATACTTTATGGATGACTACTATGACATCCAGTATACTTTATAGATGACTGTGGGATGCATTATGCTTGTGCGCCCCTAGTGATTATATTGGTTTATTTTCTTCTATACATTAAAGAACAGCGGCAGACCAGGGGACATATACCAAGATGGGGGATATATACCAGGATGGGACCCAGAATAGGGACAAGTAGCAGAATTGGCGATATACAGTGGGGAAAATAAGTATTTCATACACTGCCGATTTTCCAAGTTTTCTCACCTACAAAAATGGAGAGATCTGTAATTTTTAGCGCAGTTATACTTCAACTGTGAATGACAGAATCTAAAAATAAAGAACAGAAAAATACATTGTATGATTTTTAGATAATATATTTTATTGCATGAAATAAGTATTTGTTCACCTTCCAACCAGCAAGAATTCTGGCTCTCACAGACCTATTAGTTTTTCTTTAAGAAGCCCTCCTATTCTGCACTCATTATTTGTACTAATTGTTTAATAATAATCTTTATTTTTTATACAGCGATAACATATTCCGCAGCGCTTTATAGTTTGCACACATTATCATCGCTGTCCCCGATGGGGCTCACAATCTAAATTCCCTATCAATATGTCCTTGGAATGTGGGAGGAAACCGGAGTGCCCGGAGGAAACCCACGCAAACACAGGAAGAACATACAGACTCCTTGGAGATGTTGTCCTTGGTGGGATATGAACCCAGTACTCCAGCGTTGCAAGGCTGCAGTGCCAACGACTGAGCCACCGTGCTGCCCTAGCCGCTGTGCTGCCCTACTCATTACCTGTATAAAAGATACCTGTCCACACAGTCAATCATTCACATGCCAACCTCTTCACCATGGCCAAGACCAAAGAGCTGTCTAAGGACATCAGGGACAAAAATTGTAGACATGCACAAGGCTTGGATGGGCTACAGGACAATAGGCTAGCAGCTTATTGAGAAGGCAACAAATGTTGGCACAATTATTAGAAAATGGAAGAAACCCAAGATGACTGTCACTCTTCCTCGATCTGGGGCTCCATGCAAGATCTAGTCTCGTGGGGTAAAGATGATTTTTGGAAAGTTCAGGAATCAGCCCAGAACTATATGGGAGGACCTTGTCAATGACCTGAAGGGAACTGAGACCACAGTCTCAAACATTACCGTTAGTAACACGCTACGCCATCATGGATTAAAATCCTGCAGGGCACGCAAGTTTCCCTTGCTCACAACATAACATGTCCAGGCCAAGTTTGCCAATGACCATCTGGATGATCCACGGGAGGCATGGAAGAAGGTCATGTGGTTAGATAAGACCAAAATACAACATTTTGGTATCAACTCCACTCGCCGTGTTTGGAGGAAGAAGGATTAGCACAACCCCAATAACACCTTCCCATCTGTGAATCATGGTGTGGGAAACATCAAACTTTGGGTGGTGCTTTTATGCAAAGCGGACAGGACGACTTCACCGTATTGAAGGGAGTGTGGCGCCCTGAGGGTCCAGTCGCCACAGAGATGTTGCATCTCACCCAGAGATGTAACACCTGACTCTCAGGTAAGGAGGAAGCACCCCTTAGACTCCAACACCGCATTCAACATACACAATGTTAGTTGCAGCTCTCAGGCTGGTTAGTAAAGGGTGTAGATGTTGAATGGGTGGAGTCAGCTGCAGCATTAGGCTGCAGCGTGTTAGTCTAGAGTTTCAGTTTGAGACAGGCAGGCAGTGAGTGGGTACTGGCCTGGCCTGCTGCTCCTTTGAGTTCACCTCAGGGAGCCGAGCTGAGAGAGCAAACGGGTCCTGGGCCGAGGCGACCTCACAAGTCGTAGCCCATTGCAAAGAAGGACCAGGCGAACATCGGGGAACGGTTCCTAGACTAGTGGGAAAGTTCAGCTCCACTAGTAACACCGAGAACAGTGGGTCTCTTCAAGGGCCACTAGCCACCATAATCTCACCGGAGGAAGCTTAGAGGTCAAGTACGTCCAGGACCTTTCTACTGGGATTTCTTATGGCCCACTGGTCTGGTCTGGTAACTGAAAGGGCCTATTACTACCTCGTCCGAGGGCTCTGTGGTGGCGGGTGCAGAAGGAGTGAGGAGTGTAGCACCAATAGAAGAAGCCGGAAAGGAACATAAAGGGAGTCTTTGGAAGTGTGACCAATTTACCTGAGGGTTGCTGGACTACTTACTGGAAGGACGCAGTGCCCGGCTGGAATCTGTGTGTACAACAGACTGTGAGTAAAACTTTGAAACTGCAACAGAACTGTTTCCCTGATTCTTCCAGCGACGCACACTCTCCTCTGCTACATCTCTCTGCACCATTGCTACACATTTCAACTATCTGCCCTGGGAGGACACAGTCTTACCTGTAGAAGACTTATCATCTAGCTGCACAACACCATCCCTTCCAGAGGACCTGCACAGCAGCGCTGGTCACCCTGACCAGGAACTACAGGTGGAGTCACGACAAACTACACGAACTCTAATCCCCTGTAAATATTCCCCATTTATAGTGAGCGCCCAGGGCCACGGACCGAGCCGTGAGCTGCCCGTGACATCCCCCATAGAAGTCGACGGGCTCGGTGCCGAGTACCCCACGGCCCTGGCGGGTGGCTCATTTTTTGACATCACGAACAGGATTCTGAAGCTCGTGAAACGCAAGTCCTGTGTGCCTAAATTGACTGTTTTTGTGCTGAAAGACTGTAATTGCCATTTTTGTGATTTTGCCGCCATTTACCGCCATTTGCTGCCATTTTACCACCATATTCGCGCCATGAGGCGCTGGTGAAGAAGGAGGGCGTGAATTTGTGGGCGTGCGCTTACTCAGTGGCGCGAAAATAATGGCTGCCCAGTCCAAGTGCTACTGCAATGTCAGATCATGCCCCATAGCTATGGAGTTCCGCCTCCTCATCCTACTCAGTGGGCGGAAAAGAACGCGAAGGTCCCGCCTCCATACAAAAGACCGGGCCCCTTCTGATGGAGAACTGACTGATGACCTGATTAAGATGGCGTCCGGTGGCGAGCTACCGTGGGAAGGGATGGAGAAGCTCACCCTCTCCCCCCATGAAGGAGCGCTGACCCCCACCGAGCCACCTGCAGGGCCCGAACCAGTCTGCACCCTCGCCAGCACGGACGCTGATGCTGCACTGGAGGAGCTGGCCTGGCACCATGCAGAAGTGGAACGAATGGAGCAGAGCTGGAGAGCTCTGAAGCTGCGGCTGCAGCGTAGCCGATCACTCCGCTCACCTGTAATGCCGGTGCCCAAAGTCCACCAGGAAGCGTGCCCGGATCCAGACCCTGCTGCTGCCTTACCCGTCCCCGCCGAGGAGTCTGCGGAGGAACGATGCGTCATGCCATCTGCACCAGCCCCAGGTCTGCTGCCTGTGTTCCCGGAGGAAGCCGGGCCCTGCTGCGCTGAGAGCAAGAATGAGCCGGCTCCACAACCTGGACCCGAGCCGGCTCCCCAGCTAGTTCCTGAGCCGAGTCCGGCACCTGGCAATGCTGAATACTGCCAGTCCAGGCGGGCACCGGAAGACTTGGAGAAGTCAGAGCCCCGCAACCAGCGGTCTGCCAGTCGGGACCTGGAGGTGCTAGCAGAGGAGGACTATGACTGACGCCGGGAGTGGGAGACCCAGCAGCGTCGCCAGGAGCAACGGATGCGGCAGAGGAAAGGTACTGTGCATGAGCTACGGCGGCAGGGGGCTATAAGAGACTTCCGGCTAAGAGGGGTACCAGGTAGCCCCCGGTGCCACCACCTGCAATAGTAAATGAATCCTTAACCCGGACAGGGTAGTTAACCTGTGAATAGTTATAATTTTTGCACATGTTTTTCTAATATGTTTTCTTATCTGAACTGTGTGGCTGAGGACTCTGCCAGCCTAAAAACTCTCTCTGTAAATAGTTAGCACTCAGGTGCTCCATCTTGGTTTTACTTAACTACCTCTGAAGCTAAAACCCGTTTGGTGTGGCCGAAGGTGAGGTTGCTGGAAAAGGCAGTGAAGTCTTGCAGCCCACCCAAGACCACCGTTGGAGGTTTGGAGCGGGTCCTCCACAAGCACAAGTTAAGGACACTGTGAAGTTACCCCGGTAGGGGTAGTCCTTGCAAGCTTCAGTGAACTTTGATATTACTGCTATTTGCACTATATTGAATGTTATTATTAAAAATGTTATTTATGCAACGTTTAATTTGAAGTGCCTCCCATAAAAGGAAGAAGAGTTTTACACTGTTTTCACTATTTTGATGCATCATTTAAAAATTTTTTTTGCATGTTTCTCTGTAACATCTTACTTTATTACAGCCCGGGAGTGCTGTGTTTAACCAGGGGGGAATGTGGCGCACTGAGGGTCCAGTCGCCACAGAGATGTTGCATCTCACCCAGAGATGTGACACCTGACTCTCAGGTAAGGAGGAAGCACCCCTTAGACTCCAACACCGCATTCAACATACACAATGTTAGTTGCAGCTCTCAGGCTGGTTAGTAAAGGGTGTAGATGTTGAATGGGTGGAGTCAGCTGCAGCATTAGGCTGCAGCGTGTTAGTCTAGAGTTTCAGTTTGAGACAGGCAGGCAGTGAGTGGGTACTGGCCTGGCCTGCTGCTCCACTGAGTTCACCTCAGGGAGCCGTGCTGAGAGAGCGAACGGGTCCTGGGCCGAGGCGACCTTACAAGTCGTAGACCATTGCAAAGGAGGACCAGGTGAACATCGGGGAACGGTTCCTAGACTAGTGGGAAAGTTCAGCTCCACTAGTAACACCGAGAACAGTGGGTCTCTTCAAGGGCCACTAGCCACCATAATCTCACCGGGAGGAAGCTTAGAGGTCAAGTATGTCCAGGACCTTTCTACGGGGATTTCTTATGGCCCACTGGTCTGGTCTGGTAACTGAAAGGGCCTATTACTACCTCGTCCGAGGGCTCTGTGGTGGCGGGTGCAGAAGGAGTGAGGAGTGTAGCACCAATAGAAGAAGCCGGAAAGGAACATAAAGGGAGTCTTTGGAAGTGTGACCAATTTACCTGAGGGTTGCTGGACTACTTACTGGAAGGACGCAGTGCCCGGCTGGAATCTGTGTGTACAACAGACTGTGAGTAAAACTTTGAAACTGCAACAGAACTGTTTCCCTGATTCTTCCAGCGACGCACACTCCCCTCTGCTACATCTCCCTGCACCATTGCTACACATTTCAACTATCTGCCCTGGGAGGACACACTCTTACCTGTAGAAGACTTATCATCTAGCTTCACAACACCATCCCTTCCAGAGGACCTGCACAGCAGCGCTGGTCACCCTGACCAGGAACTACAGGTGGCGTCACAACAAACTACACGAACACTAATCCCCTGTAAATATTCCCCATTTATAGTGAGCGCCCAGGGCCACGGACCGAGCCGTGAGCTGCCCGTGGCATCCCCCATAGAAGTCGACGGGCTCGGTGCCGAGTACCCCACGGCCCTGGCGGGCGGCTCAGGAGGATGGATAGGTTCATATATCACGATATTTACCAATTACCAATAGGGGTGGACATACCATTGGTGAAACCTGTGCAGCTGCACAGGGGCCCAATGCCAAGGGGTCCTATTTCCACCTCTATAGTAGGTAAAATTGTACATTATGATGAGCTATTAGGCTTCAAAGGGCCCATATTGTTCTTGCACAGGGACCTTGTTCTATCTGTGTTTGCCTCTACACTGTGTTCCAAATTATTATGCAAATAATATTTTCTCTGATTTTCCCAAATTACCTATATGATTTGTAGTCATTGTAATTTTCCAGTCAAATAACTATTAGAGTACAATTGAAAGGTTTTTATACAAACTGCCTATGATAACAGTATATTTTTTAAAAAATAAAACACTCAAACTGCACTCAAAATGCATGTTCCAAATTATTATGCACAGCAGAGTTTTCAACCTTTTCATTTTAATAAAGAACAAAAAAATTGTCATTTTTGAAATTATAAGCATTAGCAGTTTATTACAAACTGAAATCAAACAGTTTTCAACTCAAAACTTTATTCTAGGTGATGTTACATTTGCACATAGGACCCCTTGTTGGAAAGGAGCTTCTGAACTCTCTCGTCCATTGAATTTGTCAGGTTTTGGATGGTTTCTGCTTCAATTGTTTTGCATGAGGACAGAATACCCTCCCAGAACTGTTGCTTAGATGTGAACTGCCTCCCGCCATCATAGACACTCCTTTTGATGATGCTCCAGAGGTTCTCAATGGGGTTGAGGTCAGGGGAGCATGGGGGCCACCCCATAAGTTTGTCCCCTTTTATGCCCATAGCAGTCAGAGATGCAGATGTGTTTTGTGCAGCATGAGACGGTGCATTATCATGCATGAAAATGATCTTGCTGCGGAATGCACGGTTCTTCTTCTTGAACCATGGCAGGAAGTGCTGTTTGAGAAACTCAACATACACTATGGAGTTCATCTTTACCCCTTCAGGGATCCTAAAGGGGCCGACAATCTCTCTCCCCATGATTCCAGCCCAAAACATTACTCCACCTCCTCCTTGTTGGCGCCGTAGCCGTGTTTGCATGGGGTGTCCATCAACCAGCCATCCTCCACTCCATCCATCTGGACCATCGAGCGTTGCACGGCACTCATCGGTGAACAAAACAGTTTTGAAGTCAGTCTTCATGTATTGTTTGGCCCACTGGAGCCGTTTCTGCTTGTGTGCAGTGGATAGAGGAGGTCGACAGGATGGCTTATGCACAGCTGCAAACCTCTGAAGGACCCTGCATCTTGTTGTTCGGGGGACGTTGGAGGCACCAGCAGCTTCAAAAACTTGTCTGCTGCTATGACAAGGCTTTTTTGCCGCTGCTCTTTTAACCTGACGTAATTGCCTGTAGGAAAGAGTCCTCAATTTTCCCTTATCAGCACGCACACATGTGTACTGTGAATCAGCTACATACTTCTTGATTGTGCGATGATCACGATGAAGTGTCTTGGCAATGTTGATTGTAGTCATGCCTTGACCTAAACACTCCACAATTTATTGCTTCTCAGCAGCCGACACATCCTTTTTCTTTCCCATTTTGTCAGAAAATGTAGGCTGCTTAATAATGTGGGACAGCCTTCTTAAGTAGTCTTGCCTTTCATTGGACACACCTGCCAAACTAATTAGCACAGGTGTCTGCAATTGCTTACAGTGATATAAAGAGCCCTGACACACATCACCATCAATGAGTTTAACTGACAAACAAAAAAATTCTTACCTTATCACTCCTAAACAATTTTGCCTAATACTTTGGAACACAGTGTAGTTTGTATTGGTGTATTATAATGTGTAAATGTGGAAAGAATGTGAATTAGAAAAGTTTATGCAGCATTTATGCTGTAGCCTACAAAATAATATCAGGCCATACCAAACTAAAAGCATAATTTCTTTATTTAATTTAAAATACATCACTGCATTTTAGATATTATACTGGTATAAAAAATTAACCAGAATTGTTGATATAATCAGAACAAATATACAAATAACTCTAGAGGCATACACAATTAAAAATTATATGTATCTAAAAATTGTTACACTTGAAATTAAAGAAAATAGCATTATTTACAACTATTTGACCTTTTTGTAAAGATTTTTGGAAGAAAACACAAAATAACAAATTTAATATAAACCACCAAAAACAAAAACCTAATATCCCATTTATAGGGATTGTAGCGATACTAATGGTCGCATAGTTAATGGGAGGTATGTATCACAGGGATGGCAGCTCCCTGTGATGTAACCCAGAGAGTTTTCTTTAGTGCACGTAAGCACTAAGGGCTCGTTTAATACACTTGGGTCCGGGTTACGGGCAGCACTGAGAGATGGGAGGGCCGGGCTGCCCACGTACCTCAGCTCTGGGTAGGGGCATCACCGTACCTCTATATGTGTTTTAGGACCTGTGGTGATGTCACTACCACATGACTAGTCATGTGATATGTTCCTAGCTGTGGTTATAGTATATAAGGTAGGCTACTGCTTAACACAGGGGCTGTATGTGGGGAGGTGGAAGCCTCCTGTGTGTTGAGTCTCCAGGACCGAGCCTGAAGTACTGGACATTTGTACTGTGTTCTGGTTTGTGGAGCAATAAACCCCAGGAACTTTTCAAAGGAATGCCTCCTGATTACCTCCTGTCGCAGCTGAGTGAGTAAAATCCTTACAGGATACATACAATTTTTACAAAGTTCTAAATTGTTAAATAAAGCCATAGCAAATTTGCTAATTGTGCTTTCATCATTAAAGAGAACCTGTCACCTCAAAAAACTACGGTATTTACCTGCAGATATAATGGTAATCTGCAAGTAAATAGGGTTTAAATCATAGACTGTCTTAGACTAGGGTCATACTTGCGAGAAACTTACACGAGTCTCGCACCTCAATACCCAGCACTGCCTCCGGCACTCGGGACCGGAGTTTGCGGCTGCATGTATTTCTATGTAGCTGAACGCTCCGGTCCCGAGTGCCGGCGGTATTGAGGTGCGAGTTTCTCGCAAGTGTGACCCCGGCCTTACTGAAAGAGCGGCTACAGTGAGAAAAATGAAGTTATATTGTGCCTGAGGCTGCTCACTTCCGGTCATCAGGGTGGTGCAGGGGTTTGTTTGCTGTCATGTTCACTGCACAGTAAGTGCGTCAGTAATAATCCTCCTGTGCATCTAGTGCAGCACAGGCTGTCAATCAGCACATAAATAGCATTTCCCTTTAAGAACCAAAATGCATACATGAGGAAGATGTTAAATGCATATATTCCCTATTAACGCTATTTAATTGTTTACATATAAAAATATAATGAATATAAAAGCTGAGAACTTTTTCAATGCTGTACTTGCAGTTCTCTCAGCATCCCCCGCTGTGCCAACAGAGTTTGCTAGGCTGAATTACACTCAGGGAAATGTAATCTGCACACCAGGCTCTGTGCAGTAATCTGATGTTGGAAGAATTAAGCTGGCCATACAGTACATATTAGATAACTGTCAAGATACCCAATCCCAGTTTAGCTGCTTAGAGGTGTCTGTCAATGCTCCTTACAACTCCAGCAGAAATTTAGACATTCATTTGCTCCAGTCTATACACACAAAATTTTGTAGATTAACAGTGCCAGTTTTCCCAATTTACAATTAGTACACAGCTAGCATGCAAATTTTTCATCTCATATATTTCTTAAGCCTTGTTTTGCCTAATAATAGTGCATAGCATAGCTACTAGCTGCAAAGCCTAATATGTCAGGTAAAGCCCTGGCAACCTGCCAACTCAAGAAGGACAATCACACAAGCTCCTTATCCTCATGCTGGACTGTCCTACATGGGAACAGGTAAATCCCTCGGTAGGACCAAGTGTAGGAGTGGGCTACCATCCCTTCCCCCCTTCTTCCCCCCCCAGGTCATCACACTGCAGTCAGCCCAGCAGAGGTATCGTAAATATCATAGGATCCTGGAATTAGAGTTTGAAGGGACCTCCAGGGTCATCATATCCAACCCCCTGCTCAATGCAGGATTCATTGAACCATCTCAGACAGATGTCTGTCCAGCCTCTGTTTGAAGACTTCCATTGAAGGAGAACTCATCACCTCTTGTAGAAGCCTGTTCCACTCATTGATCACCCTCACTGTCAAAAAGTTTTTTCTAATATCTAATCTTTAGCTTCTCCATTTCAGTTTCATTCCATTGCTTCTTGTGTTTCCATGTGCAAATGAAAATAAGGATGATCCCTTTACACTGTGACATCACTTCAGATATTTGTAGACAGCTATTAAGTCTCCTCTTAAGGTACTGCCACACTAAGCTATCCCGCTAGCGATCTCGTTAGCGTTGCATACTAATGAGATCGCTAGCGGGATTGTTTCTATATCGCTAAATGCTGCCGCATTTAGCGATATAGTTAACGACGCTATCGCCGTTAGCGATCTTCTTAACGACTTTAGCGGTACAAAAGTACCGCTAAATCGCTAAGAAAAGGTGCCACACAGCGATAAGATACTTACCCAGCGGGAGCGCCAGCGATGAAATAGGGTCCGGAACGATTCCAGCGACGAGCGAGATCACAGCAGGAAGCTCGTCGCTGGAAGCTGCCGCACTGAACAATATCGCTAACGGGATCGCTAAATAGTGACGTTTTTTAGCGATCCCGTTAGCGATATTGTTTAGTGTGGCATACCCTTTAGCCTTCTTTTTTGCAAGCTAAACATTCCCAGATCCTTAAACGGTTCCTCGTAGGACATACTTTGCAATCCGCTCGCCATCCTGGTAGCTCTTCTCTAAACTTGCTCCAGTTTTTCAATGTATTTTTTTAAATGTGGTGCCCAGAACTGGACACAGTATTCCACATGAGGTCTGACCAAGGAGGAGTAGAGGGGGATAATTACTTCACATGATGTAAAGCCCTATGCTTCTCTAATATCATGCCTAAGTACTCCTTAGAGGATCCAAACATTAAATGTATAGTAATTTTATATGAGGGGGTGGGAGTGGGTAGGATTGGGGTTACTGCTAACGTACATTATGGGGGAGGATTGTGAAATGGGGCACAGTATAGTGAGAATCAGTGGAGTGGAGGCAGTATGGGGAGAATATAATTTTGGAAAGAGGCTGCTTAGGAGGATATTTTGAAGATGGGAAGTGTGTGTGAGGCATGTTATGGACTGCGGTATTTTGGAGGATATTATGGCTCTGCATTTGTATACTAACAGTGGTTCTTGGGCTGCATTCAGACACTGATGATGCTTCTGATGCTGCATCCATATACTGATGGGGGTTGTGGCCCTACATTCATGTACTGATGATGGTTCTAGTGCTGCATTCACATGCAAACCATGGTTCTGGACCTGCAATTATGTACCAATGAAGGCTCTTGCGCTGCATTCACATGCAAACCATGGTTCTGGACCTGCAATTATGTACCAATGAAGGCTCTTGCGCTGCATTCATGTACTGATGGTGGTTCAGGTGCTGCATTCATGTACTGACAATGGTTCTGGCACTACATTCATGTACTGATGATGGTTCTTGTGCTGCATTCATGTATTGACTGTGGTTGTGCTGCATTCAAGTACTCACGGTGGTTGTGCTGCATTCAAGTACTGACAGTGGTTCTGGCATTGCGTTCGTACACAAACAGTGGTTCTGGTCCTGCATTCAGGTAGTGATGGTTGTTCTGATGCTGCATCCATGTACTGTTGATGGTTCTAAAGCTGCATTCGTCTACTGATGGTGGTTCTGGTGCTGCATTCATATTCTGATGGTAGTTTTGGCACTGTTTTCATGTACTGATGACGGTTCTGGTACTACATGCGTGTTCTGACTGTGGTTCTGGTACTGCATTTGTATACTGACAGTGGTTCTGGCACTGCATTCAGTTACTGATAATGGTTCTGGTACTACATTCATGTTCTGACTGTAGTTCTGGTGCTGCATTTGTATAATGACAGTGATTCTGGCTCCACATTCAGGTACTGATGGTGGTTCTAGTGCTGCATTCATGTACTGATGATGGTTCTGGCATTGCATTCAGCTACTGCTGGTAGTTTTAGTGCTGCATTTGTGTACTGATGGCAGTTTTGGCACTGCATTCGTGTACTGATGATGGTTCTGGTGCTGCATTCACGTACTGACATTGGTTCTGGCACTGCTTTCCTGTACTGATGGTGATTCTGGTGCTGTATACATGTACTGATGCACTCATGTACTAATGGAAGTTCTGATGCTGAATTCATGTACTGATTGTGGCTCTGGTGATGTAGTCATGTACTGACAATGGTTTTGGCGGTGCACTCATGTACACCATCACTGCATGTGCACCATCACCAGTGGTTCCATCACTGCATTCATGTACTGATGGTAGTTCTGATGCTGCATTCATGTACTACCAATGGTTCTGGCACTGCATTCATGCACTGACGATAGTTCTAGTGTTGCATTCAAGTACTGATGATGGTCTTGATGCTGTGTTCATTTACTGACAGTGGTTCGGGTGCTTCATTCTGGTACTGATGGTGGTTCTGGCACCGCACACATATTGTGACAGTGGTTCTAATCTTTAACAGATGTAGCAATGCATATTGTGCTTCATGGCTGTTAAAACTTACAAATAACCAAAACTTAGAAATTTGAGATTATGAGGAGAAAGTTAGTGTGTGTTAACAATGATTGTTTGGGAGCAGAAATTCTCCAAATTCTCCTGGCCCTTGGGATTGGTTTAGTATGGCCATTGGCTCAAAAAATGTTGTGCACCCCTGATATAGAAGCATAGGTAAATTTGTGAAAGATAGTAATGTCATATTTGCATGTTGTTGATCAGTGGGCCGCCAGAGTCACTGTTAATGATTGGTCCCTGGCACCCCAGTGCGACATTGTCAGAAGTTGTCTGTAGTAGTGTGTGCAAGATACTTAAAATAAGCACAGAATATAAGGCACTAAGCAGCTTCATAAAAAAGCAGTAGCTGTGGTGTGGTGAGTAGAGTTGAGCGAAACAGGTCGGTCAGATTCAAAAATCACAGACTTTCTCCAAAGACCATAGCGTGAGGTCGGCCATGCGGTCTTCGACCCGAGCTCAAAAGTCGGTTTTCTCATAATGCTTGCAGGCGCCTTATCTCAGCCAATGAGCAAGGACGCACACTGTGGGCAACGAGATGACATGGGCAGCGGCCACCACTATCTTAGAGAAGGGCATTGCAGTGATTGTTTTGCTTTGTGTGGCGTCACAGTGGCTATAAAAGCCCTGACTGCCGACCGCCATTTTACTTCTGCCGATCTTAGTGTAGGGAGATGTTGCTGCCGCTGTTTCTCAGTAGGGAGAGAGTTAGGCAGGAAAGAAAAGTGATTCTGTGCTTGTGCTGATAATGATTGTGATGTACAGTTAGTGTGCAGTGACAGGAGAGGATTTTCTTGTGTGCAGCAGCGCTGGTTATTAGGCTGCCTGTTATGTTTAGGTAGCTGAGGAGAAAAATTAAAAACTGCAATACACCAGAGAGGCTGGACCCTATTGGATTGCAGTAACCTGAACTAACCACACAACTAGAGGTAGCCGTGGAGCGTTCCTACGTTGATCCTAGACGCCTCATCACAGCCTGAGAGATAACTACACCTAAAGGCTGAAAATGAAAGCTATCTGCCCAGGAGCAGATCCCCAAAGAAAATAGGAAGCCCCCAAACATGTAATGGCGGTTAGACAAGAAGAAAGCACGGACACAGACAGAAAATAGAATGAGCAAATGCTGGGGCCCAAAGAATTCTGACTGCAATCCAACAAAAAACCCTAAAAAATACCAACTCTTCTGATTGCAAAAACACCTGAGATCACACGATCTCCACCACCTAAATCAGATCTCTGGTGTAACAAAACTAAGCCGCAGCCACTGAAAAAACAGGAAAAAGCAAATGAACAAATAACAGTGGCTACAGATAAACTGAGAGGAGCACAGGCCCCAGGAGGGGACCCGGCTGACCTCCACAAAAGTGCAGAAAACTATGCAAAAATCAAGCACAAAAAGAAAAGCAGAAAATATCTTATCTGAAAGCAGCAGATGCATGCAAGACTCCAGCAAACTTCCAAATGAACCAGGAACCACAATTGAGACAAGAACAATTGATCACTGGCGACCATCATGGGAGGGAACCTCCCTTATATCAGTCCAGTCAGTGATCCCAGATTGCCATTCCTCACTGGAAGGTTCAGTACTGTCTGTAACCACCAGAGGGAGCCTCTGCTCAGAAACCATCTCTAGCACATTCATAACAGCTGCCTGCCAGTGACAGGGGAGAGCTGATTATTAGGCTGTCTGCTAGCTGTATTGCTGTGTGTACACTGCTCTGCAGAGTGCTTTTTACACAGCAACTACACAGCTCTAATACTTTTATTCTTTTTTTCTTCACAGTTACCGAGCGTTCATTTTTTCCCACACTGTATAGAGCTGTACGCTCCTCACACACTACCGTGTACCGGCTGGTATCATGGACAAAAACATGCTGACTATCTGTGTGTGACTCCGGAAATATATACGGAGATTTCAATTTTCCCCAAAACCGTATGCAGCTGGTATCTTTTGATACAGTACCGTTTTTCTGCCTTCTGTATTACGGTCAAATCCATACTGAGAGAGCGTCTGTGTGTGACTCCGGAAATATATAGGGAGATTTACAATTACCCCTACACTGTATGCGCCTGGTATCTTCGGATAAATTAGCCTTTTTTGCTTTTTATATTCTGGTCTACTCTATACTGAGCCTGTGAGCATCTGTGTGTTACTCCGGAAATATATACGGAGATTTAAAATTACCCCAACACTGAATACAGCTGTACGCTTCTGATACATTACCCTTTTTCTACTTTTTATATTCTGGTGTGATCCATACTGAGCCTGTGAGAGTCTGTATCTGATTCTGGAAATATATACGGAGATTGAAAATTACCCCAACACTGTATACAGCTGTACGCTTCTGATACAGTACACTTTTTCTGCTTTTCATATTCTGGTCTAATTCATACTGAGCCTGTGAGCGGCTGTGTGTTACTGCGGAAATATATACGGAGATTTAAAATTACCTCAACACTGTATACAGCTGTACGCTTCTGATACAGTACACTTTTTCTGCTTTTCATATTCTGGTCTAATCCATACTGAGCCTGTGAGCGTCTGTGTGTTACTCCGGAAATATATACGGAGATTTAAAATTACCCCAACACTGTATACAGCTGTACGCTTCTGATACAGTACACTTTTTCTGCTTTTCATATTCTGGTCTAATCCATACTGAGCCTGTGAGCGTCTGTGTGTTACTCCAGAAATATATACCGAGATTTATAATTACCCTAACACTGTATACAGCTGTATGCTTCTGATACAGTACACTTTTTCTAGTTTTTATATTCTGGTCTAATCCATTCTGAGCCTGTGCGCGTCTGTGTGTTACTCCGGAAATATTTACGGAGATTTACAATTACCCCTATACTGTATACAGCTGTACGCTTGTGATACAGTACCCTTTTTGAGCTCTTTATATTCTTGTCTAATCTATACTGAGCCTGAGAGCTTCTGTGTGTGACAACAGAAATATATACGGAGAATTACAATTTTTTCACTATGCTATATACACCAGGTATCTGGTGATACAGTACCCTTTTTCAGCTTTTTATATTCTGGCCTAATCCATACTGAGCCTGTGAGAGTCTGTGTCTGACTCCGGAAATATATACCGAGATTTACATTTATCCCTAGACTGTATACAGCTGTACGCTTCTGATTCATTACTCTTTTTCTGCTTTTTACATTCTGGTGTAATCCATACTGAGCCTGTGTGTAAGGTTCTATGTATATATTCCTGAAACTCAGTTTGTTCGTCAGCCATTTTACTTTCTGTCTTGCTGCAGCTATCTTGCCCTCAGTCAAAATGGAGTTTCCAGCTTGCATGTTCCCGCCCTGATTCTCTCCTTTGCTTCTTAAGCAGCCACAGCTGAGCAATCAGTGCTTCAGAATCTAGCCTGCAGTGAACCTGTGACTTGACTCCTGTAAGCCTTGGACCTTGTACTCCAGCTATTCCTACTGAGGAACTCTGAAGCACTTGTGGACTCTGAACCCTGCTCTTTGAAAGACCCACGTTTGCATGGACTTACGGTAACAGAGAAGAAGATCCTGAATCTGTATTGGAGAGTGATTGCTGAGCTTGGATTACTCTGGCCTGCTGTGTCTCCTGTTTCTGTGTCTGCAAACTGTGTGACTATTTCTGCCAACTTGTATGA
Organism: Oophaga sylvatica; assembly: GCA_033576555.1. Lineage (NCBI taxonomy): Eukaryota > Metazoa > Chordata > Amphibia > Anura > Dendrobatidae > Oophaga > Oophaga sylvatica. Next base: position 182,676,710 of record JARQOD010000005.1, on the reverse strand, counting down.
AGTAATACAGGACTTTTCTATATCAAACCTGTGACTCCTGTGTTTTCATCGCACCCAAGCACAAGACGCTATATGAACTGTACTACATACATTACAAGATTCTGAAGCCAAAACGTTAGTGTCTGCTGGGTCTGGAAGGCTGTGTCTGCTGTACTGTGGATATCAGACGTCCGGTTGTACTTTCTGTGATGACAGTGGTTGTGACTTCTCACAACCATTCCAGGTGAGCAATTCCCTTAAGTTTTTTCTTTTTGCAGTGTTACCACAGGTAAACACTATTGTTTTTTTTTTTTCCTTTCTTTTCTCTTTTTTGTCTGCTGTAACTCTGGATATCAGATGTCTGGTTGAAACTTTCTGTGATGATAGTGGTTGTGACTTCTCACAACCATTCCAGGTGAGCAGTTCCCTTAATTTTTTTTTCTCTCTGCAGTGTTGCCACAGGTGAACACTATTTTTTTTTCTCTCCTCTTCTTCCAGTAATCCTGTCTTAAAAGATCTGGAAAATGGAGGCCCGCATAAAGGAACTTTGCGGAGTGACTGATAATATCCTTGCAGATTTGCAGAATAAAAGACCCGTTTTACAAATCTACAGGACCTCAATAATCACAATTTGCAAGTGGTTGGACAGACTACCCAGGATTTGCGAGCCAGGATTGAGGTTCTAGAGGGGCGAGTCCAGGCTCCTGCCGTAGCCCCGAGTGCTGGGATTCCCAAGTTGCCCCCTTTTCGTTTTGGTGGTGAACGTGAGAAATTCAGGGGATTTATTAATCAATGCAATCTTTTTTTTTCTGCACATGCTTCACAATTTCCCACTGAACGATCTAAGGTGCTTACTATAATTATGTTGCTTACCAACAAGGCTTTAATGTGGGCAAACCCTCTGATTGAGACTGAGGATGATTGTTTGAATCACCTTGATGATTTTATTTCAGCCATGGGGCAGGTGTTTGATGACCCCAATCGAGGTGCAACAGCTGAAGCAGCCATGTTAGCTTTGCGCCAAGGTAAGCACTCGGTAGCTGAATATGCCTTGGATTTCAGGAGATGGGCCCTTGATACCACCTGGGACAGTTCCGCCAAAAAATCTATTTTTCGAAAGGGGTTATCTCCACTGATTAAGGATGAACTTGCTCGTGCCGACCCTCCCACTGCGTTAGGTGACTTTATTAACTACTGCATCCGTATTGATACTCGTCTGACTGAACGCAGGCAAGAGAGATGGTTCGAAAGCAATCGCACTAACCTTTTCCTACCTTCCTCTCCAGCTAAGGAACCTTTGAGTAGGATCACACGGGAACCTGAACCTGAACCCATGCAGGTAGACTCTTTACAACGACGGGTTAGTGATGCACGCAAGGAACATCGTTTTAAGGAGAATCTATGTTTCTATTGTGGTAAGTCAGGGCACTTCATTATAAACTGCCCCAGCCGTTCTCGTAAGACTACTGCAGCACTCATTCATTGTGAGTGTTGCGAGAGGGGATCTGTCAGGTCCGAGCCTCAGGCTCCAGAGAGATCTGCAGCAACAGATCTTGATTTCTCGGACTTAAACTCCGTTACCTCTGAGGACGTTGACTGTGTAAACGCTGCCATTTTTCAAGTTTCCTCAGCGGTGTCCCAGCTGAGTTGTAAGAAAAAACAATTCTCATTGCTTTCTTTCCATCAAACTCTGGGTTGACTCAGCTTGGGTGTCTAGCTCTGCTATGATCGACTCAGGGGCAAGTGGAAATTTTATGGATGTCTCCTTTGCTCTGAAACAGGGAATACGTTCAGTGAAGAAGGCTACTCCAGTACAGATGGAAACTGTGGATGGCTCCCTACTGACCTCTGGACCAGTGGATCAGGAAACAGAGCCTTTGAGGGTTCTTATGGGTAAAGATCATCAAGAGAAACTGTCCTTTATGCTTATCTCTTCTCCCCACTTTCCCATTATTCTAGGGCTACCATGGCTGCAGGCTCAGAATCCTACCATTAACTGGGAGACCAAGGAATTACACTTTCCAGAGAAACAGATGAGTCCAAAAGTTTCAGCTTGCTCTGTTCCTAAAGGAATCATGTCAGTCCCTGAACTACCAGCTGTATACCAGGACTATGTGGATTTATGTGACAAGAAGAACGCTGACCAGCTTCCTCCTCACCGTCCATATGATTGTCCAATTGAATTATTGCCTGGAGCAGAGATACCTTTTGGTAAGATCTACCCCCTGGCGGGGCCCGAGCTAAAGGCTTTAAAGGATTACATAGATGAAAATCTAGCCAAGGGCTTCATACGCCCCTCTTCATCTCCTGCAGGTGCACCCATCTTCTTTGTAAAGAAGAAAGATGGATCTCTGAGACCATGCGTAGACTATAGGGAACTCAATAAGGTTACTATTAGAAACCGTTATCCATTGCCTTTAATCCCTGAGTTATTGGAGAGAGTGCGACATGCCAAAATTTTTTCTAAACTAGATCTTCGTGGGGCCTATAACTTAGTCCGTATTAGACCTGGGGATGAATGGAAGACTGCATTCAGGTCACGCTATGGACACTTTGAATATCTAGTTATGCCTTTTGGTCTGAGTACCGCCCCAGCCACTTTCCAACACTTGGTGAATGACATCTTCAGGGATCTCCTAGATACATTCGTGGTAATTTATTTGGATGATATTCTAATTTTTTCTAACTCCACAGAGGAACATCATGGACATGTGAGAATGGTCTTGGAACGTCTAAGACAAAATCATCTTTACATCAAACTTGAAAAGTGTGAATTCCATAGGACCGAAATTCAATTTCTGGGGTATGTACTGTCTAAACAAGGAATTAGTATGGATGGAAGCAAAACCCAAGCCATCAAGGATTGGCCAAGTCCTAGAAATGTGAAGGAGGTACAGCGCTTCATCGGGTTTGCCAACTTCTATAGACGTTTCATTAGAAATTTCTCTGAGGTAGTGTCACCTATCACCCAACTTACCCGGAAAGAGTCTAAGTTCTCCTGGACTCCCCAAGCCCAGGAAGCATTTTCCCGTCTAAAAGATAAATTTACCACTGCACCTATCCTAGTACATCCCAACCCAGAGCTTGCCTTCATAATAGAGGTGGATGCTTCAGACTGTGCCGTTGGAGCTATACTCTCTCAGAGAACAGGTGAGAAGAATGTCTTGCATCCCTGTGCCTTCTTTTCCCAGCAGTTGTCTTCGGCTGAGAGGAACTACGATGTGGGCAATAGAGAGTTGTTGGCCATTATTGCCGCCTTCAAAGAATGGAGACACCTTCTTCAGGGAGCTGCACAGCAAATAGTCGTCCTGACAGACCATCGTAACCTTGAGTTTATCAGGTCGGCTAAGTGCCTGACTCCTCGCCAGGCTCGCTGGAATCTTTTCTTAAACCAATTTAATTTTATCATCTCTTATAGACCAGGATCGCGCAATGGAAAGGCTGATGCACTCTCTAGGATTTACTCAGCAGAGACACGTCCAATTACTCCTCCTAAGACTATTCTTCCTGACTCTAGATTCCTAGGAGTAATTCATAATCAAGACCTACTTAAGGACATCAAGGAAGCATACCATGCGGATTCCTTTTTGGCACAACCCCCAAGGGACGTAAGTCTTGTCTTTAAGAATGGTGTGTGGATTCAGGGACAACGTCTGTATATTCCTGAAACAGTCAGATTAAGAGTATTGCAACTCATTCACGATTCCAAGATAGCTGGGCATAGAGGAATTCTAAAGACACAGGAATTTCTTTCTCGTTTCTTTTGGTGGCCCACTTGCAGGAAGGATGTTTTGAATTATGTCACTTCATGTGAGGTCTGTGCAAGATGCAAAACACCTCGCTCCTCACCAACTGGTCTGTTACAGCCTCTTCCCACCCCGTCCCGCCCGTGGGGATCCATTTCTATGGACTTCATTGTGGAGTTACCAACCTCTCAGGGGAAGAACACCATTCTAGTGGTGGTTGACCGTCTAACAAAGGCAGCTCATTTTATCCCTTGTGTCGGCTTACCCACTGCAAAACAGACATCAGATTTGATGATTAAAGATGTGTTTCGCTTACATGGAGTACCGGATGAGGTTATTTCGGATCGAGGGGTGCAATTCACTTCTAGGTTTTGGCAAAATTTCTGTGCAGCATTGGACATTAAAGTAAACCTTTCTTCTGCTTTTCATCCCCAGACTAATGGACAGACCGAACGAACCAATCAAACCCTGGAGCAGTATCTCCGCTGCTTTATCTGCCACCTACAGGATGATTGGGTGGATCTACTTCCATTAGCTGAGTTCTCGTATAACAACTCTCAGAGTGCCTCCACTAAGCAGTCTCCTTTTTACTCTAATCTAGGTTATCATCCTAACATTCTACCACGATTTCCCATAGAAACGCCTTTACCAGCAGTGGCTGAAAGAATCACGTCTTTACAGAAGAATATGGATCTTCTAAAGGAAAATCTGGAATCGGCTCAAGAAAGGTACAAGAAAGCAGCAGATAAATTTCGTAAACCTGCACCATCTTTCAAGGTAGGAGACTTGGTCTGGCTGTCAACCAGAAATCTTAAGTTAAGGATTCCATCGTCTAAGTTGGGACATAAGTACATTGGACCCTATAAAATCAGTAAAATTATAAGTGCCGTTGCTTGTCGTCTTCAACTGCCCAGAACTATGAGAATCCACCCTGTCTTTCATGTATCCCTACTAAAGGCTGCGACACCCAATACGTTTCCTGGACGTTCCTCTCCTTGCCCTGACCCAGTGCTAGTCGATGGTCAGGAAGAATTTGTGGTGGAAAGGATTTTAGATTCCAGGTTGTATAGAAATCAGTTACAATATCTGATTAAATGGCAGGGCTACCCAGTGGAGGACAACTCATGGGAACCGGTCAATAACGTTAATGCTCCTCGCTTGCTCCGTCAGTTTCATCAGAGGTACCCACACAAGCCTGGTCTGAGGTCATCCGGAGGTTGTCCTTAAGGGGGGAGTAATGTAAGGTTCTATGTATATATTCCTGAAACTCAGTTTGTTCGTCAGCCATTTTACTTTCTGTCTTGCTGCAGCTATCTTGCCCTCAGTCAAAATGGAGTTTACAGCTTGCATGTTCCCGCCCTGATTCTCTCCTTTGCTTCTTAAGCAGCCACAGCTGAGCAATCAGTGCTTCAGAATCTAGCCTGCAGTGAACCTGTGACTTGACTCCTGTAAGCCTTGGACCTTGTACTCCAGCTATTCCTACTGAGGAACTCTGAAGCACTTGTGGACTCTGAACCCTGCTCTTTGAAAGACCCACGTTTGCATGGACTTACGGTAACAGAGAAGAAGATCCTGAATCTGTATTGGAGAGTGATTGCTGAGCTTGGATTACTCTGGCCTGCTGTGTCTCCTGTTTCTGTGTCTGCAAACTGTGTGACTATTTCTGCCAACTTGTATGAAGTAATACAGGACTTTTCTATATCAAACCTGTGACTCCTGTGTTTTCATCGCACCCAAGCACAAGACGCTATATGAACTGTACTACATACATTACACTGTGAGAGTCTGTGTCTGACTCCGGAAATATATACGGAGATTTACAATTACCCCTACACTACACTGTATACGCCTGGTATCTTCTGATACATTACCCTTTTTCTGCTTTTTATATTCTGGTGTAATCCATACTGAGCCTGTGAGAGTCTGTGTCTGACTCCGGAAATATATACGGAGATTTACAATTACCCCTACACTACACTGTATACGCCTGGTATCTTCTGATACATTACCCTTTTTATGCTTTTTATATTCTGGTGTAATCCATACTGAGCCTGTGAGCGTCTGTGTGCTATTCTCGAAATATAGACGGAGATTTTGAATTTTCCCCTTCACAGTATACAGCTGTACGCTTCTGATACAGTACCATATATCTGCTGGTATTTTGGGTACATTTTCCCAAACATGAGGAAGTAGGGTGGAAGAGGCCGCGGACGTAGGCATGGGGGGCCAGCTGGTACTGATGGTGGTGGTGCATCTGCTGGTAGTGCTAAAAGCATAATAGCACCTAAGGCACGAGGTGTTGAGCCTGCGTCATCATCTGGCTCAAGAAGGCCTGGAAGGCTCCCTTTTCTGGGTGTAGGTAAACCGCTTTTAAAGTCGGAGCATCAGGAACAGGTTTTGTCTTACATTGCCGAAACAGCCTCCAGCTCTATCGCCCCCTCTTCTAAACTTTCAAAAAATGCAAGCACTGAGTCGTCAGTGCAGGCTCCTGGTCAGGAACAACACCTTTCCTTGTGTCCTTCACCCCCACCAAAAGTGAAGGATGCGGCAGGCCACACTTCAGATTACTCCATGGAGCTCTCTTCACATACCATGCCTGGGTTATCAAGTCAAATCCTGAATTCCCCAGTCCAACATGAATCAGAGATGGAGTGCACTGATGCACAACCACTGCTAGATGATTCTGCTGGTACATTCACCCAGAGCACTACATTGCCCTCTCAGTCTACTGAGCCAGAATCTGACCCTGATGAAGCTCAGGTGCCCCTTCCCGCATACTATACCACCTTACACGGTGACACAGAGGAAGGTGCAGATGAAATTGAAGAGGAGGTGATGGATGACCCAGTTGTTGACCCGGATTGGCATCCATTGGGGGAAGAGGGTGCCGCTGGTAATAGCTCAGAAGAGGAGAAGGATCCGCAGCAGGCATCGACATCGCAGCAGCGGTTATCTGGCAGGCCCGTAGCAGTCCAAAAAACATGTTAAAGAAACAAAAAGAGTTGCAGGACAGCTTGGCCAGACGGTCAAATTAGCACAGCGTGCAAGCCCTGAAAATTTATACCATATAATAACAGTAGAAAAATGGAGTAATCAGGTGATACATATAAAATTCATGTTTTATTAAACAGATATACAAATACAGAATACATGTAATACATGTAATAGAAACAACTATTGAAGAAAAAACCTCCAGCCCCCAGAGTACAAAACCCCACAAATGTCTCCAAAATATCAAATATCAACATCAAGGCATCAAGATGAAAAAGCCGATTTGTAGTATGAGATAGTGACAGATTGGCAATAGTACAAAAATTGCAGCCAAAATAACAGTGGGAGGTAAAGTATGAGATAAGCCCACTAAACATATGTGGACTACACAATACATGTGTCTAAAGTGCCAGTGCCTATGTATGTCCCATACTACCCACTATCACACATCGTCAGTCAGTCAATGTACCTAAAGATAAGAGGATAAATACCCATGTATATCCCATGCTACCTAAAAACACATATCGCCGATCAGTGCTCCACTGCTGTGACGTCTTCCGCGTTTCCTTACAGTGACATTCAGGTCAGAGAGCGCGATGACGTCACGTCTCTACGCCCTCTGCCTAAACAGTCCAAGTGCAGAGAGCTGGAAGATGGCGACGCTGAGAAGTCCAGAGTAGAGCAGTGCCCAGCGAGGAGAGATATTTCATTTTTTTTAATGTTTGGAGCAATATATGGGGAGCATTATACACTGGAGAATTATATATGGGGCCCATCATACACTTGAGAGTCATCCATGGGGCGCATCACACACTGGAGCATTCTAAATGGGGCCCATCAGACACTGGAGCAGCATATACGGGGCCCATTATACACTGGAGCATTACAAATGGGGCCTATTATATATGGAGCATTATATTGGCCCATCATACACTGGAGCATCATGCATGGGGCCCATCACATACTGGAGCATTCTAAATGGGGGACATCAGACACTGGAGCAGCATATACTGGGCCCATTATACACTGGAGCATTATAAATGGGGCCCATTATGTATGGAGCATTATATTGGCCCATCATACACTGGAGCATCATGCATGGGGCCCATCATATACTGGAGCATTCTAAATTGGGGACATCAGACACTGGAGCAGCATATACGGGGCCCATTATACACTGGAGCATTATAAATGGGGCCCATCAGACACTGGAGCAGCATATACGGGGCCCATTATACACTGGAGCATTATAATTGGGGCCTATTATATATGGAACATTATATTGGCCCATCATACACTGGAGCATCATCCATGGGGCCCATCATATACTGGAGCATTCTAAATGGGGGACATCAGACACTGGAGCAGCATATACGGGGCCCATTATACACTGGAGCATTATAAATGGGGTCCATTATATATGGAGCATTATATTGGCCCATCATACACTGGAGCATCATGCATGGGGCCCATCATATACTGGAGCATTTTAAATGGGGGACATCAGACACTGGAGCAGCATATACGGGGCCCATTATACACTGGAGCATTATAAATGGGGCCCATTATATATGGAGCATTATATACTGGCCCATCATACACTGGAGCATCATCCATTGGGCCCATCATATACTGGAGAATTCTAAATGGGGACATAAGACACTGGAGCATTATAAATGGGGCCCATTATATATGGAGCATTATATTGGCCCATCATACACTGGAGCATCATGCATGGGGCCCATCAAATACTAGAGCATCATATGGGATTCATTATTTATGGGGCATCATATAGGGTATGGAGCATCATATGGAGCACATATGGGGCCTTGTTGTGAATGTGCTAGAGATGGTTTCTGAGCAGAGGCTCCCTCTGGTGGTTACAGACAGTACTGAACCTTCCAGCGAGGAATGGCAATCTGGGATCACTGACTGGACTGATATAAGGGAGGTTCCCTCCCATGATGGTCGCCAGTGATCAATTGTTCTTGTCTCAATTGTGGTTCCTGGTTCATTTGGAAGTTTGCTGGAGTCTTGCCTGTGTCTGCTGCTTTCAGATAAGATATTTTCTGCTTTTCTTTTTGTGCTTGCTTTTTGCATAGTTTTCTGCACTTTTGGAGTTCAGCCGGGTCCCCTCCTGGGGCCTGTGCTCCTCTCAGTTTTTCTGTAGCCACTGTTATTTGTTCATTTGCTTTTTCCTGTTTTTTCAGTGGCTGCGGCTTGGTTTTGTTTTCTGCACTTTTGGAGTTCAGCCGGGTCCCTGTTGTGAATGGGTTTGAGATGAGTTCTGAGCAGAGGCTCCCTCTGGTGGTTACAAGCGGTACTGGTGAGGATTGGGAATCAGGTGTTACTGATTGGTTTTATTTAAGGGAATCATTTTCCCATCAGGGTTGCCGGTGATCAATTGTTCTGGTCTGAATCCTTCTTTCCAGTTTCCCTTGTAGCCTGCTGTGTCGTGTCTGCATCTCCTGCTATCAGATAAGACAATTTCTTATTTTGTGTTTTTGCTATATTTTTGCATTTTGTCCTGCACTTCTGTGGGGGCCTTCTGGGTCCCCTCCGGGGCATTTGCCCTCTCAGTTTAGTCCAGCCACTGTGTTTTGTACTTTTGCTTTTTGCAGTTTTTTCAGTGGCTGCTGTTTTTGTTACACCAGAGAACTAATTTAGGTGGTAGAGGTCGTGTGATCTCAGGTGTTTTTGAAATTAGTAGAGTTGGTGCCTTTCAGGGTTTTCTGGGATTGCAGTAAGTACCCTTCCTATCCTTTTCTATTTAGTTAGTTTGGGCCCCAGCGTTTGCTCATACTATTTTCTTTCTGTGTCAGTATTTCCTCTTGTCTAACCGCCATTACATGTTTGGGGGCTTTCTATTATCTTTGGGGTTCTGCTCCGGGGCAGATAGCTTTCCTATTTCTATCTTTAGGTGTAGTTAGTTTCTCAGGCTGTGACGAGGCGTCTAGGACCATCGTAGGAACGCTCCACGGCTGCCTCTAGTTGCGGTGGTTAGTCAGGGTACTGCAATCTCATAGATTCCAACTGCTCTGGTGTATTTCCTTTTTTACCTGCACTCCTCAGCTACCGTAACATAACAGGTCCCCTCCTGGGGCCTGTGCTCCTCTCAGTTTTTCTGTAGCCACTGTTATTTGTTCATTTGCTTTTTCCTGTTTTTTCAGTGGCTGCGGCTTGGTTTTGTTACACCAGAGATCTGATTTAGGTGGTTGTGATCTCAGGTTTTTTGGCAATCAGAAGTGTTGGTATTTTTTAGGTTTTTTTTTGGATTGCAGTCAGAATTCTTTCCCGTACTTTTCTGTCTAGACAGATTGGGCCCCAGCGTTTGCTCATTCTATTTTTTGTCTGTGTCCGTGCTTTCTTCTTGTCTAACCGCCATTACATGTTTGGGGGCTTCCTATTTTCTTTGGGGATCTGCTCCGGGGCAGATAGCTTTCATCTTTCTGCCTTTAGGTGTTGTTATCTCTCAGACTGTGACAAGGCGTCTAGGATCAACGTAGGAACGCTCCACGGCTCCCTCTAGTTGTGTGGTTAGTTCAGGTTACTGCAATCCAATAGGTTCCAGCCTCTCTGGTGTATTACCGTTTTTGCTATTTCTCCTCAGCTACCTAAACATAACAGGGCCTATTCTGTATGGAGCATTATATGCAGCCCATTCTGTATGTAGCAATATATGGGGACCATCATATACTGTATGGAGCTTTATATGCGACTCATTATACTGTATGGAGCAATATGTGGGGCTCATTCTACTCTATGGGGACCGTCCTATACTTTATGGCACATTATATGGGGACCATCATATCCTGGAGCTTTATGTGGAGCTCATTATATACTGTATGGAACATTATATGGGACCAATTATTCTGTATGGAGCAATATATGGGGATCATTATTCTGTATGGCGCACTATGTGGAGGCCATAATACTGTATGGAGTAATATACTGTCCTGTTTTTGAGCTATTGTAGAATTTAAAATAGATATCAGTCATGTAATGTAAGAAGTGAAGTATTTGTCATTGTACTATACCTATATTTCTGTGCCGTATCGGAGCATCATGAATTGTGGTATGTGTTAAAGGGGCCCACTGAGACTCTTTCGCCCGGGGCACATGAAAACCTGGAAACAGCCCTACCCCCCCTACAACTTTAGCCAAATAACCCCCAGTTTTGAATGCGTTACTATTATTATAAAGTAAATTAAGGTTGCCAAGCTTAAGTAATAAGAATTGATGTCGTTGGCATTGAAATGGGCACTGTAGGTGTGTTTACTGTCCTCCACTCCCTGCCGACTTTGCTTCCCCATTGACTTGCATTGGGTTTCGTGTTTCAGTCGGACCTCCGACTTTTAGATAGTCGGCCGATTTCATTCGACTCGACTTTTGAGAAAGTCGGGTTTCATGAAACCCGACTCGTCCCTAAAAAAGGCAAAGTCGCTCATCTCTAGTGGGGAGTTTTTGTGAGCAACAGGTAAAAAAGGAGCAGTTAGTAAATAAAATAATCTCTTTTGGGGTCTGAATTAGTGATGGGGTCTGCTTTGTGTTCTTCATGTAAAGATAAATGGAGTATTCAAAAATGCATAATTATGTGTAAAGAACCCCAAAAAAAATATAACCTTTATTTTGTATATTAAAAACGGACAAAAAAACCATCACACATATTAAAAAGTGCACACTAAATATATACCCTATGGATATTCCCTGTTCTGTTCCCTGCCTTGCCGCGGAGGTTGGCACCTTGAGATAGCCCACACGAGATTGGCGCCCCTGCTCAACGTAGGCTGACTCTAGTGTCCTACAATTGCCCCTATAATAAGTGAGCCTTATATCTGACACAACAAATGAAGATACACCCCTCAAAGGTGGGAAAAATGGCAGCAAACACCTGTATGTCAGGTTGAAGGGAATAGGGTTGATATTAAATACTTGATTTTATTAAGTGTAAAACTTAGACCCCTCAAAAAAGTCTGAAAAGATATTTGCGGCTGATCCCTGCATAACTGTAAGGTTCTGTGTACATGTTCCTGAAACTCAGTTTGTTCGTCAGCCATTTTACTTTCTGTCTTGCTGCAGCTATCTTGCCCTCAGTCAAAATGGAGTTTCCAGCTTGCATGTTCCCGCCCTGATTCTCTCCTTTTGCTTCTTAAGCAGCCACAGCTGAGCAATCAGTGCTTCAGAATCTAGCCTGCAGTGAACCTGTGACCTGACTCCTAAAGCCTTGGACCTTGTACTCCAGCTATTCCTACTGAGGAACTCTGAAGCACTTGTGGACTCTGGAACCCTGCTCTTTGAAAGACCCACGTTTGCATGGACTTACGGTAACAGAGAAGAAGATCCTGAACCTGTTGTGGAGGGTGATTGCTGAGCTTGGATTACTCTGGCCTGCTGTGTCTCCTGCTTCTGTGTCTGCAAACTGTGTGACTATTTTTGCCAACTTGTATGAAGTAATACAAGACTTTCTATATCAAACCTGTGTCTCATGTATTTTCATCGCACCCAAGCACAAGACGCTATATGAACTGTACTACATACATTACAAGATTCTGAAGCCAAACGTTAGTGTCTGCTGGGTCTGGAAAGGCTGTGTCTGCTGTAACTGTGGATATCGGATGTCCGGTTGTACTTTCTGTGATGACAGTGGTTGTGACTTCTCACAACCATTCCAGGTGAGCAATTCCCTTAAGTGTTTTTTTTTCTGCAGTGTTACCACAGGTAAACACTATTGTTTTTTTTTTTCTTTTCTCTTTTTTGTCTGCTGTAACTGTGGATATCAGATGTCCGGGTGAACTTTCTGTGATGATAGTGGTTGTGACTTCTCACAACCATTCCAGGTGAGCAGTTCCCTTAATTTTTTTTTTTCTCTCTGCAGTGTTACCACAGGTAAACACTATTGTTTTTTTTTTCTCCTCTCCTCTTCTTCCAGTACTCCTGTCTTAAAAGATCTGGAAAATGGAGGCCCGCATAAAGGAACTTTGCGGAGTGACTGATAATATCCTTGCAGATTTGCAGAATATAAAGACCCGTTTTTCAAGCCTACAGGACCTCACTAATCACAATTTGCAAGTGTTTGGACAGACTGCCCAGGATTTGCGAGCCAGGATTGAGGTTCTAGAAGAGCGAGTCCAGGCTCCTGCCGTAGCCCCGAGTTCTGGGATTCCCAAGTTGCCCCCTTTTCGTTTTGGCGGTGAACGTGAGAAATTCAGGGGATTTATTAATCAATGCAATCTTTTTTTTTCTGCACATGCTTCACAATTTCCCACTGAACGATCTAAGGTGCTTACTATAATTATGTTGCTTACCAACAAGGCTTTGATGTGGGAAAACCCTCTGATTGAGACTGAGGATGATTGTTTGAATCACCTTGATGCTTTTATTTCAGCCATGGGGCAGGTGTTTGATGACCCCAATCGAGGTGCAACAGCTGAAGCAGCCATGTTAGCTTTGCGCCAAGGTAAGCACTCGGTAGCTAAATATGCCTTGGATTTCAGGAGATGGGCCCTTGATACCACCTGGGACAGTTCCGCCAAAAAATCTATTTTTCGAAAAGGGTTATCTTCACTGATTAAGGATGAACTTGCTCGTGCCGACCCTCCCACTGCGTTAGGTGACTTTATTAACTACTGCATCCGTACTGATACTCGTCTGACTGAACGCAGGCAAGAGAGATGGTTCGAAAGCAATCGCACTAACCTTTTCCTACCTTCCTCTCCAGCTAAGGAACCTTTGAGTAGGATTACACGGGAACCTGAACCTATGCAGGTAGACTCTTTACAACGACGGGTTAGTGATGCACGCAAGGAACATCGTTTTAAGGAGAATCTATGTTTCTATTGTGGTAAGTCAGGGCACTTCATTATAAACTGCCCCAGCCGTTCTCGTAAGACTACTGCAGCACTCATTCATTGTGAGTGTTGCGAGAGGGGATCTGTCAGGTCCGAGCCTCAGGCTCCAGAGAGATCTGCAGCAACAGATCTTGATTTCTTGGACTTAAACTCCGTTACCTCTGAGGACGTTGACTGTGTAAACGCTGCCATTTTTCAAGTTTCCTCAGCGGTGTCCCAGCTGAGTTGTAAGAAAAACAATTCTCATTGCTTTCTTTCCATCAAACTCTGGGTTGACTCAGCTTGGGTGTCTAGCTCTGCTATGATCGACTCAGGGGCAAGTGGAAATTTTATGGATGTCTCCTTTGCTCTGAAACAGGGGATACGTTCAGTGAAGAAGGCTACTCCAGTACAGATGGAAACTGTGTTTGGCTCCCTGCTGACCTCTGGACCAGTGGATCAGGAAACAGAGCCTTTGAGGGTTCTTATGGGTAAAGATCATCAAGAGAAACTGTCCTTTATGCTTATCTCTTCTCCCCACTTTCCCATTATTCTAGGGCTACCATGGCTGCAGGCTCAGAATCCTACCATTAACTGGGAGACCAAGGAATTACACTTTCCAGAGAAACAGATGAGTCCAAAAGTTTCAGCTTGCTCTGTTCCTAAAGGAACCATGTCAGTCCCTGAACTACCAGCTGTATACCAGGACTATGTGGATTTATGTGACAAGAAGAACGCTGACCAGCTTCCTCCTCACCGTCCATATGATTGTCCAATTGAATTATTGCCTGGAGCAGAGATACCTTTTGGTAAGATCTACCCCCTGGCGGGGCCCGAGCTAAAGGCTTTAAAGGATTACATAGACGAAAATCTAGCCAAGGGCTTCATACGCCCCTCTTCATCTCCTGCAGGTGCACCCATCTTCTTTGTAAAGAAGAAAGATGGATCTCTGAGACCATGCGTAGACTATAGGGAACTCAATAAGGTTACTATTAGAAACCGTTATCCATTGCCTTTAATCCCTGAGTTATTGGAGAGAGTGCGACATGCCAAAATTTTCTCTAAACTAGATCTTCGTGGGGCCTATAAACTTAGTCCGTATTAGACCTGGGGATGAATGGAAGACTGCATTCAGGTCACGCTATGGACACTTTGAATATCTAGTTATGCCTTTTGGTCTGAGTACCGCCCCAGCCACTTTCCAACACTTGGTGAATGACATCTTCAGGGATCTCCTAGATACATTCGTGGTAATTTATTTGGATGATATTCTAATTTTTTCTAACTCCACAGAGGAACATCATGGACATGTGAGAATGGTCTTGGAATGTCTAAGACAAAATCATCTTTACATCAAACTTGAAAAGTGTGAATTCCATAGGACCGAAATTCAATTTCTGGGGTATGTACTGTCTACACAAGGAATTAGTATGGATGGAAGCAAAACCCAAGCCATCAAGGATTGGCCAAGTCCTAGAAATGTGAAGGAGGTACAGCGCTTCATCGGGTTTGCCAACTTCTATAGACGTTTCATTAGAAATTTCTCTGAGGTAGTGTCACCTATCACCCAACTTACCCGGAAAGAGTCTAGGTTCTCCTGGACTCCCCAAGCCCAGGAAGCATTTTCCCGTCTAAAAGATAAATTTACCACTGCACCTATCCTAGTACATCCCAACCCCGAGCTTGCCTTCATAATAGAGGTGGATGCTTCAGACTGTGCGTTGGAGCTATACTGTAAGGTTCTATGTATATATTCCTGAAACTCAGTTTGTTCGTCAGCCATTTTACTTTCTGTCTTGCTGCAGCTATCTTGCCCTCAGTCAAATGGAGTTTCCAGCTTGCATGTTCCCGCCCTGATTCTCTCCTTTGCTTCTTAAGCAGCCACAGCTGAGCAATCAGTGCTTCAGAATCTAGCCTGCAGTGAACCTGTGACTTGACTCCTGTAAGCCTTGGACCTTGTACTCCAGCTATTCCTACTGAGGAACTCTGAAGCACTTGTGGACTCTGAACCCTGCTCTTTGAAAGACCCACGTTTGCATGGACTTACGGTAACAGAGAAGAAGATCCTGAATCTGTATTGGAGAGTGATTGCTGAGCTTGGATTACTCTGGCCTGCTGTGTCTCCTGTTTCTGTGTCTGCAAACTGTGTGACTATTTCTGCCAACTTGTATGAAGTAATACAGGACTTTTCTATATCAAACCTGTGACTCCTGTGTTTTCATCGCACCCAAGCACAAGACGCTATATGAACTGTACTACATACATTACAAGATTCTGAAGCCAAAACGTTAGTGTCTGCTGGGTCTGGAAGGCTGTGTCTGCTGTACTGTGGATATCAGACGTCCGGTTGTACTTTCTGTGATGACAGTGGTTGTGACTTCTCACAACCATTCCAGGTGAGCAATTCCCTTAAGTTTTTTCTTTTTGCAGTGTTACCACAGGTAAACACTATTGTTTTTTTTTTTTCCCTTTCTTTTCTCTTTTTTGTCTGCTGTAACTCTGGATATCAGATGTCTGGTTGAAACTTTCTGTGATGATAGTGGTTGTGACTTCTCACAACCATTCCAGGTGAGCAGTTCCCTTAATTTTTTTTTCTCTCTGCAGTGTTGCCACAGGTGAACACTATTGTTTTTTTTCTCTCCTCTTCTTCCAGTAATCCTGTCTTAAAAGATCTGGAAAATGGAAGCCCGCATAAAGGAACTTTGCGGAGTGACTGATAATATCCTTGCAGATTTGCAGAATATAAAGACCCGTTTTACAAATCTACAGGACCTCAATAATCACAATTTGCAAGTGGTTGGACAGACTACCCAGGATTTGCGAGCCAGGATTGAGGTTCTAGAGGGGCGAGTCCAGGCTCCTGCCGTAGCCCCGAGTGCTGGGATTCCCAAGTTGCCCCCTTTTCGTTTTGGCGGTGAACGTGAGAAATTCAGGGGATTTATTAATCAATGCAATCTTTTTTTTTCTGCACATGCTTCACAATTTCCCACTGAACGATCTAAGGTGCTTACTATAATTATGTTGCTTACCAACAAGGCTTTAATGTGGGCAAACCCTCTGATTGTAAGGTTCTGTGTATCTGTTTCTGAAACTCAGTTTGTTCGTCGGCCATTTTGCTTTCTGTTTTGCTGCAGCTATCTTGCCCTCAGTCAAAATGGAGTTTTCCAGCTTGCATGTTCCCGCCCTGATTCTCTCCGTTTGCTTCTTAAACAGCCACAGCTGAGCAATCAGTGCTTCAGAATCTAGCCTGCAGTGAACCTGTGTTCTGACTCCTGAAGCCTTGGACCTTGTACTCCAGCCATTCCTACTGAGGAACACTGAAGCACTTGTGGACTCTGAACTCTGCTCTTGAGAGCCTCACGTTTGCATGGACTTGCGGTAACAGAGAAGAAGATCTGAATCTTTTGTGGAGAGTTATTGCTGAGCTTAGATTACTCTGGCCTGCTGTGTCTCCTGCTTCTGTGTTTGCAACCTGTGTGTTTATTTTTGCCAATTTGTATGAAGCAATACAAGACTTTCTTTATCAACCTGTGTCTCAAGTATTTTCATCGCACCCAAGCACAAGACGCTATATGAACTGTACCACATACATGACAAGATTCTGAAGCCAAACGTTAGTGTCTGCTGGGTCTGGAAAGGCTTGTCTGCTGTACTGTGGATATCGGATGTCCGGTTGTACTTTCTGTGATGACAGTGGTTGTGACTTCTCACAACCATTCCAGGTGAGCAATTCCCTTAAGTTTTTTTTTCTGCAGTGTTATCACAGGTAAACACTATTGTTTTTTTTTTTTTTTCTCTCTTCTCTTTTTGTCTGCTGAAACTCTGGATATCAGATGTCTGGTTGAAAGCTTTCTGTGATGATAGTGGTTGTGACTTCTCACAACCATTCCAGGTGAGCAGTTCCCTTAAAGTTTTTTCTTTCTTCAGTGTTGCCACAGGTGAACACTATTGTTTTTTTTTTTTCTCCTCTTCTTCCAGTATCCTGTCTTAAAAGATCTGGAAAATGGAGGCCCGCATAAAGGAACTTTGCGGAGTGACTGATAATATCCTTGCAGATTTGCAGAATATAAAGACCCGTTTTACAAATCTTCAGGACCTAAATAATCACAACTTGCAAGTGGTTGGACAGACTACCCAGGATTTGCGAGCCAGGATTGAGGTTCTGGAGGGGCGAGTCCAGGCTCCTGCCGTGGCCCCGAGTTCTGGGATTCCCAAGTTGCCCCCTTTTCGTTTTGGTGGTGAACGTGAAAAATTCAGGGGATTTGTTAATCAATGCAATCTTTTTTTTTCTGCACATGCTTCACAATTTCCTACTGAACGATCTAAGGTGCTTACTATAATTATGTTGCTTACCAACAAGGCTTTGATATGGGCAAACCCTCTGATTGAGACTGAGGATGATTGTTTGAATCACCTTGATGATTTTATTTCAGCCATGGGGCAGGTGTTTGATGACCCCAATCGAGGTGCAACAGCTGAAGCAGCCATGTTAGCCTTACGCCAAGGTAAGCACTCGGTAGCTGAATATGCCTTGGATTTCAGGAGATGGGCCCTTGATACCACCTGGGACAACTCCGCCAAAAAATCTATTTTTCGAAAGGGGTTATCCCCACTGATTAAGGATGAACTTGCTCGTGCCGACCCTCCCACTGCGTTAGGTGACTTTATTAACTACTGCATCCGTATTGATACTCGTTTAACTGAACGCAGGCAAGAGAGATGGTTCGAAAGCAATCGTACTAACCTTTTCCTACCTTCCTCTCCAGCTAAGGAACCTTTGAATAGGATTACACGGGAACCTGAACCTGAACCATGCAGGTAGACTCTTTACTACGACGGGTTAGTGATGCACGCAAGGAACATCGTTTTAAGGAGAATCTATGTTTTTATTGTGGTAAGTCAGGGCACTTTATTATTAACTGTCCCAGCCGTTCTCGCAAGACTACTGCAGCACTCATTCATTGTGAGTGTTGCGAGAGGGGATCTGTCAGGTCCGAGCCTCAGGCTCCAGAGAGAGCTGCAGCAACAGATCTTGATTTCTCGGACTTAAACTCCGTTACCTCTGAGGACGTTGACTGTGTAAATGCTGCCATCTTTCAAGTTTCCTCAGCGGTGTCCCAGCTGAGTTGTAAGAAAAACATTCTCACTGTTTTCTTTCCATCAAACTCTGGGTTGACTCAGCCTGGGTGTCTAGCTCTGCTATGATCGACTCAGGTGCAAGTGGAAATTTTATGGATGTCTCCTTTGCTCTGAAACAGGGAATACGTTCAGTGAAGAAGGCTACTCAGTACAGATGGAAACTGTGGATGGCTCCCTGCTGACCTCTGGACCAGTGGATCAGAAAACAGAGCCTTTAAAGGTTCTTATGGGTAAAGATCATCAAGAGAAACTGTCCTTTATGCTTATCTCTTCTCCTCACTTTCCCATTATTCTAGGGTACCATGGCTGCAGGCTCAGATCCTACATTAACTGGGAGACCAAGGAATTACACTTTCCAGAGAAACGATGAGTCCAAAAATTTCAGCTTGCTCTGTTCCTAAAGGAACCATGTCAGTCCCTGAACTACCAGCTGTATACAGGACTATGTGGATTTATGTGACAAGAAGAACGCTGACCAGCTTCCTCCTCACCGTCCAATTTGATTGTCCAATTGAATTATTGCCTGGAGCAGAGATACCTTTTGGTAAGATCTACCCCTGGCGGGGCCCGAGCTGAAGGCTTTAAAAGAGTACATAGACGAAAATCTAGCCAAGGGCTTCATACGCCCCTCTTCATCTCCTGCAGGGGCACCATTATTCTTTGTAAAGAAGAAGATGGATCCCTGAGACCATGCGTTAGACTATAGGGAACTCAATAAGGTTACTATTAGAAACCGTTATCCATTGCCTTTAATCCTGAGTTATTGGAGAGAGTGCGACATGCCAAAATTTTTTCTAAACTAGATCTTCGTGGGCCTATAACTTAGTCCGTATTAGAACCTGGGGATGAAGGGAAAAAGACTGCATTCAGGTCACGCTATGGACACTTTGAATATTAGTTATGCCTTTTGGTCTGAGTACCGCCCAGCCACTTTCCAACACTTGGTGAATGACATCTTCAGGGATCTCCTAGATACATTCGTGGTAATTTATTTGGATGATATTTTAATTTTTTCTAATTCCACAGAGGAACATCATGGACTGTGAGAATGGTCTTGGAACGTCTAAGACAAATCATCTTTACATCAAGCTTTGAAAAGTGTGAATTCCATAAGACCGAAATTCAATTTCTGGGGTATGTACTGTCTACACAAGGAATTAGTATGGTTTGGAAGTAAAACCCAAGCCATCAATGATTGGCCAAAGTCTAGAAATGTGAAGGAGGTACAGCGCTTCATGGGTTTGCAAACTTCTTTTAGACTTTTCATTAGAAATTTCTCTGAGGTTGTGTCACCTATCACCCAACTTACCCGGAAAAAGAGTCTAAGTTCTCCTGGACCCCCCAAGCCCAGAAGCATTTTCCGTCTAAAAGATAAATTTACCACTGCACCTATCCTAGTACATCCCAACCAGAGCTTGCCTTCATAATAGAGGTGGATGCTTCAGACTGTGCCGTGGGAGCTATACTCTCTCAGAGAACAGGTGAGAAGAATGTCTTGCATCCCTGTGCCTTCTTTTCCAGCAGTTGTCTTCGGCTGAGAAGAACTACGATGTGGGCAATAGAGATTTTGTTGGCCATTATTGCGCCTTCAAAGAATGGAGACACCTTCTTCAAGGAGCTGCACAGCAAATAGTCGTTCTGACAGACCATCGTAATCTTGAGTTTATCAGGTCGGCTAAGTGCCGGGACTCCTCGCCAGGCTCGCTGGAATTCTTTTTCTTAAACCAATTTAATTTTTTATTTCTTATAGACCAGGATCGCGCAATGGAAAGGCTGATGCACTCTCTAGGATTTATCAGCAGAGACACGTCCAATTACTCCTCCTAAGACTATTCTTCCTGACTCTAGATTTCTAGGAGTGATTCATCATCAAGACTAATTAAAGACATCAAGGAAGCATACCATGCGGATTCTTTTTTGGCTCAACCCCCAAGGGACGTAAGTCTTGTCTTTAAGAATGGTGTGTGGATTCTGGGACAACGTCTGTATATACTGAAACAGTCAGATTGGGGAGTATTGCAACTCATTCACGATTCCAAAATAGCCGGGCATAGAGGAATTCTAAAGACACAGGAATTTCTTTCTCGTTTCTTTTGGTGGCCCACTTGTAGGAAGGATGTTTTGGACTATGTCACTTCGTGTGGGGGTTTGTGCAAGATGCAAAACACCTCGCTCTTCACCAATGGTCTGTTACAGCCTCTTCCCACCCGTCCGCCCGTGGGGATCCATTTCTATGGACTTCATTGTGGAATTACCACCTCTCAGGGGAAGAACACCATTCTAGTGGTGGTTGACCGTCTAACAAAGGCAGCTCATTTTATCCCTTGTGTCGGCTTACCACTGCAAAAAGAATCAGATTTGATGATTAAAGATGTGTTTCGCTTACATGGAGTACCGGATGAGGTTTTTCGGATCGAGGGGTGCAATTCCTTCTAGGTTTTGGAAAAAATTTCTGTGCAGCATTGGACATTAAAGTAAACCTTTCTTTGCTTTTATACCCAGACTAATGGACAAACCGAACGAACCAATCAAACCCTGGAGCAGTATCTCCGCTGCTTTATCTGCCACCTACAGGATGATTGGGTGGATCTACTTCCATTGGCTGAGTTCTCTTACAACAACTCTCAGAGTGGGCCCCCACTAAACAGTCTCCTTTTACTCTAATCTTGGTTATCATCCTAACATTCTACCACGATTTTCCATAGAGACGCCTTTGCAGCAGTGGCTGAAAGAGTCACGACTTTACAGAAGAATATGGATCTTCTAAAGGAGAATCTGGGAATCGGCTCAGGAAAAGGTACAAGAAGGCAGCAGTATAAATTTCGTAAAACTGCACCATCTTTCAAGGTAGGAGACTTGGTCTGGCTCGTCAAACCCGAAATCTTAAGTTAAGGATTCCATCGTCTAAATTGGGACATAAGTACATTGGACCCCTTTAAAATTCAGTAAAATTATAAGTGCCGTTGGTGTGTCTTCAATTGCCCGAACTATGAGAATCCACCCTGTCTTCATGTATTCCCTACTAAAGGCTGCGACACCCAATACGTTTCCTGGACGTTCTTCTCCTTGCCCTGACCCAGTGCTAGTCGATGGTCAGGGGAATTTGTGGTGGAAAGGATTTTAGATTCCAGGTTGTATAGAAACAGTTACAATATTGATTAAATGGCAGGGCTACCAGTGGAGGACAACTCATGGGAGCCAGTCAATAACGTTAATGCTCCTCGCTTGCTCCGTCAGTTTCATCAGAGGTACCCTCACAAGCCTGGTCTGAGGTCATCCGGAGGTTTGCCTAAGGGGGGAGTAATGTAAGGTTCTGTGTATCTGTTTCTGAAACTCGTTTGTTCGTCGGCCATTTGCTTTTGTTTTGCTGCAGCTTTTGCCTCAGTCAAAATGGGTTTTCCAGCTTGATGTTCCCCCCCCTGATTTCTCCGTTTGCTTCTTAAACGCCACAGCTGAGCAATCAGTGCTAGAATCTAGCCTGCAGTGAACCTGTGTTCGACCCTGAAGCCTTGGCCTTGTACCCAGCCTTCCTACTGGGAACACTGAAGCACTTGTGGACTTGAAACTTGCTCTTGAGAGCCTCCGTTTGCATGGACTTGCGGTAAACAGGAAGAAGTCTGAATCTTTTGTGGAGGTTATTGCTGAGTTGGTTACTCTGCCTGCTGTGTCTCCTGCTTCGTGTTTGCAACCTGTGTGTTTATTTTGCCAATTTTTTTGAAGCAATACAAGATTTCTTTATCAAACGGTGTCTAAGTATTTTCATCGCACCCAAGCACAAGACGCATATGAAATGTCCACATTCATTACATATTGAGATGAGGATGATTTTTGAATCACCTTGATGATTTTTTTTCGCCATGGGGCGGTGTTTGATGACCCAATCGAGGTGCAAAAGTGAAAGCGCCTGTTAGCTTTGGCCAAGGTAAGCACGCGGTAGCTGAATTGCCTTGGGTTTTGGGATGGGCCCTTGATACCACCTGGGCAGTTCCGCCAAAAAATTATTTTTCGAAAGGGGGTTTCTCCACTGGATTAAGGTGAACTGCTGTGGACCCCCCCCACTGCGTTAGGTGCTTATTAACTACGATCCGTATTGTATGTCGGACTGAACGCAGGGGAAGAGAGATGGTTCGAAAGCAATCGTACTAAAAACCCTTTTTTTACCTTCCCCTCCAGTAAGGAACCTTTGAATAGGATTACCGGGAACGAACCGAACCATGAGGTAGACTCTTTAACGCGGGTTGTGATGCCGCAAGGAACTCGTTTTAAGGAGAATCTTGTTTCTTTGTGGTAAGTCAGGGCATTATTTAAACTGCCCCACCGTTTCGTAAGACTACTGCAGCCTCATTATTGTAGTGTTGCGAGAGGGGATCGTCAGGTCCGAGCCTCAGGTCCAGAGAGATCTGCAGAAAAAGATTTGATTTCTCGGCAATCCGTTACCTTGAGGACGTTGACTTGTGTTAAACGCTGCCATTTTTCAAGTT
>JARQOD010000005.1:182589979-182653447 GCA_033576555.1 Oophaga sylvatica | reverse complement strand
AACCTCAGTGGCAAGCTGATCCACACGGCCAGACAACTGTGCAAACTCCATTGGGAGAAAAGATCCTCCCCAGCACCCAGAGATACAGAGGGAAAAAAAAAAAAAAAATGCAACAAACAGAAAAATATCTCTGACAACTTTTCTTCCTTCAAAATATTTTTTTCCCTTCTGTGAGTACCATACAATTTTTATGGCCGGTGATACTGTTATGTTACGGTTGCTGAGGAGTGCAGGTAAAAAAGGAATACACCAGAGCAGTTGGAATCTATGAGATTGCAGTACCCTGACTAACCACCGCAACTAGAGGCAGCCGTGGAGCGTTCCTACGTTGGTCCTAGACGCCTCGTCACAGCCTGAGAAACTAACTACACCTAAAGATAGAAATAGGAAAGCTATCTGCCCCGGAGCAGAACCCCAAAGATAATAGAAAGCCCCCAAACATGTAATGGCGGTTAGACAAGAGGAAATACTGACACAGAAAGAAAATAGTATGAGCAAACGCTGGGGCCCAAACTATCTAAATAGAAAAGGACAGGAAGGGTACTTACTGCAATCTCAGAAAACCCTGAAAAACACCAACTCTACTAATTTCAAAATCACCTGAGATCACACGACCTCTACCACCTAAATTAGTTCTCTGGTGTAACAAAATCAAAACAGCAGCCACTGAAAAAAAACTGGAAAAAGCAAAAGTACAAAACACAGTGGCTGGACTAAACTGAGAGGGCAAAAGCCCCCGGAGGGGACCCTGAAGGCCCCCACAGAAGTGCAGGACAAAATGCAAAAATATAGCAAAAACACAAAAGAAGAAATTGTCTTATCTGATAGCAGGAGATGCAGACACGACACAGCAGGCTACAAGGGAAACTGGAAAGAAGGATTCAGACCAGAACAATTGATCACCGGCAACCCTGATGGGAAAATGACTCCCTTATATAAGACCAGTCAGTAACACCTGATTCCCAGTCCTCACAATCCTCACTAGTACCGCTTGTAACCACCAGAGGGAGCCTCTGCTCAGAACTCATCTCAAACCCATTCACAACAGGGCCATCATATACTGGAGCATTCTAAATGAGGGACATCAGACACTGGAGCATCATGCATGGGGCCCATCATATACTGGAGCATTTTAAATGGGGGACATCAGACACTGGAGCAGCATATACGGGGCCCATTATACACTGGAGCATTATAAATGGGGCCCATTATATATGGAGCATTATTACTGGCCCATCATACACTGGAGCATCATCCATTGGGCCCATCATATACTGGAGAATTCTAAATGGGGACATAAGACACTGGAGCATTATAAATGGGGCCCATTATATATGGAGCATTATATTGGCCCATCATACACTGGAGCATCATGCATGGGACCCATCAAATACTAGAGCATCATATGGGATTCATTATTTATGGGGCATCATATAGGGTATGGAGCATCATATGGAGCACATATGGGGCCTTGTTGTGAATGTGCTAGAGATGGTTTCTGAGCAGAGGCTCCCTCTGGTGGTTACAGACAGTACTGAACCTTCCAGCGAGGAATGGCAATCTGGGATCACTGACTGGACTGATATAAGGGAGGTTCCCTCCCATGATGGTCGCCAGTGATCAATTGTTCTTGTCTCAATTGTGGTTCCTGGTTCATTTGGAAGTTTGCTGGAGTCTTGCCTGCGTCTGCTGCTTTCAGATAAGATATTTTCTGCTTTTCTTTTTGTGCTTGCTTTTTGCATAGTTTTCTGCACTTTTGGAGTTCAGCCGGGTCCCCTCCTGGGGCCTGTGCTCCTCTCAGTTTTTCTGTAGCCACTGTTATTTGTTCATTTGCTTTTTCCTGTTTTTTCAGTGGCTGCGGCTTGGTTTTGTTTTCTGCACTTTTGGAGTTCAGCCGGGTCCCCTCCTGGGGCCTGTGCTCCTCTCAGTTTTTCGTAGCCACTGTTATTTGTTCATTTGCTTTTTCCTGTTTTTTCAGTGGCTGCGGCTTGGTTTTGTTACACCAGAGATCTGATTTAGGTGGTTGTGATCTCAGGTTTTTTGGCAATCAGAAGTGTTGGTATTTTTTAGGGTTTTTTTTGGATTGCAGTCAGAATTCTTTCCCGTACTTTTATGTCTAGACAGATTGGGCCCCAGCGTTTGCTCATTCTATTTTTTGTCTGTGTCCGTGCTTTCTTCTTGTCTAACCGCCATTACATGTTTGGGGGCTTCCTATTTTCTTTGGGGATCTGCTCCGGGGCAGATAGCTTTCATCTTTCTGCCTTTAGGTGTTGTTATCTCTCAGGCTGTGACAAGGCGTCTAGGATCAACGTAGGAACGCTCCACGGCTCCCTCTAGTTGTGTGGTTAGTTCAGGTTACTGCAATCCAATAGGTTCCAGCCTCTCTGGTGTATTACCGTTTTTGCTATTTCTCCTCAGCTACCTAAACATAACAGGGCCTATTCTGTATGGAGCATTATATGCAGCCCATTCTGTATGTAGCAATATATGGGGACCATCATATACTGTATGGAGCTTTATATGCGACTCATTATACTGTATGGAGCAATATGTGGGGCTCATTCTACTCTATGGGACCGTCCTATACTTTATGGCACATTATATGGGGACCATCATATCCTGGAGCTTTATGTGGAGCTCATTATATACTGTATGGAACATTATATGGGACCAATTATTCTGTATGGAGCAATATATGGGGATCATTATTCTGTATGGCGCACTATGTGGAGGCCATAATACTGTATGGAGTAATATACTGTCCTGTTTTTGAGCTATTGTAGAATTTAAAATAGATATTACTCATGTAATGTAAGAAGTGAAGTATTTGGCATTGTACTATACCTATATTTCTCTGCCGTATCGGAGCATCATGAATTGTGGTATGTGTTAAAGGGGCCCACTGAGACTCTTTCGCCCGGGGCACATGAAAACCTGGAACCAGCCCTACCCCCCCTACAACTTTAGCCAAATAACCCCCAGTTTTCAATGCGTAACTATCATTATAAAGTAAATTAAGGTTGCCAAGCTTAAGTTATAAGAATTGATGTCATTGGCATTGAAATGGGCACTGTAGGTGTGTTTACTGTCCTCCTCTCCCTGCCGACTTTGCTTCCCCATTGACTTGCATTGGGTTTCGTGTTTCAGTCGGACCTCCGACTTTTCCCGATAGTCGGCCGATTTCATTCGACTCGACTTTTGAGAAAGTCGGGTTTCATGAAACCCGACTCGTCCCTAAAAAAGGCAAAGTCGCTCATCTCTAGTGGGGAGTTTTTGTGAGCAACAGGTAAAAAAGGAGCAGTTTAGTAAATAAAATAATCTCTTTTGGGGTCTGAATAAAACTGATGGGGTCTGCTTTGTGTTCTTCATGTAAAGATAAATGGAGTATTCAAAAATGCATAATCATGTGTAAAGAACCCCAAAAAAAATTAACCTTTATTTTGTATATTAAAAACGGAC
Source organism: Oophaga sylvatica (assembly GCA_033576555.1). Taxonomy (NCBI): domain Eukaryota; kingdom Metazoa; phylum Chordata; class Amphibia; order Anura; family Dendrobatidae; genus Oophaga; species Oophaga sylvatica. Next base: position 182,649,988 of record JARQOD010000005.1, on the reverse strand, counting down.
AAAAAAACCATCACACATATTAAAAAGTGCACACTAAATATATACCCTATGGATATTCCCTGTTCTGTTCCTTGCCTTGCCGCGGAGGTTGGCACCTTGAGATAGCCCACACGAGATTGGCGCCCCTGCTCAACGTAGGCTGACTCTAGTGTCCTACAATTGCCCCTATAATAAGTGAGCCTTATATCTGACACAACAAATGAAGATACACCCCAAAGGTGGGAAAAATGGCAGCATACACCTGTATGTCAGGTTGAAGGGAATAGGGTTGATATTAAATACTTGATTTTATTAAGTGTAAAACTTAGACCCCTCAAAAAAGTCTGAAAAGATATTTGCGGCTGATCCCTGCATAACAGCACATCATTATTATATAGATACACCATAAGCAGTGTCCTTTACTCCTAAAAGGCCTAGAAATATGTATCTAATAACTTGATGATGGATACATAAAACAAAAATGCACACATCATAGGGACATCAGTTCCTTAATATCCAAATTGGTCCTAATAGACCTAATAGCTCTCCCATATAGCCAACAAAAGGAGCCTCAGACTGAGGGGTACTCATCTATTTAGTTGTAGAATTTGCCTCTACGCGTTTCGCCAACATGGCTCATCAGGAGGTCAGGATGATAATTTGGGGTCTGAATTAGTGATGGGGTCTGCTTTGAGTTCTAAAGTACTTTTGTGATCTAATCTTGATTTGGAGTGTGAATTAAAATTTTGTCTCCATTACTTTTCTAGTCTGGGATCTGTTCTGATGGAATGAGATGTCTGCAGCTGAACAGTACAGGATTCTGTTGGACTGCAACAGTCATGTGACCTCTCCTCTGTAGATGTTGATGCCAGCAAACCGGCCAGGGAAAGAGTGAGTGTGAAAGAGCTTTGCCAGTCCTGGAGGTGAGTAGTGTTTAATTTCTTAAAACACCATGACCCCATTAATCATAACTTGTAAAGTAGCGGACAAGCCCTTTAACAACAGCTCAAATAAGATGTTCAAGATGTCTAGTCCCATATTTAGAGAAAAAATTCAAAATAAGAGATTAGAAAAAAAATTGCATCTTGCTTAAAATATTAATATTTTAAGAAATGCTGGTATAGAACAACAAGCAACATGACTTGGTAAACTATGGATGTAGAAATGGTTTGCACCATGTTTAATTCTAGAAATAATAAATTAGTCCTGTCAGAATGCTTTGTATTGTGTTATTTGTGTTATTCCTTGAAAGATAAGTGATCTAGATAAGGGAACTAAAGGTAAACAAATCAAATTTCCAGAAGACGAAAAGCTTGAAGAGTTAGCTAAAGGGTATGCCACACTAAACAATATCGCTAACGGGATCGCTAAAAAACGTCACTATTTAGCGATCCCGTTAGCGATATTGTTCAGTGCGGCAGCTTCCAGCGACGAGCTTCCTGCTGTGATCTCGCTCGTCGCTGGAATCGTTCCGGACCCTATTTTCTCGTTGGCGCTCCCGCGTGGGTAAGTATCTAATCGCTGTGTGGCACCTTTTCTTAGCGATTTAGCGGTACTTTTGTACCGCTAAAGTCGTTAAGAAGATCGCTAACGGCGATAGCGTCGTTAACTATATCGCTAAATGTGGCCGCATTTAGCGATATAGAAACAATCCCGCTAGCGATCTCATTAGTATGCAACGCTAACGAGATCGCTAGCGGGATAGCTTAGTGTGGCAGTACCTTAACACTAGTGAAGACAGAGAAAGGTTTCATGAGGATCTAGATAAGCTTGAATAATGGGCATCGGCTAATAGAATGTATGTAACAAGGAGAAATCCAAGATTCTACATCTGGGCAAGAAAAACGAAAATTACATCTATAGAATGGGAGGAATAGAACTAAGCAACAGCACATGTGAAAAAGACTTGGGTATACTAATAGATCACAGACCGCACATGAGTCAACAGTGTGATGCAACAGCAAAAAAGGCAAAACACAGTTCTAGGATGCATAAAAAGAAGCATAGAGTCTAGATCGCTTGAAGTAATTATCCTTATTGTGATACAGGGGAACTGATTAGGTGGGAGGAGAGTACGCGGCTATTTTATTTTTTAAAAGCAGGGATTTTTGGTTTATTAGCAGGTCTGCAGATTAAGTCGGGTGGGGGTAAAATAGAAGTAGAGATAAATATTTGTTTGCAAAGGCCAGAATCACACTACCATATAACACGGCCGAGTGCTATGCAATAAAACATTATATAGCACTCTGCCCAGTGTTATTCTATGGGGCAGCTCACATCTGCGATTATTTTCTCATGCTGACTCGGCATAAGAAAATATTCACAGCATGCTTCGATTGGCAGTGAGACTCTGCTCACTCGCACCCATATAAGTCTATGGGTGCGAGTGAAACATCAGACTACACTCGAATATCATCCCAGTGCAGTCCGATATACGCCGAGTCAGGCTTTGGAGGAGATGGAGAAATTAGTTTCTCCATCTCCTCCGCACCTGTGCTGCGAGTTTATCATGAGAGAGGATCGGAGCACAGAGCACTGACACTCGGCTCCTGCTCGCAGTAGAGATGGAGCCGAGTGTAATTAGCATGTCGCGTCGGATGCCATTCGCTGGTGTGATTCCAGCTAAAGTGTTGAAGTTTGGGGATAGTGAAAGAGATTGAGGATTAGGGGAGCAATAAACATGCGGGCAAATGTAAGCATGGTGAAAGAGTGTGATTGTGGAATAGTTAAGGAAGGTGTTCTTAGTCTTAATTTGTAGCTCTTACCTTCTGATCACTTCTGGTTAATATCTGGTATATTTCTAATGTGCACTTAAGAAATTGCACTTAAAAGTAGTTGCATGAATAGACCACAGTCAGAATAGCCCATTGTCACACTGTGACAGTCTGAGGTGGGGCTTTAAGCTGGCCACATACAGCGTTGACTCTGGCCACGGGGAACATTGAATCCCCCAAAACCCTGGAACCCCTCTTATTCCTGACGCGGGGAAACGCGTCAGGAATAAGGGTCCCGTTACACATAGCGACTCACCAGTGATCCCGACAACGATATGCACTTGTCAGGATCGCTGGTGTGTCGCTACATGATCGCTGCTGAGCTGCCAAACATGCAGCTCTCAGCAGCGATCAGGACAGCGACTCTGGGGGTAACAAGCGATGCATGTCGCTTAGTTACCCGCAGTGTACCTTAGATACCAGCGCGTTTGTGTAGGGAGCTGGTAACCAAGGTACACATCGGGTTTCCAGGCGCCCGCTGTGTACCTTGGTTACCAGCACAAGCGCGCTGGTATCTAACGTACACATCGGGTTTCCAGGCGCCGCCCGGCACCTGGAAACCCGATGTTTACCTTGGTTACCAGCTCCAGCTTGCTTATCGCTGGTCTCCCGCCTGTCACACGCAGCGATGCGCGCTGGCCAGTGGAAGACCAGCGATCAAAAAATGGTCCAGGACATTCGGCGACGATCAGCGACACCCAGCAGGGGGGCTGATCGTTGCTTAGTGTCACACTAAGCGAGATCGCTGGCTAGGTTACGGCTACGTCACAAAATCGGTGACGTTTCAGCGATCTCGCTAGCGATCTCACTATGTGTAACGGGGCCTTAGGAGGGAGCTAAATGGGTGAAAAGTACCACAATTATGTGGAAACTTCTTTTTTCATGGCTATTGATAACTGGTTATGTACCCACTTGCTTGATGGTTTTGGGAGTAGAAGGGTAAGAGAGGTGGACTGTTGATCAATATCACCACTGTGTGGGATCCCTGCATGACCATCTGTTGTCCAGCTATGTATCCACCTCTTGGTTGCTCTCTGGTTACTAGAGAGAACTATATTGAGAATTGTCTATAAACACCATGATTATTGGGAACTCTCTTTTTTATTGTGCATCCACTTGAATTTTGTTTCACTGTGTACCCATTTGAATTTTGTTCAATAAAACAAATAGACACCTATATTGTAGGACTGCTTGACTATTATGGGCATTGTGCAATAGTTTTATAGAAGACAGATGTGTGGTTAAACTGAAACCTGGAATGGCCTAGTCACCATTGATGTGATCATACACTCTGGTCTACCTCATTGTGGGGTTATTGATGTGATTACACATCTTGGCTGCACACCTCCTTAAAGCCAAGCAACAATTATGAGATATTTATCTTGTTCAACAGACCTTGATTGGTCTGTATTTGTTTTGGGGGGTACTTCCTCTAACTGTTTTTGAATGTGTGTGTTTTTTGTGTATATTTAGTATGTAGTATGTTGAGGGTGCTTTAGGGTCTTTAGGGCTACCGATGTTGAGCGGGGGACGCCATCACATCTACAACTAGGGTGCCAACTTCCGCTGGCAGGTAGGGCTATTTTTTAGGGTTCTTCTAGAGAGAGATTAGCCATTTAGATAAGTTATTACACTTTCTTTGGCCCTCACTTTTTGCACTTTTTTTTGGTATTTTTGATCTTTTAAATACATTAATAAAGGTTAATTTTTAGAGGTCTATTTTTCTCATGGTGTATAAATAAATATCGGGACCTGATTATTTCAAAAAAGGTTTGGACTTCAAACTGTCCCTGGAACTGGGACCCTAACTATCCCTGTCCAGGGAGTACTCTTGATGTTAGAGATGCCCAACTCTCCATCCTCACTATGCTCTTGTTAATCCCTGGTCTGTCCCCTCCCACACCCATGGAGCCTTGGACAGAAATGTAATGTGAACAAGACACACAAGACAAAACAGGAATAACAGAAACACTCTATCATACAAAAGAACCAATCAACAGGAGGAATGAGGATAGAGACAGGGAGGAATAAACTAAACAGGAACAGGTACCAGGAGATAAACAAATGTAAAACAGAACTCCTCTACAACTTTCCTCCAAAACACTTAGCTTAAACACACAGCACTGGAAGACGACTCTCCAATAGCAACAACGAACTCATATACAGAACAGCATCTCCTAAGAGCAAAGAAGCAGATCTTTCACTGGCAATAGACAGAGTCTGGACAGGTTTTATAGGAAATGTTAACGACCAGACCAGAAGCAGCTGAAATGAAGCTATGTGTTTCCGACCATCATAGAAAGGGTCGTTAACCTCTTCATCAATTCATTTAATATGGAAATCAAACGCACAGGTTAAATGGAATATCTGCGACTCACAATACACAGTCATCTTCTAACCTCAGATCTCCAATTTGGCATGACACATTCGTGACACCTATGCCTCCAAATTTATAGATCTCAATCCACTAGATCACCTTCAGGCTAAATTTACATGAGTATATGCCTAAATCGTTTGATTTTCATCCAGAAAAAAAACATTTCAATCCATATGACATGTATTTTTACACATCAAGAGTTGTTAAAATTTACAAGACCAAATACAGTTTCATATGTTCAAGAATTGTAGTGTGAATATGAAAATCAAATACTATATGGTTGAACCAAATAGGATATGATTTTTATGTGTACTCAGACTTAAATAGGCGAGTCTCATCTGACAAACAGAAGAAACCTAATGCAGGCAATTTTTTTATAGCCAGATTCGATCTGTGAAAAAAATCCGCACACTAAACAGCCTAAGTGAATAACAATGGTCCTAATGCTCTCCGTGTCATGTCATATTTTTCACGAACAGCACTTGGACCAAAAATACTTTCGTGTGAACTTGGTCTTATGGTGTAGAAGAACTGGAGATGCACAACATTGCACGTATCTGACAAATCTGCAGCAATTGTGCAATGTTATTGTAGTGACATGGGGACAGTGTCACAGAGATTCAGCCTGGGGTGCTAACAGGGGACACACACCAAATACAGGGTGTACGGAGACCGAGGAGTGCAGTTCGCACAGGACCTGAGCTAAGCCTGGTCACATGATCACAGGGTGGTGCTAATCCGGTCATGTGATCATGGGGCGGAGCTAAGCCGTGCGAGGACGGCACAGTGTTCAAAGGACAAAACAGACACATAGTCAGAGAGCAAAGCCAAAGGTCAGAAGCCAGATGGGAACAGGATAACCAAGGGCAAGACAGACGAGTAAACAGGGGCAAGCCAAAGGGTCAAAATACCTGGAAGTATGAATCAGTACCGAGCAGAAAGACAGAGACAATAGTCAAGGGGCAAACTGGGTCATTCACAGCAAACCTCACACACGCAGAGGAACAGTGATTTAGAATGCTTAGCCTGGGTCAGCGATCGCTAACCGAGTAGAAGGAAGTATCAGCGACACTGAACTGTTGTGAATGTTTTAGAAATGAATTCTGAGCAGAAACTCCCTCTGGTGGTTACAAACAGTACTGAACCATTCAATGAGGATTGGCAATCAGGAATCACGGACTGGCTGGATATAAGGGAGGTTCCCTCCCATCATGGTTGCCGGTGATCAATTGTTCTTGCCTCAACATTGTTTCCTGGTTCACTTGGAAGCTTGCTGAGTCTTGCCTCTTCTGCTGCTCTCAGATAAGATATTTTCTGTTTTTTGTTTTTGTGCTTGCCATTTGCATATTTCTCTGCATTTCTGTGAGGTTGGCCAGGTTCCCCTCCCCGGGGGGCTTGGGCTCCTCTCGGTTCCTCTGGAGCCACTGTTGTTTGTTCATTTGCCTTTTCCAGTTTTTTCAGTGGCTGCGGCTTAAGGGCCCGTCTCACATAGCGAGATCGCTACCGAGATCGCTGCTAAACAGCGATCTCAGCAGCGATCTCGCTATTTCTGACACGTACCAGCGATCAAGCCCCTGCTGTGAATCGCTGGTCGTGTCAGAAATGTCAGGACATTTTTTTGATCGCTGGTCTCCCGCTGGCAGGCACGCATCGCTGCGTGTGACAGGCGGGAGACCAGCGATCCGCTGGTAACCAAGGTACACAGCGGGTTGCCAGGCGCGAGGCTGTGCCTGGAAACCCACTGTGTACCTTGGATACCATCGCCCTGATGCAGGGAGCTGGTAACCAAGGTACACGTCGGGTTTCCAGGCACCGCGCAGCGCCTGGAAACCCGACGTGTACCTTGGTTACCAGCTCCCTGCATCAGGGCGCTGGTATCCAAGGTACACTGCGGGTAACTAAGCGATGTTACCCGCAGTGTCCCTGTGCTGATCGCTGCCCTGAGCTGCCTGTGTGGCAGCTCAGCAGCGATCATGTAGCGATACACCAGCGATCCTGATCGTTGTCAGGATCGCTGGTGTATCGCTATGTGAGACCCGGGCTTTAGTTTTGTTACACCAGAGAACTAATTTAGGTGGTAGAGGTCGTGTGATCTCAGTTGTTTTTGCAATTAGTAGTGTTGGCTTTTTTAGGGTTTTTTTTGGATTGCAGTAAGTATCCTTCCTATCCTTTTCTGTCTAGGCAGATTGGGCCCCAGCGTTTACTCATACTATTTTCTGTCTGTGTCTGTATTTCCTCTTGTCTAACCGCCATTACATGTTTGGGGGCTTCCTATGTTCTTTGGGGATCTGCTCCGGGGCAGATAGCTTTCCTCTTTCTATCTTTAGGTGTAGTTAACCTCTCAGGCTGTGACGAGGCGTCTAGGACCAACGTAGGAACGCTCCACGGCTGCCTTTAGTTGTGGTGGTTAGTCAGGGTACTGCAATCCAGTAGATTCCAACCTCTCTGGTGTATTGCCGTTTTTGCCTGCTCTCCTCAGCTACCAAATCATAACACTGAACCCAGGAACTACCAGCATTAAATAGCCGCCCCAGAACCAAAGAGAGGTGGACAGACTCAACCCTGACTTGACCAGGACGGGGCCAGAACCACCCCGTCATGAGTCATGACATTACCCTCCTCTCAAGGGGGGGCCACCGGACCCTCAGGTTTCCCAGGAAATCGGGCATGAAAAGACCGCACCAGACGATCGGCATGAACCGATCGAGCAGGAACCTAAGATCAGTCCTCTGGACTGTACTCTTTCCAATGCACAAGATACTGAAGGGAACGACGGACCATCCAGGAATCCACAATATGCTCAATCTCATACTCTTCGTGAACATCTACCAGAATGGGTGGTGAAGGACTCAATGATCCTTCCTCAACAGCCCCCAACGGTTTCAACAGGGACCCATGGAACACATTGGAGACACAACCGAAACACCACCGAATTAACCACTTCAGTGATCTCATAAAGACCAATAAACTTAGGCCCCAATTTCACTGCAGGAACTTTAAGCCTAATGTTCCTAGTAGACAGCCAAACTTTATCCCCCATCCTGAGCATAGGTCCCATCGTCCATCTCCTGTCCACAAAAACCTTGAACTTCCTCTGAGTCTCCCCAATATTCCTCTGGACCTCCCGACACAAGTCCCCCAACCGCTGAACAGCCACATCAGCCACAGGGCAACCGGAGTCCAAATGGAAGAACTCCCCGAAATGTGGATTGAACCTGAAATTGCAGAAGAATGGAGAAATGCCTGTGGAGTGATTAACACGGTTATTGAACGCAAACTCTGCTAACGGCAATGCATCACACCAATCCTCCTGTCTGGAAGTGGAAAGACAACGCAAAATTTGCTCCAACGACTGATTGCTACGCTCAGTCTGACCATTGGTCTCTGGATGGTATGCGGACGAAAAGGACAATTCAACACCCAGTCTTTTGCAGAACACCCTCCAAAACCTGGACACAAACTGTACTCCACGATCAGACACCACATTCAGTGCAAATGAACCACATGCTGTACAAACAACCTTGACAAAGTTTCCACGGAAGGCAAAGCCACCAAGGGTATGAAGTGTGCTTGTTTGGAAAATCTGTCCACCACCACCCAAATGACAGTATTACCCTTGGAAGGAGGAAGATTAGTGATAAAATTCCAAAAGGCACCAATTCCCCAGATGGCCGGTTATGAGAGCTCTTAGCACAGGCACAAACTTCACAGGCAGACACAAACTTCTTGACATCAGACATAAGCGAGGACCACCAAAAAACCCTTGCGATGGCCCCCCGGCGTAACTGAGATCCCAGGATGATTACTCAAAGCCAAATCATGGAACTCTCGAAGAACCCTGAGGCAAAACTGAATTGGAACAAACAGTTTATCAATCGGTTTGGACAAGGGAGCTTGAGACTGAGCTTCTCGAATCTCCCTTTCCAACTCCGACGAGACCTCAGCCACAACCAACCCCAGGTTGAAGAATGGAGGATAGAGGTTCAAGAGGAGAAACCGGATCCAGACTCCGGGACAAGGCATCGGCCTTTACATTTTTGGATCCTGGATGAAAAGTGATGGAGAACTGGAACCGGGAAAAAAAAATGACCATCGGGCCTGCCTTGGAGTCAATTATTTTGCAGACTCAATGTACGTCAGGTTCTTGTGATTAGTAAGCACCGTAATGGGATGAGCTGCCTCCTCCAAAAAATGTCTCCATTCCTCAAAAGCCAATTTAATCGCCTGCAGTTCCCGATTGCCCACATCATAATTTCTTTCTGCCGGGGAGAACTTTTTAGAAAAGAAAGCGCATGGTCTTAGATTGGTCAATAAGGCGGGTCCTTGAGACAACACCGCCCACACCCCAGCTCCGAGGCGTCCACCTCCACCACAAAGGGTTCAGATGGATTTGGTTGAACCACAACCGGGGCAGTCATAAAGCATTTCTTTAAAGACAGAAACACCGCTACCGCTGGGGCTGGCCAATTCTTAACATCTGCCCCCTTCTGTATTAAATCGGTGAGGGGCTTAACCAGTTGATAGAACCGATTAATAAATCTTTGGTAATAATTGGCGAATCCTAAGAATCGCTGAAGCCCCTTCAGATCATTAGGCTGTACCCAATCAATAATAGCTTGAACCTTCTTGGGGTCCATACAGAAACCCTCACCAGAGATAATGAACCCCAAGGAAGACAGTTCCTGAACAAAAAATGAGCATTTCTCTCATTTAGCGAAGAGCTGGTTCTCCCTGAGTCTCTAGAGAACAGCCTGAAGGTGACCAATATGGGCTTGTTTGTCAGATGAATAGATTAAAATATCATTAAGTATATGATCACAAACCGCCCAATCAAATCTAAGAACACATATTGATGAAGTTCTGGAAGACCGCAGGGACATTGGTCAAACCAAACGGCATAACAAGATTTTCAAATAACCCTTCAGAGGTAAGAAACAGTCTTCCTCTCATCCCCCTCTTGTACCCGGATAAGGTTATAAGCCCCCTGGAAGTCCAACTTAGAAAACCATTTGGCCCCGGACAATTGGTTACACAAATCGGGAATAAGTGGGAGGGGATATGTATTCCTTATGGTGATTTTATTAAGCTCTCGAAAGTCAAGGCATGCGCAAAGACCACCGTCTTTTTTTTTTTTTTTTTTGCGAAAAAGAAACCTGCAGTAACAGGAGACACAGAAGGGCGAATATGTCTCTTGCGGAGACTCTCAGATATATATCCCTTCATGGCGACCCGCTCAGGACCAGAAAGGTTGAACAATCGAGCCTTAGGCAATTTAGACCCTAGAACCTGATCAATTGCACATTCAAAAGGACGGTGCAGTGGCAACTCTTCAGCCTGACTTTCGGAGAACACATCCTCGAAGTCCTTCAGGTACCCCCGAATACGCTCCAGACCGACGGACAACACAGATGCATAAATCAAACATTTACTTTCACAATTCGGACCCCATTTAACAATTTCTCGAGCCTCCCAGTCAATGACTGGGTTATGACATTGCAACCAATGGAACCCTAAAACCAACCCGGCAGGGAGATTGTCCAGAACAGGCTATATGCTCCAGATGAACAGGGCCCACCTTAAAGATGAATTCTTTAGTAACAAAGTGGATTCCATCCTTGGTGAAAGAAGTAGTCAATGGCCACCACTTTTATGGGTTTATCCAACCTGACTGTCTGTCAGGATCCCGTCTGGGTTGGAGCCGATGTTACTGCAAACACTAGGGAAAGCAGAGGCAGGTAGCGTAGTCAGAAGGCAGGCCGAGATCGGTACACAGGAAAGCAGTGTTTGTAGCAGGGAAGCAGGCAAATAACGTAGTCAGGTGGCAGCCGGAGGTCGGTACACAGGAAAGGCAGTTCGGTAGCAGAGGAGCAGGCAGATAACGTAGTCAGGTGGCAGCAGGAGGTCGGTACACAGGAGAGCAGTGTTTGTAACAGCAGGAACAGCAGGAGAAAGAGCTTGACTAAAGGCTGGAAGCACAATAATCTCGCAATGACACACCCACAGGGCCAGGTTTATATAGGGTGTGTAATTGGCAATCAGAGGCCCAATCAAGAGAGCACTAGGTGTAGCCAATCAGGAAGAACAGTCAATGGTATCTGGGTTCAGCAAGGAACTTTGCAGCCAGCAGAATAGCTCAGATGGTAGAGCTGCTGGCCAGTGGACAAGAGGTACTGGGTTCGACTCCTGACAGTACTCCCCTCCTTCCAGGATGGCCTCTGGACATCTCAGGAGCTGGCTTATCCGGTACCTTTGATGAAAGGCTCTTGTTAGTCTAGGAGCATGGACATTGTCCCTTGGTTCCCATGAATTTTCCTCTGGTCCGTAACCCTTCCACTGCACCAGATACTGCAGTTTACTTCTGAATTTTCGGGAGTCCAGAATCTTATCCACAATGTATTCTTCTTCACCATGGATCCTTTCTGGTGGAGGAGGTGGCTGAATTCTTCCTGGAAACGGGTTTTCACAGAAGGGTTTGAGCAAGGATATGTGAAACACTGGATGAATCTTTAGATTGTTGGGAAGTTTTAAACGAAAAGCAACCTGGTTAATTTTTGCAGAAATTTGAAAAGGTCCAATGAATTTCTGACCCAATTTGGAGGATGGCACATGTGTCTTAAGGTTTTTAGTGGACAGCCAAACTTTGTCTCCAACCTGAAGAGCAGGGGGCACTCTCCGATGTTTATCTGCTGCTTCCTTATATTCTTCCTGGGTCTTGAGCAATATCTCTGATAATTCCTTCTGGGATTCCTGTAATTTTGTAAGCCTGTCATTAACAGCAGGAATGGGAGTGTTCACTGGCAGATTAGGGATAAATACTGGATGTACTCCATAATTAGCAAAAAATGGGGTTTGAGAAGTAGCGCTATGTATGGAGTTGTTGTAGGCAAACTCTGCTGTTGGTAAATAGTCCACCCAGTCATCCTGAAGATAGGAAATGAAGCAACGGAGGTATTGCTCCAAAGTCTGGTTCGTTCTCTCCGTCTGGCCATTGGACTGAGGATGGAAAGCGGTAGAAAGATTCACCGTGACTCCCAAGGCTGTACAGAAACTCTTCCAAAATTTTGACGTAAACTGAATGCCTCTGTCAGACACCACGCTGTCAGGAATTCCATGTAACCTGAATACTTCTTTGATCATCAGTTCTGCAGTTTTTTCAGCAGTAGGAATTCCTTCAGTTGGAATAAAGTGGGCCATTTTTGTGAGTCGGTCCACTATGACAAGGATGACGGTCATCTGTTTGGAAGGGGGTAGTTCCACAATAAAATCCATGGAAATAGATCCCCAAGGCCTGGATGGAACTGGGAGTGGTTGCAAGAGTCCTAGAGGAGACGATCGTGGGGTCTTGTTTCGTGCGCATGTTAAACAGGTTGAAACATATTTCCTCACGTCCTTCCTACAATTAGGCCACCAAAAGAAACGAAGTAGTAAGTCTTGTGTTTTTGCAACTCCAGGATGTCCTGCCAGTTTAGAATCATGGACACTTTTGAGGACTTCAAGGCGAGAAGATTCAGGTACATATATTTGGTGTTTCTGCATCCAAAACCCCTCTTTGAATGAAAGATCGACGTCTTCCGAAGGATGGTTAAGGAGAGAGTCCTCTTGATATCCATCTTTAATTCTACTACCTAGTCCTCTAGAGTGCAATATTCCCAAAAAATTTTTAGGGCCTAGAATTGTATCATCATTACTAGACCTCTCCTGAGGTTCCGAACACATCCTGGACAGGGCGTCAGCCTTGCCATTCCTTGAACCAGGCCGGTAAGAGATTATAAAATTGAATCTTGAGAAAAATAAGGCCCATCGTGCTTGTCTTGCAGACAATCTTTTTGCTGTACGGAGGAATTCAAGATTCTTGTGGTCCGTGAGGACAGTCACAGGGTGATTGGCACCTTCCAGAAGATGTCTCCACTCGGAGAAGGCAACTTTAATGGCTAACAGTTCTTTATTACCAATGTCGTAGTTCTTTTCTGCAGATGACATGGTGTGGGAAAGAAACGCACATGGGTGAAGTTGCATCTTGTCCCCAACTCGCTGAGACAGAATAGCTCCCACTGCAGAGTCCGAGGCGTCCACTTCGACAGTAAATGGCAATTCAGGATTTGGGTGTACTAACAATGGAGCAGACGTAAAAAGAGTTTTCAACTTGTCAAAAGCCTCCTGTGCCTCTGGAGACCAGAAAAATGCTTTTGTCTTTTTTGTTAGTGTAGTAATTGGTAGTATGATCCGTGAAAAGTTCTTTATAAATTTTCGGTAAAAATTTGCAAATCCTATGAAACGCTGGACGTCTTTTAAATTTCTTGGAACAGGCCAGTCCACTACAGCATTGATTTTGCCGGGATCCATGCTCAGACCTTCTGGGGAGATGATATATCCCAGAAATTGGATACTGGTTTGTTCAAACTCACATTTTTCAAGTTTAATGTAGAGATGGTTCTCCTGTAGTCGTTCCAAGACTAACTGGACGTGCCTGCGATGCTCTTCCAAGGTGTCTGAAAATATAAGAATGTCATCGAGATAAGCCACAACGAATTGGTCCAAGAAATCTCGAAATACATCATTAATAAAATGTTGAAAGGTGGCTGGGGCATTGCTAAGGCCAAAGGTCATAACAAGAGATTCAAAATGTCCATATCTCGTTCTGAAGGCGGTCTTCCACTCATCTCCTGGGCGAATCCGTATGAGGTTGTAAGCCCCTCTAAGATCCAGCTTCGTAAAGATTTTCGCAGAACGGAGTCTCTCAAATAGTTCAGGAATCAAGGGTAGCGGGTAGCGATTCTTGACAGTGATATTATTCATCTCTCTGTAGTCAATACATGGCCGCAGAGTGGAGTCTTTCTTTTCAACAAAGAACAGGGGTGCCCCAGCTGGAGATGTGGAAGGTCGAATAAAGCCTTTCTCTAAATTTTCATCCAGGAACTTTCTTAATACCTTCAATTCAGGTTCGGAAAGATTGTAAATCCGTCCAAATGGAATGGTTGCTCCTGGCAGCAATTCAATGGGACAGTCATAAGGACGGTGAGGAGGTAATTGATCTGCTTTCTTCTTACTGCAGACATCAGAGAACTGCTGATATTGAGGTGGTAGTTTCTCTTCCTTCTCATGCGAAATCTCAGAGATTTGGACTTGTTGGAGAACAGGGGGTTCCTTATGACAATTATTCTTACAGTAGTCAGATGGAAAGGTGATGGTCCTTGATGCCCAGTTGATAGAAGGGTTATGGACTGAAAACCAGGGGATCCCTAGAATAACCGGAAATTTCGGAGATGAAATAAGGTGGAAACTGACAGCTTCATGATGATCCGGGTCGATACAAATCTCCAGTTCGATTGTCTCATGCGTGACAGGTCCAGAAGACAAAGGTGATCCATCCACAGTTTCCATTTCAATTGGTGTGGATTTGGTCCTACTGGAAATATCATTATCACGTGTAAATTTTAAGTCCATAAAATTTCCTCCTGCTCCCGAATCCAACAGGGCAGAGCATTGTATTTTTTGGGTGCCCATTACAACCTGAATGGGGATTACAAAATGAGATGATGTGGTATGTATTTTGTCTATTTCTGGCGTTACTGATGAGATAGTCTGCAAGATGGAATACGACTGCTGAGAAAGGTCCGTATTGCTGGCAGACCTGTTGTTGGTAAAGGCTATAGTCCTTTTGTTAGGACAGTTGATGGCATAGTGTCCAGGGTCCCCACAATAGAGGCAGAGATGTTCTGCACGTCGCCTCTCCTTCTCCTGTGCAGAGAGTGGTCTTCGGATGACGTCGATCTGCATCGGTTCAGACACAACTTGCGTCTTTTCTTGGTGGTCTGATGCTGAAAATGAGAAGCCAGGGCTATTCCCAAGTGCTCGCAGTCTCTCCTTTCTCCTTTCAGTAAGTCTCTGGTCAATCCGGATACATAGTTGAATAAAGTCCTCCAACTGGTCAGGGGTCTCAACCCTGGCAAGCTCGTCTTTCACTGGTTCTGATAACCCTCGTCGAAATTGACTTCTCTGGGCCGCTGGATTCCAGGTGGTGTCGGCCACCCAGCGACGGAACTCCGATGTATATTCCGCAACAGAGCGACGTCCTTGGCGCAAATTATGTAATTTGGTTTCTGCTGTGGCACAGCGGTTTGGGTCATCAAAAACTTGATTCATAGCTGCGATGAAAGCTTCCAGGTCATTAAGGAGGGCATAGTCCTTTTCTACATAAGGTGAAGCCCAAGCAAGAGCTTCATCCGTCAGGAGATTTATCATGAAAAAAACTTTCTTCCTCTCACTGGTAAAGGGAGCAGGTTGCATCTGGAAGTATATGCGGCATTGATTGAGGAATCCTCGGTACTGCTTGCGATCCCCACTGAACTTTGCAGGCAGCGGCAGCCACGCATTTGATTCGGACCCTGAATTGCGCACGTCCAGTAGTTGTTTTTGTAGCTCAATTACTTCCTGTTGTATCGCCGTGAAATCAGTTTGTAACTTGGCATATTTTCCTTGAGAGTCAGTACAAAAACTTTGAAGCTCCGTAACTTGCCGCCTCAGGGTGTTCACAGCGGACTCCATTTTGGCGCGAGATTATTCTGTCAGGATCCCGTCTGGGTTGGAGCCGATGTTACTGCAAACACTAGGGAAAGCAGAGGCAGGTAGCGTAGTCAGAAGGCAGGCCGAGGTCGGTACACAGGAAAGCA
The DNA here is from genome assembly GCA_033576555.1 of Oophaga sylvatica. Taxonomy (NCBI): domain Eukaryota; kingdom Metazoa; phylum Chordata; class Amphibia; order Anura; family Dendrobatidae; genus Oophaga; species Oophaga sylvatica. The sequence goes on along the minus strand of JARQOD010000005.1, from coordinate 182,634,188 downwards.
GTGTTTGTAGCAGGGAAGCAGGCAAATAACGTAGTCAGGTGGCAGCCGGAGGTCGGTACACAGGAAAGGCAGTTCGGTAGCAGAGGAGCAGGCAGATAACGTAGTCAGGTGGCAGCAGGAGGTCGGTACACAGGAGAGCAGTGTTTGTAACAGCAGGAACAGCAGGAGAAAGAGCTTGACTAAAGGCTGGAAGCACAATAATCTCGCAATGACACACCCACAGGGCCAGGTTTATATAGGGTGTGTAATTGGCAATCAGAGGCCCAATCAAGAGAGCACTAGGTGTAGCCAATCAGGAAGAACAGTCAATGGTATCTGGGTTCAGCAAGGAACTTTGCAGCCAGCAGAATAGCTCAGATGGTAGAGCTGCTGGCCAGTGGACAAGAGGTACTGGGTTCGACTCCTGACACTGTCGCTATCTCACAATGGGTCACAAATTTTGAGTCAATCAAATTTACTGAAGACCCACAATCAACAAAAGCAGAAGAGGGGTAAAAACAATTGTCCACACCAACTTCCACTTTTAGCAACAATTTGGAAACTGAGGAAAAAAGTACCTGAGGGCAGGCGACTTGAGCCTTCTGCCTTAGGCGGCGGCTCCTCACTGAAGCTAGGGGGCGGCAGAGTGGCACTGAGAACACGTGGTGCCGACTCTCCTTAACTCTCCTTAACCTGCTGTGAGGCGCAGCGGCGGTTCCCCTCTCCCGTCCTTCCCTGGGACACATACTGCTGGCCAGGGACTCGTCTCTCAGACACAGCAAATGGTTAAAGGTAACATGATCTCTCACCCCCCTCACTCCCCTGTCCCCCCCCCGCCGCAGCCAGCTGCAGCGTACACCGCTCCTTCACTTGTGGTGTGCGTCTTCCTGATACAAAGAGCCGGCTCCCTGCTGTGAATGACAGGAGCCGGCTCTGCAGTGAGACAGAGTGAGCCCAGTTTTTTTTTTTTCCTGTGCTTATCAGCTTATTGCAGATAGTGACGGACTGTGACTCATCTGGAGGAGCAGGCAGGAGAGCAGTATATGTGTGCTGAGCCTGGGAATAAATGCATGTGAGTTACACTGAGTCCCAAATAAAGATATGTTGCCTTCATCCATGTCCTGTGTTGTTTTTCATGCACCACAAAACTGCAACAAGTTGCGTTTTTGTGTGTCTGATAAACTATGCAGACACACGGATCCGTTTTCGTCTCCAGTGACTTCCAGTGGTGACGGATGGGACTTGCGTGTGCATCCAGTTGTCACCGTTTTCCCACAGATCCCTGTGTCTGCATATTTTATCAGACGCACAAAAACCAAACTTGTTGCAGTTTTGTGTCGTCTGAAAAACACGCAGGCCCGGTAGACGCACGGATCCACGGCTACACGTCTGGAATTACAATGGAGCTCTATGGAGCACGGATCCAGGACAACACGGGTCCGGGTGCTTCAGCGTGCAGGGATCCATTCTGCGGACTGAGCATGCTCAGAAGCGAGGGATGTGCTGTATGGGAAAGTGATGAAACTGTATGGGAGCAGTATGCAGACATAATGTAGACTCTGCTGTGCTGCCATACAGGGATCTCTCCGCCTCACTAGAAGAGCTTGTGCCCCATGTTACAATGTGATAATGTTAATAAAATGCATTAGGAGCATGTATATGACATGGGGGCACCTGGTGAGGGGCTGCATGAGTTTGTCTGCTTTCACACTAGCGTTTTGGTATGGTGCGTGGTGATGCGTAGCAATCCTGATGCATCCTGATCCAGATTGCATCCCTATACTTAACACAGTGATGCATGGACCTGCGTCTGCATCAGGATTTTTCATGTGCTCCCCAAACACAGCTTGTTGAGAATTTTGGGTGTTAAAAAAATCTGCAGACATCCTGATACGTGGCAGCGCGTCCAAAAACATATGATTGTCAATGTAGACGCACCCGAATCAGGATGCTGCGTCCAATCTGCAGGCGGATTTCATACTGTGCAGGCTCGGAGCAACATTTTTTTTTCTTTCACTTTTACCAGTCTTTCTCCACTCTCTCCTACCCTCTCCTCTCCTCTCTATCCTCTACCCCAGAAGTCAGAATTTCACATTTCCAACCAAATCCGGATCAGGATGCAGTTGCATGCGTTTGCATCTGTTTGCAGAAAAAACTTGGTGCAGATAAATCACTAACACTGGCTAACCTTAGAATAGGTCAGCAATGTCTGATCAGTTGGGTGCGACACCTAGCACCCCTGCCAGTCAGCTGTTCTTGGTGCCAGCTGGAACTGCTGCCTTACAGAGCTGCTCTGTCTCCTATCGCCAGCTACTGCACATTTTCCCCCCTATTCAAATCAAATGCACTATAGAGCCTCATGTATCGTAACCAGGGTCGGACTGGCCCACCGGAGAACCGGAGGATTCTCCGGTGGGCCCAGGCACTGACACCTGCTGGCATACTGGCCAGCAGCTGCCTTTGGCCCCCCACTGCTCCAGGGGCCCCCAGCCAATTGGCAGCTGCTATGGGGGCCCTCGGTGCCAGTGGAGCAGCAGCGTGTGACAGGAAGCAGAAGCCAGCTGCTACTGTCCCCGCTGCTAAGGAGAAATTAATATTCACTGCTCTGTGGGAGGAGCCGAGAGCAGGACGTCCTCCCAGCGTGACATCACTACTCTCAGCTCCAGCGCTCAGAGCTACTCAGAGAGCAGTGTGGGTGTCACTGATAACAGATGTGTTAGTCGGCTGCTGCAGACTGCGGAGCACTATTTGTAAGTAACAGTGCTCTTGTGGCCTGATGACTTTTTGTGCCACTGCTCTTCCTGCTATGAGCAAGCAGGAAAAGTGGAGCAGCTCTTAATAAGGCCAACACTGATTGGCCGCAGTACAGCCAATCAGTGTTAGCTTGCCTTTGTGTCCTCATCTCCCTGGCTGTACAGCAGAGCTCAGGTAATGAGCTGCTGTCATCCATAACGCGCTCCCTTTCCCACAGTGTAAGCAGCAGAGGGAGATAGACGGCTCCCTGCTGCAGCTGCAAAGGTTGGACAAGGGCCCCCCTGCCAGCCTAAAAGTAAGTGTAAATGGGGGGCCTTTAGTCTGGGGTGATAGAGGGGTAGGGGCTAAGTTAAGGGCCCATCTCACACAGCGATCTCTGAGTCACTAGTTTTGTGACGCAGCAGCGATCTCCCCAGCGATATCGCTGTGTGTGACATTCAGCGACGATCAGCCCCCCTGCCGGGTATTCGCTGATCGTCGCTGAAATGTCTGGACATTTTTTTGATCGCTGGTCTCCCGCTGGCAGGCACGCATCGCTGCGTGTGACAGGCGGGAGACCAGCGATCCGCTGGTAACCAAGGTACACAGCGGGTTTCCAGGCGCGGGGCTGTACCTGGAAACCCGTTGTGTACCTTGGATACCAGCGCCCTGATGCAGGGAGCTGGTAACCAAGGTACACAGCGGGTTTCCAGGCACCGCGCAGCGCCTGGAAACCCGATGTGTACCTTGGTTACCAGCTCCCTGCATCAGGGCACTGGTATCCAAGGTACACTGCGGGTAACTAGTGATGTTTACCTGCAGTGTCCTTGTGCTGATCGCTGCCCTGAGCTGCCTGTTTGGCAGCTCAGCAGCGATAATATAGCGATACACCAGCGATCCTGATCGTTGTCGGGATCGCTGGTGTATCGCTATGTGAGACCCAGGCCTTTACTTAGGGATAAATTAGGGCCCCATTACCTCATCTCTCCATTCACTCCTGTCTGTCTGCACCCCCTCCCTCTATATCACCCCTGACTGAGCCCCTCGACCCCTGTATCACCTTGACTGCACCCCCTCCCCTGTATCACCCTTGCTGAATCCAATCACCCTGGTATCACCCTGACTGAGCCCCTGTATTACCACTGACAGCGCCACCTCCCTCTATATGACCCCTGACTGCATCACCTCCATCTATATGACCCCTGACTGAGCCCCCTCCCTTGCATCATCCCTGACTGCACCCTCTCCCCGTGTCACCCCTGCTGAACCCCTTTGCCCCAGAATCACCCTGACTGAGCTCCTCTACCCTTGTATTACACCTGATTGCGTCACCTCCCCCTGTATCACCCTGATTGAGCCCCTCTCCCCCTTTATCACCCTGACTGCACCACCTCCCCCTTTATCACCCTGATTGAGCCCCTCTCCCCCTTTATCACCCTGACTGCGCCACCTCCCCCTTTATCACCCTGATTGAGCCCCTCTCCCCCTTTATCACCCCTGACTAAAACTTTTCTTTCCCTACTACTAACAAAATGAGGCCCTTTATAAAACGTTATGGTCTTATAGGTGGCAGAGAGATTTCTGTAAAAAGTGTATGGGGGGGATGTGAGGGAAAACTCTTTCGATATTACTCAAATGTCATACATAAGTGATCTAGGACCCCCACCACTAGAAGAGGGGGCATTCACATAATGTATTTGCTGCAGAAATCAAACAGCCAATTAACAGCGAAAATATCCACACAGACATTGTGCAGATATTGTGCAGATATTGCTGAGTTTACTAATATGTAATGTCGCACCTTTATCACTGACCTGATTCTTTGTATTGCCTAGGATGAAATCGGTGGTCAATATGTTAAATCTTCATCGGTCACTTCCCGTCGTGGATTTTCTCATCATGTAGATGAGATGTCATAAAATCCCCTCCACTACACTGGTGCTGTAACACATTGGCCTAGTAGTTAATAAACACCAGGAAACATTTATCATTGAGTTTGAACCAAAATGTGGGCGCCAACCTCTGCTATATCATTAAGACATGTGCTACCTTATGTTATGCCCTGATATTAGAGTGTTAAATCGCACAGTTGATGGTCTTGTATTTATTTCTATGCAGCTACATAGTGGGCCCCAAGAATGATTTTCTCTGGTGGGCCCAAGGTGCTCCAGTCCGACACTGATCGTAACTGTGCACTATAGGGCCTCATGTATCGTCACTGTGCTTTATAGGGCCTCATGTATCATCACTGTGTACTATAGGGCCTCATGTATCATCACTGTGCACTACAGTGCCTCATGTATCATCAGTGCACTATAGGGCCTCATGTATCATCACTGTGCATTATAGGGCCTCATGCATCATCACTGTGCACTATAGGGCCTCATGTATCATTACTGTGCACTACAAGGCCTCATATATCGTAAAAGTCCTTTTACATGGGCATTTTTATCCAGCCGATTTATCCTATGAAGAATAAATCTGGTAGAGATATGCCCATTTGAAAACTACCAAAGATCAAGAGATCACGTATTTATCTGATGATCCCTTGATCTTTGCAAGTTGAAAAATGTATCCGCCACCGGATAAAACTTCGCCATGTAAACGGTGATCTTTCATCCGGCAGCAGATAAAGGTGGGCTTACCTTGCTTCTGCTCCTGGATTTCACACCCCTCTACTGTGCACAGTGGAGGAGCATAGAATCCAGCGGAAGGTTGTGAACAGCCATCGGAGTGGTGTGGAATCCGGATGCTGAAGCCAGGTAAGAGGAGCGTGGAATCCTTCACAGCAGTGAGGATCTCATGCTTGCCCCTACGAAGGATTCCACGCTCCTACCAAAGATTTATCCAGCTGATAAATCCGTGACTCAGAGGCAGGTAGTGGTAAGGGCAGCACGGGTAGATTTATCCACTGATGTGATTCAGTGGTTAAATCTACCCATTTAAAAAGACTTTTACTCATTAAGGAAGGAGGACGCTTTATTTTACTTCTACCACAAGTATGGATTGTCTACAATGGGGAGGCTGTTTAAGAGTGGACGTTAGAGTCTCTAAGACTTGGGATGATGTACAGTATGCTCTTATAATATGCGCAGCATTGGTTTTTATTGGTGTACTCATTTATGTCTTTTGTATATTTTTTCTATTGTCCAAGACCTTGAAGTTCTATGTGGCCAAAGGGTTTGTTGAACGATTTTGATTAAGGCCCAGCTGTTGATTTCTGAAACTGAACCATACAGTGAGTATTATTCTTAATATCCTTTATTTTCTACTACTTATACAGAACTTTAACAAATATAAAAATCGATGTTTCAAACATATTCCTATTTAAAAGTGTATGTATTTCACATGTGCGTCAGGTTAGGCTAGTAAGAGTAAACCAGATTTATTTGTACTGATTTTACAACGGGGGGCGCCGTTTTGCAGTTCGCCTCAGGCAGCAGAGAGGCTAGGATCACCCCTGCCTGAGGGTCTGGGTAACCTCCTCGACAGCTATCCAGACCAAAGCATTTCCCGAGACCTTGGAATCCGGCGGGCAGTATGGACAGTCCTTTCTTCAATGGTCCTGAACTCCACAATAGAAACAGAGTTTGTTTTCACGCTGATGTCTCCTTTCTCTTTCGAGGTGACCGCCCCCACTTCCATGGAAAAGAAGGTTCAGGTTTAACCGGCAATAACGAAGTCTCACGTTGCACCACACCTCTTTCACGCAGTCTTTGGTCCATACGGATGGCCTGTGTCATGGCGTCTTCTAGAGAGCCTGGCGGAGGATGCAGAGCCAACGCATCCTTTAAATGCACAGACAGACCCCTTCAGAAAAGCCCCCTGAGCATGGAGTTGTTCCAAGACACTTCTGGTGCCCATCACCTATACTCCGAACAATACCACTAAGCAGATCACTTTCCCTAGGTGAGACCCAAAATCATTTCCTCAGCCAAACTCACTCAATCAGGTTCATCGTAAATCAGACCTAAGGCCTCAAAGAACCTATCAACAGACAGTCTCTCAGGGAGGTGGGAGATATGGAGAAAGCCCAAGCCTGCGGCCCCTTTCGTAACAGAGATATCACTATTCCCACCCTTTGACTCTCATAACCCGAGGACCGAGGGCGCAGGGAAAACAATAATTTGCAACTTTCTCTAAACACCCGGAACTTTTTTTTATCCCCAGAAAAAGTTTGACAGCAGGCTCAGGAGAAGAAAAGGAAACATCCGACACCGCACCACCCGCATTGCCCGAAGGAGAAGGAGCACCCCGAATAGAGTTCAAAGTATCAGCTAATTCCCTTTGCACTTGCTGGTGGGACGTGACCAGAGCTCTTTGCTCCACAGACAAGTTCTGTATCATTTTGGTCACATTATCCACTTGATCTGACAGAGCATGGTGCAGGTCCATGGCGTACAGTGGATGATCAAGGCCCCGAAAAAATGTGTGGTCGGTGATGATGTAGTGACACGGGGACAGTGTCGCAGAGATTCAGCCTGGGGGCACTAACAGGGGACGCGCACCAAATACAGGGTGTGCGGAGACCGAGGAGTGCAGTTCATACAGGACCTGAGCTAAGCCGGTCACGTGATCACAGGGGCGGAGCTAAGCCGATCAAGTGATCACAGGGTGTAGCTAAGCCGCACAAGGACTGGGAACCGGCCAAGAACACAGTGTTCAAAGGACAAAACAGATAACTTAGTCAGAGACCAAAGCCAAAGGTCAGAAGTCAGATGGGAACAGGATAACCAAGGGCAAGACAGACGAGTAAACTGGCAAGCCAAAGGGTCAAAATACCAGGAAGGACAAATCAGTACCGAGCAGAAAGACAGAGACAATAGTCAAGGGGCAAACTGGGTCATTCACAGCAAAGCTCACACACGCAGAGGAACAGTGATTACGAATGTGTAACCTGGGTCAGCGATCTCTTAACCGAGTGGGCGGAAGTTTCACCGACACTGAACCCAGGAACTACCAGCATTAAATAGCCGCCCCAGAACCAAAGAGAGGCAGACAGACTTAACCCTGACCTGACCAGGACGGGGCCAGAACCACCCTGTTCTGAGCCATGACAGCTATTTTACCATCGTGGATCTTGTTAAATCCATGCTAGAAAAAAACTAAACCATTTCTGCAGATGTAAATGCAAAAGTGGGTCATAACCAGAACCGGTTGGCCTCAGTCTGTTTAGGGAAAGGAGGAGTAAAGAGAGACTAGAAGCGGTGGGAATGTTACTTTCGTTTAGCCAAGGTATGGCTGCATTTATTGAGGTCCTCTTTTAACAGCGGGTTGTTGCCATTAGTTTCGTGTTTGCTGCGCCTGTTTGCTAATGTCATTAGGTCTGTGACTACTGCTATAGATACAACACTGTATTGTTGTTGTTCCTTATTCTATTTGAGAAATATATATTATTTACCCATTTCTTCAATGCTCCATACGTGTGGTACAGGCTCTAGGTAGTTTCTGCAAAGTGTAATACATGTACAATTCACAAAAATTTCTGGCATCGACATCTGCTGCTTTTGTCAGCTGTAGTGTACAAAGATAGATAAAATGTAACCCTTTGGACGCCGGGGTCAATATCACCCAAGTACTGTACACAACGAGGGATGCCACTTTTATTTCAAACTGTCCATAGAAATCCCCATTTCACTGCCAGGTTCTGGGCTCTGTTCTGATTTTCTTGGACATCAGTGACTGCTCATGAAATCCATAAGCATTGTCTACCCTCCTGTGTATTTGTGTTTTTTTTTTTCCAGAGAGTAAGTATGTGGGAAAATTTGCCGTGGAACATTTTATCTATTTTACTTTGGAATATGGAAGTGCACAATACGGTCAGATAAACCAGCTGAATAGAAATGTAAGCCCCAATACATTCTTTTTTTCCATCTATCTCAACAGAAATCAACTTTTGCCTCCTGCTTCCTTACTGTGGTGTCTGAGGTATGTGTTCTCATCAGTGTACACTTATTTTCCCCATGGGACAAATATCCTAATAGCAAATCTGGATCTAGCTTAATCTCAGTGGGGGTGAAAATTGCTTGTGGTAGTTGCTTAACAATTAATCCTCTAAAATCCCCACAAGCAGGTTTTACATTTGTATCTTGAGACCAATGGTGAAAGGTCATGTCTGTTGTAATGAACAATGCGAATTCATGGCTAACCGGCAAGAAAATTAGCCTGTATTATGTTATCTACAAGTAAATACATGTAAATGAATACAAACAGTTCTTAGGTGTTTTATTGTGATTGTATAATTCAATTCTTCAATGTAGCTCCTGCCCTAATTGAGCGGCGGAACAATCCCTCCACTATTCTCTTTTTCCAAGAATGTTGAGAAACTTCAGATGTCCATGAGTGACGAATGTTTTTTTTTCGATGATTTTTACCGTTAAAACAAAAACCCATTATAGTCCATTATGAAGCTGTTTATAAGTCTGTGGACCACAAAAAATGAGGAACACATGCCCATCTTTAATCTGAGTCACAGATCAAAATCATTCATACAAGCCTATGAGTCTGTGAAAATCATAAACAGCACACACATGGCATCAGTGTGCTACCTGTCCATGAATAACATTGCCTAAGTAGACAAAGTTTTGCAATTTTTTAACATTTCTTTTCATCAGTGAAATAGCACTGAAAAAACACTAATTGTAAAAACTTAAATCCTGAACATTGATGAAACTCAGATCCAAAACACTGATGAACAACGGTCCGTGTTTTTACGTACAAGAAACATCCAGACGTCTGAATGATGCCTTAAGCCACATATAAAGGTTTTATAGCAACGAGAAAATAAACAAACAATTTCACGATTTAGTTTCTTATATAGCTCTTTATAGCAGTGCTGAACACGGTACAAAGATACTTGTCTATCGTACTGCAAAAATCTGCATGGAATAACACACTGACTGCATGCGTGCATGAAAATGCTAAAAAAAAGTTGAAAGATTATGCGCTAATTTGCACAGTTAGCTCAACCTGGATGTATGAGAGTTCTGTACATATTCTTACAAAGTACAAATGAGAAGTAGTAATGAAAACTGTGAGCACTAAAAAGCCTGCGTAATGAGGATAGAATGAGTCACACCATGGTTGTATTCCGGGCTGTTGGATATACGATGATTCAGTTACCGAAAGGTAAACACTATATTAAGTACCAAAGTCCGCAATGATAGTTCACTAGAAGATCCAGGACAGGTTAGGTCAGGAGATCCGTAGTGCAAGTCCAAGTGTTGGACTTCTTTTTGCCCAAGGGTGTATCTGTAGCAAGTGACGTCATGTTTGCTGCAAGCGGCAGTTTTTCTATCATTGTTTGTTCAAGTGCCGCCAGCCGAAGCGCTAGAAACACTGCACTACAAATCTCCTGACCTAACCTATTCTGGATCTTCTAGAGAACTATCACCTTAAGCACAATATCACAAACTTCAGCACTTAATATAGTGCTTACCTTTCAGTGGCTGAAGAATCATATATCCAACAGCCCGGAACACAACCACAGTTTGTCTCAACCAATCCCCATTACTTGGCTTATTAGTGTTCACACTTTTCAGTCCAAATTACTACTTCTCATTTGTACATTATAACTACTGTATATGTACAGATCTCTCATACTTCCAGGTTAGTCTAACTTTGCAAATTAGCGCATTAACTTTCAACTTAAAATGTAAAGTGCTGAAGAATATGTTGGTGCTATAGAAATACAATTATTAACTTGATTTCAAATTCATCAAATACAAAACTGCTGTTTAATTGCAAAAATGTAAAGCCATCAAAGCTGCAAAACTTTGGGGTTAAACTGAATGCCAATGCTACTTTTGGCCACTATTTGTGCATTTATCCTTTATAGAATTTGCTGTTGTGAATGTGTTAGAAATGAATTCTGAGCAGAAGCTCCCTCTGGTGGTTACAAACAGTACTGAACCATTCAATGAAGATTGTGAAGATTGGCAATCAGGAGTTACAGACTGGTCTTGTATAAGGGAGGTTCCCTCCCATCAGGGTTGCCGGTGATCAATTGTTCTTGTCTCAACTTTGGTTCCTGGTTCACTTGGAAGCTTGCTGAGTCTTGCCTGCATCTTCTGCTAACAGATAAGATATTTTCTGCTTTTATTTTTGTGCTTGCTCTTTGCATTTTTTCCTGCACTTCTGTGGAGGTCAGCCAGGTCCCCTCCTGGGGCTTGTGCTCCTCTCAGTTTATCTGAGCCACTGTTATTTGTTCATTTGCCTTTTCCAGTTTTTTCAGTGGCTGCGGCTTAGTTTTGTTACACCAGAGAACTAATTTAGGTGGTAGAGGTCGTGTGATCTCAGGTGTTTTTGCAATTAGTAGAGTTGGTATTTTTTTAGGGTTTTTTGAATTGCAGTAAGTGTCCTTCCTATCCTTTACTTTCTGGGAAGATTGGGCCCCAACGTTTGCTCATACTATTTTCTGTCTGTGTCTGTATTTCCTCTTGTCTAACCGCCTGTTACACTCGGTCCCAGCGCTGGCTCTGCACTCCGTTCTGCTCACTCACCTGTCCCAGCTGCTCTTCGGCGTCCTGTGTCCTCCTCCACTTCCTGGCACGCTGCTGGCAGGCCTCCAGATAGTCTGCTTAGGACGCGAGGCCGCGCCCACCGTCTCTCTTAAAGGGGCAGCGTGCATTTTTTGAAATAGCTAATTAACCAATGGCTGCGCACTCAGTACTATACAGTTAGGTCCATATTTATTTGGACAGAGACAACATTTATCTAATTTTGCTTCTAGACATTACCACAATGAATTTTAATCAAAACAATTCAGATGCAGTTGAAGTTCAGACTTTCAGCTTTCATTTGAGGGTATCCACATTAAAATTGGATGAAGGGTTTAGGAGTTTCAGCTCCTTGACATGTGCCACCCTGTTTTTAAAGGGACCAAAAGTAATTGGACAGATTAAATAATTGTAGATAAAATGATCATTTCTAGTACTTGGTTGAAAACCCTTTGTTGTCAATGACTGCCTGAAGTCTTGAACTCATGGACATCACCAGACTCTGTGTTTCCTCCTTTTTGATGCTCTGCCAGGCCTTCACTGCGGTGGTTTTCAGTTGCTGTTTGTTTGTGGGCCTTTCTGTCTGAAATTTAGTCTTTAACAAGTGAAATTCATGCTCAATTGGGTTGAGATCAGGTGACTGACTTGGCCATTCAAGAATATTCCACTTCTTTGCTTTAATAAACTCCTGGGTTGCTTTGGCTTTATGTTTTGGGTCATTGTCCATCTGTAGAATGAAACGACGACCAATCAGTTTGGCTGCATTTGGCTGGATCTGAGCACACAGTATGGCTCTGAATACCTCAGAATTCATTCGGCTGCTTCTGTCCTGTGTCACATCATCAATAAACACTAGTGACCCAGTGCCACTGGCAGCCATGCATGCCCAAGCCATCACACTGCCTCCGCCATGTTTTACAGATGATGTGGTATGCTTTGGATCATGAGCTTTACCACGCCTTCGCCATACTTTTCTCTTTCCATCATTCTGGTAGAGGTTGATCTTGGTTTCATCTGTCCAAAGAATGTTCTTCCAGAACTGTGCTGGCTTTTTTAGATGTTTTTTAGCAAAGTCCAGCCTAGCCTTTTTATTCTTGATGCTTATGAGTGGCTTGCACCATGCAGTGAACCCTCTGTATTTACTTTCATGCAGTCTTCTCTTTATGGTAGATTTGGATATTGATACGCCTACCTCCTGGAGAGTGTTGTTCACTTGGTTGGCTGTTGTGAAGGGGTTTCTCTTCACCATGGAGAGTACTCTGCGATCATCCACCATTGTTGTCTTCCGTGGGCGCCCAGGTCTTTTTGCATTGATGAGTTAATCAGTGCTTTCTTTCTTTCTCAGGATGTACCAAACTGTAGATTTTACCACTCTTAATGTTGTAGCAATGTCTCGGATGGGTTTTTTCTGTTTTTGCAGCTTAAGGATGGCTTGTTTCACCTGCATGGAGAGCTCCTTTGACCGCATGTTTCCTTCACAGCAAAACCTTCCAAATGCAAAGACCACACCTCAAATCAACTCCAGCCCTTTTATCTGCTTAATTGAGAATGATATAACAAAGGAATTGCCCACACCTGTCCATGAAATAGCCTTGGAGTCAATTGTCCAATTACTTTTGGTCCCTTTAAAAACAGGGTGGTACATGTTAAGGAGCTGAAACTCCTAAACCCTTCATCCAATTTTAATGTGGATACCCTCAAATGAAAGCTGAAAGTCTGAACTTCAACTGCATCTGAATTGTTTTGTTTAAAATTCATTGTGGTAATGTCTAGAACCAAAATTAGATAAATGTTGTCTCTGTCCAAATATATATGGACCTAACTGTATCTGGTCACTCCACCATTAGGGGAGTGCCGGAGCAACGTGTTCTATCATTGCTACATCCGGTTCTGTTCCTGATCTGTCTGCGCTGCGTCTGCAGTCTCTGTGCTTCGCTGATACTGTTTGTCTCCTCAGATCATTGCTAACCCGTATCTGGCTATCCTGGACAATCTCGGCTATTACTGGCGCAAGTGTCATCCCGTTCCGCCATCAGCCATCCGTACCCGTGGATCGTGACAAGGTCACTGGAGCCAGCCTACTACCATCCGTTCTGGACCAGGACCTTACCCTTCTCCGTCAAGAACACTCCACGGACTCTGTAAATACCTGTTACCCTTTTGGTCCCTCTGGGACAGCTGCCACGTGTCTGGGGTCTAACTGGAGGTAGCACCTGTGTCCTCCGGGTATTCCATTCTGGTCCTGTTCGAGGGGCCTTACTATGGGTACCCGGGGCTCACTAGTTACACCCCCTTCGGAGCCCCCCGGACCGCGGTCTCGAGGTTCCACATTAAAAAATAAAAACGAATGTGAACTTCACCACCTCTGCCTCCGCTTCCATTCGTTACAGATTGCTCCGGCCATGGAACCCGCTGGATCCCAGAGATCTCCGACCACGGATCTGTGCCAGGAGGTGACCCGTTTGGGAGTTCAAAAGGACAAGATCACGACTTATCTACACAGCTTGTCTACCCGCATGGATTCCTTAGGGTCCTCGTCTGCACCTGACTCTTCTATCAATAATCAGGTACCAGTTCCCATGGCAAGTCAAGGTCCCCGTCTGGCAGCTCCTACCCGTTTCCAGGGTGACCCTACTCTGTGTCGGGGTTTCCTCAATCAGTGCACTCTACACTTCGAAATCTTGGGGCATATGTTTGCTTCTGACCGAGCCAAGGTGGGCTTCATCATGTCACACCTGGGAGGAGAGGCCCTCGCCTGGCTAAACCCGCTATGGGAGAGAGGGGATCCGCTGGTTAACGATCTTCAATCTTTCCTAGAGGCTTTTCGCAGGACTTTCGATGAACCTGGTCGCACCACTTCGACTGCCTCAGCTCTGCTCCGCCTGCGCCAAGGTACTCTCACGGTAGCTCAGTATGCTGTTAAACTCCGCACCCTCTCGTCTGAATTATCGTGGAACAATGAGGCCCTGGTTGCTAACTTCTGGGAAGGCCTATCCGGAAGAATCAAGGATGAGCTGGCGGGACGGGACAGACCTACCCTCTTGGAAGAGCTAATATCCTTGGCAACCCGAATTGACCTGCGTTTTCAGGAGCGCTCCATGGAGATCAAGCAGGACAAAAGGTCCTATCACCTGGACTCTAGTTTGTACAAAACAGGTACTTCGCCCTCTGCCTCCGAGGCCATGGAGGTGGACCATGTAAGTTTGGCCACCCGCCGCCGGGAGGCACGTCGCAAGGAGGGAAGTTGTTACTACTGCGGTAGTTCTGAACATTTGATCCATTTCTGTCCTAAAAAGTCGGGAAACTCCAGTGCCTAGGTCCGGTAGGAGGGGCCAACCTAGGTAGAGAACAGTCCTCTCCCTCTTTACACATCTCAGTCTCCGTGTCCTATGGAGCAATAAAATTCTCCGAACATTGTCTACTGGATTCTGGAGCTGCAGGGAACTTCATCCAGCAGGCGGTTGTGGATCATTACCGCTTACCAGTCCAGCGTCTTCCTGATCCGTTACAGGTGTCCGCCGTGGATGGCAAACCGCTGACCGAGCCCGTCCAGTTTCAAACCGAGTTGGTGGAACTCCGGGTAGGTCTAATGCATACTGAACGAATGCGATTTTATGTATATCCCGGTTTATCCCATCCCATGCTTTTAGGTTTACCTTGGCTCCAGATGCATGAACCAGTCCTTAATTGGAAAACTGGAGAAGTTCTGCGTTGGGGAGATACCTGCATGAATCGTTGCTTAACCCGGATTCAACCTGTTTCGCCTCCAGTCCAGCCTGATACCCTGCCAGGGTTGCCTTCCGTCTATTGGTCCTTCTCTGACGTCTTTGGGAAAAAGGAGGCTGAGAGACTACCTCCACACAGGTCGTATGACTGTCAGATAGAGCTTCTTCCAGGAGCATCTCATCCTCGCGGGAGAGTTTATCCCCTTTCACAGGCAGAGACTCAGGCCATGTCAGACTACATCCAAGAGAATCTGGCTAGAGGATTTATCCGAAAGTCATCGTCACCGGCAGGAGCTGGATTCTTCTTTGTGAAGAAAAAGGATGGATCCTTGCGGCCCTGCATTGACTATCGGGGTCTAAATCAAATCACGGTAAAAAACAGGTATCCATTACCTCTTATTTCAGAGCTGTTTGATCGTCTCCGAGGGGCCAAGATCTTCACCAAATTGGACCTCAGAGGGGCCTACAACCTGATCCGAGTCAGAGAGGGGGACGAATGGAAAACAGCCTTCAACACCCGTGACGGCCACTATGAATACCTGGTAATGCCATTCGGCCTAAGCAATGCACCTGCGGTTTTTCAGGAATTTGTTAATGACATTTTCAGGACTTGCTCTATACTTGTGTCGTGGTTTACCTGGACGATATTTTTATTTTTTCTGCTGACTTGACGTCACACCGGAGGCAAGTACGCCTGGTCTTACAAAGACTGAGAGAGAACAGGCTATATGCCAAATATGAGAAATGCCTCTTTGAGCAGTCTTCTTTGCCTTTCCTTGGGTACATTGTATCTTCCACAGGATTAAAGATGGATCCGGAGAAGTTGTCTGCAGTTCTCAACTGGCCTCGTCCATCTGGGCTAAAAGCCATACAAAGGTTCCTCGGGTTCGCCAATTACTACCGGCAATTTATTCCACACTTTTCCACCCGAGTGGCTCCAATCACAGCCTTAACCCGGAAAGGTGTAAACTCTAAGGAATGGTCCTCCGAGGCAGAAGAGGCCTTTGTTTCTCTCAAAAAAGCCTTCGCTTCCGCACCCGTTCTCCATCGTCCTAATTCAAGTGAGCAATTTTTTCTTGAAGTTGACGCTTCTTCCATAGGTGCAGGAGCAGTTCTGACCCAGAAGTCGTCTACCGGGCGGATGATCTCGTGTGGTTTTTTTCCAAGGTTTTTTCTCCTGCAGAAAGGAACTACTCTGTCGGTGATCGCGAACTGTTGGCCATCAAATTGGCTCTGCAAGAATGGAGACATCTTCTTGAAGGAGCTCATCACCAGGTAATCATATTCACCGACCATAAAAACCTTGCCTATCTCCAATCTGCTTTAAGACTGAATCCCCGTCAGGCCCGTTGGGCATTATTTTTTGCCCGTTTCAATTTTGTACTTCATTTCCGTCCAGCTGACAAGAACATCAAGGCAGACGCACTCTCTAGAGCCTTCTTGCCTCCTGAACTGGAGGAGGAACCTCAGCACATTATTGAACCTTCTAAGTTAGTCTCTGTTGCCTCCACTGATCTGGCCCGGCTTCCTCCTGGGAAGACTTTCGTGTCCGCCTCTGATCGTAGTCGTGTTCTGCGCTGGGGTCATTCTTCTAAGTTGGCTGGCCATGCTGGTCAGAGAAAGACGCAGCAACTCATCTCCCGTTATTACTGGTGGCCTACCATGGGCAAGGATATCCAGGAGTTTGTCGCAGCCTGTCCTTCATGTGCCCGTAACAAAACTGTTAAACATCTACCAGCCGGCAGGCTTCTGCCTCTTCCGATTCCGTCCGCTCCCTGGCAGCACATCGCAATGGATTTCATCACGGATCTTCCCATTTCTTCTGGCTGCTCAGTGGTATGGGTTGTGGTGGACCGCTTCTCTAAAATGGCCCACTTTGTTCCGTTATCTGGTCTCCCGTCTGCTCCAGAACTGGCCACTCACTTCATTCAGCACATCTTCCGTCTACATGGATTTCCTCTCCACATCGTGTCCGACAGGGGCGTCCAGTTCACCTCTAAGTTCTGGAGAGGACTCTGTAAAATGGTAAAAATTGAACTAGATTTTTCTTCTGCATATCATCCCCAGTCTAATGGGCAAGTGGAGAGGATCAATCAAATCCTGGCTGGATACCTGCGTCACTTCATCAACGCTCATCATAATGACTGGGTAGAATTACTGCCCTGGGCGGAATTCTCCTACAACAACCAAGTAAGTGAATCTTCTGGAAAGTCTCCCTTTCAGATTGTGTTTGGACTGCAACCCGGAATTCCTCTTCCTGTCTCGGGATTGTCTGATGTTCCGGCAGTTGATACCTTGTCTAAGAATTTCTCGGACATTTGGAGAGAGACCAGGTCGGCTTTGGAGAAATCTTCTCAACGTATGAAAACGCATGCGGACAAAAGACATTTGGAGGCTTCCATCTTTCGTCCAGGAGACAAAGTATGGCTCTCCTCCAAGTACATCCGTCTGAAGTTACCATCGTACAAATTGGGTCCCCGTTTCATTGGTCCCTTTGAAGTCTTGAGACAAATCAACCCGGTCTCTTATAAACTGAAATTGCCTAATTCTCTACGAGTACCTAACTCCTTTCATGTTTCCCTCCTCAAACCAGTAGTGTTGAGCTCCTTCTTTAAGGACCCGGGTACCACTCCTGATCCGGTCTCTGAGGATGATGTTTTTGAGGTAAAACATATCTTGGCCTCTAAGAGAGTAAGAGGTAGGATCTATTACCTGGTGGACTGGAAAGGTTTTGGTCCTGAGGAGAGATCTTGGGAGCCTAAAGAGAACATCCAGGCTCCTCTTCTTCTTAAAAGATTTCACGCAGGCTTGAAAAAGAGGGGGAGTAAAGAGGGGGATACTGTTACACCCGGTCCCAGCGCTGGCTCTGCACTCCGTTCTGCTCACTCACCTGTCCCAGCTGCTCTTTGGCGTCCTGTGTCCTCCTCCACTTCCTGGCACGCTGCTGGCAGGCCTCCAGATAGTCTGCTTAGGACGCGAGGCCGCGCCCACCGTCTCTCTTAAAGGGGCAGCGTGCATTTTTTGAAATAGCTAATTAACCAATGGCTGCGCACTCAGTACTATATCTGGTCACTCCACCATTAGGGGAGTGCCGGAGCAACGTGTTCTATCATTGCTACATCCGGTTCTGTTCCTGATCTGTCTGCGCTGCGTCTGCAGTCTCTGTGCTTCGCTGATACTGTTTGTCTCCTCAGATCATTGCTAACCCGTATCTGGCTATCCTGGACAATCTCGGCTATTACTGGCGCAAGTGTCATCCCGTTCCGCCATCAGCCATCCGTACCCGTGGATCGTGACAAGGTCACTGGAGCCAGCCTACTACCATCCGTTCTGGACCAGGACCTTACCCTTCTCCGTCAAGAACACTCCACGGACTCTGTAAATACCTGTTACCCTTTTGGTCCCTCTGGGACAGCTGCCACGTGTCTGGGGTCTAACTGGAGGTAGCACCTGTGTCCTCCGGGTATTCCATTCTGGTCCTGTTCGAGGGGCCTTACTACGGGTACCCGGGGCTCACTAGTTACGCCCCCTTCTGAGCCCCCCGGACCGCGGTCTCGAGGTTCCACATTAAAAAATAAAAACGAATGTGAACTTCACCACCTCTGCCTCCACTTCCATTCGTTACACCGCCATTACATGTTTGGGGGCTTCCTATGTTCTTTGGGGATCTGCTCCGGGCAGATAGCTTTCCTCTTTCTATCTTTAGGTGTAGTTAGCCTCTCAGGCTGTGACGAGGCATCTAGGATCAACGTAGGTACGCTCCACGGCTGCCTTTAGTTGTGGTGGTTAGTCAGGGTACTGCAATCCAGTAGATTCCAACCTCTCTGGTGTATTGCCATTTTTGCCTGCTCTCCTCAGCTACCAAATCATAACAATTTGCCATAAATGCCACCTCTGAGATCCTCACCTATCCGGTGAATGACGGTGCACCAATTCCCGCCCATTTCATTCTCCGTACACTTCAGTGGAGATGTGTTTGTGCACAAACACTCACCTTTTATACCAAGGTATCCAGAATGTGTTGGCTAAATTTTTGCAAACAAGGGTCAGGAAATATTTGCATGCATTTGTAGAGCAGTGTTCCCCAACCTTTCTTACCTTGAGAGCCACATTAATCTCTGAGAGAGGATAGCAAGCCACATACATAGCCCTACAACCACCTCCCACTACCGCAGTAGTGACACCCAGAGCCGCAATTACCGGTATAATAACAGCCAAAACTTACCCATGGAAATCACACTGCCGCAGTATATTGAATCCAGGGTTCCCACCTTGTCCCCATTCGGTATTCTCGCACCAGCCACTCCCACTACACTATCGATCCTTACACCCTAACCACTTTTGTAATTTTCTATATTACACAATGCCACACAATGCCCTGGCCTACACTATTCCCTATCTATGTAAACCGTAAATGTGTTTTTTTTTACTTTTCGTTTGAGAGAACTCTCAAAAGTGATGTCACAGGAGGCTGTAGCTGCACTCACTCCTCGAAATGTCCAT
Source organism: Oophaga sylvatica (assembly GCA_033576555.1). NCBI lineage: Eukaryota > Metazoa > Chordata > Amphibia > Anura > Dendrobatidae > Oophaga > Oophaga sylvatica. Next base: position 182,614,750 of record JARQOD010000005.1, on the reverse strand, counting down.
CACCCCTCCTGGAACAGGATATCACAGGGGCAGTGGTGCAGTTACTCACTAGTTTATTGTATTGCTGCCCTCTCTTAAGGCGTACTGGATCCTGGGTGATGGACTTTGTGGAGAAGTGAGTCCAGCGCCGGAACTTTGCTTCTATCTCCATCACCTCCGCAGCTTCTAACTGTGAAATATGTCATCAGAGACGGAGATATAAGCAATTAATGACATCAGTGCCACATCACAGAGTCTAGCACAGCCCTCAAATGAACCTTCATCAGTGGACGGCGCTGATGTCACTCACTGCTTCACTCATTGCCCTCTAATATATATCGTTAGCAGGGGGCAGTGATAGAAAAATGTGAGTGACAACAGAGCCGCCCCTGATGATAATTCATTTGATGGTGGTGCTCGAAGCTGTGGGGTGGTGCTGGTGTCACTAACTGCTTATAACTCTGCTCCCTGAAGACTTCTTCTTTCACAGAAGCTATAGTGGCGGAGATAGAAGCAGAGTGCCAGCACTGCATTCACATATCCCACAGTTCCCATCACCCAGGAAGTCTTCAGAGGGGGCGGCAATGTAAGAAACTAGTGAGTAACTGCAGCGCTGCCCTCTGTGATGTCCTGTTCCAGGAGGGGAGATAGACACTGGGGACTGAATACAACCCCAACCTCCAGTGATGTCACATTTGAGACTCCTCTAAAAAAAATACATTTAGAGTTTAGCTAGATAGGGAAAAGAGTTGGGCATTGTGTAATAAAGCAAATTACAGAAGTCTTTAGGGTATAAGGATAGATGGTTAGAAAATACATTTTAGGTGCCAGACCACCCCTTTAATGTTTCTCTCCAACCCTTAAAGGGAACCTGCCATTTCAAAAAACGCTGTTAATTTTCAGGTCAATAGCATTCTAATGCTGTGTGGCAGCCACAATGAAAGCACTACTGCATGGAGAGCAGGAACTTTATTCCTCCTGGCAGTCTCCAGCTTTCAGTTATACTTTGAAACAAGACTTGAGGGCACAACAAATACCTAAGGGATGTCTGACCACACACTTATAAATGGAATACTGAAGAAACAATGAATGAAACAAGTGTGTATAAAAACATCAGTATCACCAATAATAAAATCCAATACATTTTATTGATAAACACAAAAAAAGCAAAATTAGTAAAAACAATTAAAAAGCCAAAAAGGTTGACAATGATCACCAGAGGGTGTCCATAAGGACCAACAATCCTCCTCCAAAATGCTAGCTAAAAAACAGGGGAACCACAGTAATGTAGTTGTACGATGATAAGATCGTCACAATGCAGTACCTGATAAGTGCTTATAAATGTGCATAGAAAGGGAAGCACAATATGTTGGCCTGAAACCTGCCATATATTCACATACAATAGAGAAAACTTGGCACTCAGAAAGTTACAGTGAAAAATAGATAATTTCTTTAGTAGGCAATCTGTGTTAAATTAATGTTTCAGTCCTACATTGGACCTTCATCAGAACTGTACAGAACACAAAAATAAAAATGAAAACAAAATAAACAGTGAGCAAGATCATAAAATGTATACATATACAAACAATTTCAAAGTGATACGTTAAGCGCTTTACAAATTTTGGGAACGTCTGATAGAGTGGAACATCCATAAGTCATAGGGTAATATCTTGTCCCTTGTAATTAAGTAAGTACAATAAATTCCTTTGGGAGGTAAGTAGAAAAATGATCATACACTATACAGTGAGATATACTGACTTGAGGGATATAAAGTAAAGAATATGCTGTGCATAGGTGGTCACCAAATTGGGCTTGCTTATTTGATTCACAAATTTGTACGTTTAGATTTGTTTTATGCTCCTATACTTATTTGCATGATCGATTGGTTTATATTTTGAGGCTATGAAAATGATTTTTCAGAACAAAACTGTGTGAATGTATGGCAGGTTTCAGGCAGGCAGGTTTGTGACTATCTTATCATTGTAAAACTACATTACTGTGGTTCCCCTGTTTTTTTGGCTAGCATTTTGGAAGAGGATTGTTGGTCCTTACTGTTATGATTTGGTAGCTGAGGAGTGCAGGTAAAAAAGGCAATACACCAGAGCAGTTGGAATCTATGAGATTGCAGTACCCTGACTAACCACCACAACTAGAGGCAGCCGTGGAGAGTTCCTACGTTGGTCCTAGACGCCTCGTCACAGCCTGAGAAACTAACTATACCTAAGGATAGAAAGATGAAAGCTATCTGCCCCGGAGCAGATCCCCAAAGAACATAGAAAGCCCCCAAACATGTAATGGCGGTTAGACAAGAAGAAATACTGACACAGACAGAAAATAGTATGAGCAAACGTTGGGGCCCAAACTATCTAAATAGAAAAGGATAGGAAGGGCACTTACTGCAATCCCAAAAAACCCTGAAAAGCACCAACTCTACTAATTTCAAAAACACCTGAGATCACACGATGTAATGTATGGTGTACAGTTCATATAGCGTCTTGTGCTTGGGTGCGAGGAAAACACATGAGACACAGGTTTGATATAGAAGGACTTGTATTACTTCATACAAGTGGCAAAAATGGTCACACAGTTTGCAGGTACAGAAGCAGGAGACACAGCAGGCCAGAGTAACTTAAGCTCAGCAATAACTCTCCAACACAGGTTCAGGATCTCTTCTCTGTTACCGTAATTCCATGCAAACGTGGATTTATCAAATAGCACGTTTCCAGAGTCCACAAGTGTTCCAAAGTTCCTCAGTAGGAAATAGCTGGAGTACAAAGTCCAAGGTTTTCCAGGAGTCAGGTCACAGGCTCACTGCAGGCTTGATTCTGAAGCACTGATTGCTCAGCTGAGGCTGCTTAAGAAGCAAGAGGGAGAGAATCAGGGCGGGAACATGAAAGCTGGAAACTCCATATTGACTGAGGGCAAGATAGCTGCAGCAAGACAGAAAGCAAAATGACTGACGGAAAAAACTGAGTTTCAAGAAACATGTACAAAGAACCTTACACACGACCTCTACCACCTAAATTAGTTCTCTGGTGTAACAAAATCAAAACAGCAGCCACTGAAAAAACTGGAAAAAGCAAATGTACAAAACATCAGTGGCTGAACTAAACTGAGAGGGCAAAAGCCCCCGGAGGGGACCCTGAAGGCCCCCACGGAAGTGCAGGACAAAATGCAAAAATAAAGCACAAAAACAAAAAGAAGAAAATGTCTTATCTGTTAGCAGGAGATGCAGACACGACACAGCAGGCTACAAAGGAAACAGGAATCAAGGATTGAGACCAGAACAATTGATCACCGGCAACCCTGATGGGAAGGTGACTCCCTTATATAAGACCAGTCAGAAACACCTGATTCCCAATCCTCACTGGACAGTCCAGTACCGCTTGTAACCACCAGAGGGAGCCTCTGCTCAGAACTCAATTCAAGTCCATTCACAACAGTACCCCCCCCTTGAGGAGGGGTCACCGAACCCTCACTTGAGTAACCAGGTCGATCAGGATGAGTTCTATGATACGCACGGATGAGTCTCCTAGCATGGATGTCCGAAGCAAACACCCAAGAATTGTCTTCCTGACCATAACCTCTCCACTTAACCAAATACTGGAGTTTCCGTCTAGAAAAACGAGAATTCAATATTTTCTCAACCACAAACTCCATATTGCCCTCAACCAGAACAGGGTCAGGAGGCAAAGCAGTAGGAACCACTGGCTCAACAAACCTCTTCAACAAGGACTTGTGGAACACGTTATGGATCTTAAATGTCCCTGGAAGAAGCAAACGAAAAGAAACAGGATTAAGAATCTCCATGATCTTATAAGGTCCAATGAACCTAGGCTTAAATTTAGGAGATGCCACTCTCATAGGAATATTTTTTGAGGACAACCAGACCAAGTCCCCCACTTTAAACCGAGGACCATCAGTCCTATGCCGGTTAGCAAACCGCTGGGCCCTCTCCTGAGAGAGGGACAACCTCTCCACTACCTGGTCCCAAATCTGTTGCATACGCTCAACAACAGAGTCAACACCTGGACAGGCAGAAGCCTCCTTCTGTCCTGAAGAAAATCGAGGGTGAAACCCAGAATTACAGAAAAATGGAGACATCAAAGTGGCAGAGCTAGCCCTATTATTAAGAGCAAACTCAGCCAAAGGCAAAAAAGAGACCCAGTCATCCTGATCAGCAGACACAAAGCATCTTAGATAAGTCTCCAATGTCTGGTTTGTTCTCTCAGTTTGACCATTGGTCTGAGGATGAAACGCCGAGGAGAAAGACAACTGAACACCAAGCTTAGAACAAAAGGTCCTCCAAAATCTGGAAACAAACTGGACTCCTCTGTCAGACACAATGTTCTCAGGAATGCCGTGTAAACGAACCACGTGCTGAAGGAACAAAGGCACCAATTCAGAGGAGGAAGGCAACTTAGGTAATGGCACAAGATGTATCATCTTGGAAAACCTATCACAAATCACCCAGATGATGGTCATTCTCTGAGAAACAGGGAGGTCGGAAATGAAATCCATAGAGATATGGGTCCATGGTCTCTTGGGCACAGGCAATGGCATCAACAAACCACTAGAGCGAGACAAGGCTTGGAGCGAGAGCAAGTCCCGCAGGACTGCACAAATTCCCTGACATCACGAGACAAGGTAGGCCACCAAAAGGACCGACTAACCCAGTCTCTGGTACCAAAAATTCCGGGATGACCGGCCAACGCGGAACAATGAATCTCAGACATCACACTCTTTTTCCACTGGTCCGGGACAAACAATTTCCCAACAGGGCAGCGCTCGGCCTATCCTCCTGACACCCCTCCAGAGCCAGTCTCAAATTGGGCGAGATGGCGGAAAGAACTACACCTTCTTTCAAAATAACAGAAGGATCAGATACCTCAGGAGAGTCCGCAAGGAAACTCCTCGAGAGGGCATCTGACTTAAAATTCTTAGTGCCAGGAAGAAAGGAAACCACAAAATTAAAACGTGTGAAAAACAAGGCCCACCTGGCCTGTCTAGGATTAAGTCGCTTGGCAGATTCCAGATAAACCAGATTCTCATGGTCAGTAAGGACCACCACCTGATGTTTGGCTCCCTCCAGCCAATGTCTCCACTCTTCAAAAGCCCACTTCATGGCCAATAACTCCCGATTACCCACGTCATAATTTCGTTCAGTAGGAGAAAATTTTGAGAGAAAAAGGCACAAGGGTTACTTTTAGAGGTCTCTGGATCTCTTTGGGACAAAACGGCACCTGCCCCAATTTCAGAGGCATCAACCTCCACCTGAAATGGCAGAGAAACATCAGGCTGCCGTAGAACAGGAGCAGAAGTGAATCTCTGCTTAAGTTCCTGAAATGCAGAGACTGCCTCAGGAGGCCAATTCACCACATCAGAACCCTTTTTGGTCAAATCAGTTAATGGTTTAACAATAACCGAGAAATTACCAATAAATTTACGATAAAAATTGGCAAAACCCAAAAATCTTTGAAGAGCCTTTAATGAAGTAGGTTGGACCCAATCACAGATGGCCTGAACCTTGACCGGGTCCATTTCAATAACAGATGGGGACAAAATGAATCCCAAAAATGAGATCCTCTGTACGCCAAAAAGACACTTTGATCCCTTCACATACAGAGCATTCTCTCTCAAAATCTGGAATACAGTTCGAACATGTTTCACATGAGAGTCCCAGTCATTAGAAAAAATCAAGATATCATCCAAATAAACAATCAGAAATTTATCCACAAAATCCCTGAAAATGTCATTCATGAAGGACTGGAAGACAGAAGGAGCATTAGTGAGCCCAAAGGGCATCACAAGGTACTCAAAATGCCCCTCAGGGGTGTTAAATGCCGTCTTCCATTCATCCCCGTGCTTAATGCGAATAAGGTTATATGCCCCCCTGAGGTCAAGCTTGGTAAACCAAGTAGCGTTTTTCACCCTGGAAAACAGGTCAGAAATCAAGGGTAACGGATATTGATATTTCACAGTAATATTGTTCAAAAGACGATAATCAATACACGGCCTTAATGAACCATCCTTTTTGGTCACAAAGAAAAAACCGGCACCTAAGGGTGAAGAGGATGGTCTGATATGACCTTTCTCCAATGACTCCTTGATGTAAGACCGCATAGTGTCATGTTCAGGTACAGACAAGTTAAAAAGGCGACCTTTAGGGAATTTACTACCAGGCACTAATTCAATAGCGCAGTCATAGCTCCTATGGGGAGGCAAAGATGCAGATTTACTTTCGCTAAACACATCAGAAAAATCAATCAAAAAGTCAGGAACCTCCTGAGCCTGGGGGAGGCAGAAAAAACAGGAGTGTTGGTATTTACACATTGGCAGCCCCAACTGGTTACAGACACAGATTTCCAATCCAAAACAGGATTATGAGACTGTAACCAAGGGAAACCCAGCACGATAATGTCATACAGATTATACAGAACCAAAAATTTGCAGCTCTCCTGATGATCAGGTTCAACCCTCATTATCACCTGAGTAGAGAACTGAGGTTTATTCTCAGCCAAAGGGGTAGAATCGATCCCCAGTAGGGGAATAGACTTCTGTAGGGGTATCAAGGGAAACCCGCAACGTTTAGCAAAATCAAAATCCATCAGGTTAATAGCTGCTCCCGAATCAACGAAAGCCTGAGCAGAAAATGAGGACAGAGAGCATATCAGAGTAACAGTTAATAAAAACTTAGTCTGAACACTACCCAAGACAACTGAGCGTGCAAAACGTCTTCCCCGCTTAGGGCAGACTGAAATAGCATGAGAGGCATCACCACAGTAGAAACATAACCCATTGCGCTTTCGAAACTCATGACGCTGTGCCCCAGAAACCACTCTATCACACTGCATGGTTCAGAAGCAGGTTCACAAGACAACACTATTCCACGCATACTTCTCCGCTCACGCAAACGTCTGTCAATTTGAATCGCTAATGACATAGAATCATTGAGACCAGAGGGGACAGGGAATCCCACCATAACATCCTTTACATTATCTGACAGACCCTTCCGAAAAAGGCTGCCAAAGCGTCGTCATTCCATTTGGTCAGGACTGCCCACCTACGGAATCTCTGACAGTATAACTCAGCGTCATCAAGCCCCTGATTTAATGCCAACAAGGCTTTTTCAGCTTGATCAGTGACATTAGGCTCATCGTACAATAACCCCAAGGCCTGAAAAAATGCATCAACATCACTCAAAACAGGATCCCCAGGTGTCAGGGAAAAAGCCCAATCCTGAGGATCGCCCGCAGGAGAGAGATGACAATTTGAACCTGCTGCGCTGCGTTCCCTGAGGACTTAGATTTTAAGGCAAAAAACAATTTACAATTATTTTTGAAATTCAGAAACTTGGCTCGATCCCCCAAAAATAAATCTGGCATGGGAATCCTAGGTTCCACAACAGGCAACCTAGCAAGATAGGTAGCAATACTCCGAACCTCAGTGGCAAGTTGATCCACACGGCCAGACAACTGTGCAAACTCCATTGAGAGAAAAAAAAATCCTCCCCAGCACCCAGAGATACAGAGGGAAAAAAAAAAAAATGCAACAAACAGAAAAATATCTCTACAACTCTGACAAACCTTTTTAATTCTTTCACAATAATTTTCCCTTTGTGATACCATATAAATTTCATTTTGGCAGTGATACTGATTATGTTTGGTAGCGAGGAGGCAGTAAAAAAAGGCAATACACCAGAGCAAGTATGGATCTATGAATGCAGCACCTGAACTAACACCACAACTAGGCAGCCGTGGAGGCTTCCTACGTTGGTCCATAGACCTTCGTCACAGCCTGAAATACTACTATACTAAAGATAGAATAGGGAAAGCTATCATGCCCCGGAGCGATATCCCAAGAACATAAACCACCCAAACATGTTAATGGCGGTTAGACATGAGAAATATGACACAGACAGAAAATAGTATGCTGCACACGTTGGGGCCCAAACTTTTAAATAGATATTTTATAAAAGGATAGGAAGGGCACTTACTGCAATCCCAAAAAACCTTTAAAAGCACCAACTCTACTAATTTCAAAAACACCTGAGATCACACGACCTCTACCACCTAAATTAGTTCTCTGGTGTAACAAAATCAAAACAGCAGCCACTGAAAAAACTGGAAAAAGCAAATGTACAAAACATCAGTGGCTGAACTAAACTGAGAGGGCAAAAGCCCCCGGAGGGGACCCTGAAGGCCCCCACAGAAGTGCAGGACAAAATGCAAAAATAAAGCACAAAAACAAAAAGAAGAAAATGTCTTATCTGTTAGCAGGAGATGCAGACACGACACAGCAGGGTACAAAGGAAACAGGAATCAAGGATTGAGACCAGAACAATTGATCACCGGCAACCCTGATGGGAAGGTGACTCCCTTATATAAGACCAGTCAGAAACACCTGATTCCAATCCTCACAATCTTCACTGGACAGTCCAGTACCGCTTGTAACCACCAGAGGGAGCCTCTGCTCAGAACTCAATTCAAGTCCATTCACAACACCTTACATGGAATCCCTGGTCATTCTCAGCCTTTTTGTTTTTTAGTTGTTTCTACTAATTTTGCTGTTTTTTGTGTTTATCAATAAAATTTATTGGATTTTTTTATTGATGACTTTTTCATGCACACTTCTTTCTTTCTTCACCTTTCAGTTATAGAGGCGCAGCCAGCGCAGCTTCAGTCACCGCTCAGTACATGGTTAACGGCAGCTGTAACCGTGCCCCGTCACTGACTGATAACTGGCTCAGCACTGATTGACGCCAAGCTGGCTGTCAGAATGTGCGCCAAAACCAGTGTTACTGGCGGACCCAGTCCAACAACTAGTAGGGAAATGTATTACTGCTTTATGGGATTTACAGACTGAAAACACACAATGTGAATTTGGTGAAAAAGGCAATTTTTTTGAATTATGAACAAAAAAGTGACCTGTATGGAAAAGCCTAGGTTTGAAAGATAAGTGAAGTTTTAGTAGTATATTGAGATTAAAATGACTTATCTCAACCCTATTGATATATAAGCCAAACGGTAATCAATAACCACACAGACAAGTAACTGATGTATTTGTATACGATGCTCCCAAAACAACATTAATATTTCACAAGAGAGACATAAAACAAATGCATTAACTTTTCCTTCTTGCAACCTCCATTCAGTCGGTTACAGAAAAGAAATAATGTTTGAATCTACTTAAAGAGTAACCTCTATTTTAATTTTTATTTAATAAATTAATAGTTTACGTGAAATAATAAAAAAAACCTTTGTCATATATCTTATCAGAGAAATTTGCTTCTTTCTTCGCCAGGACTGATCTTTCATTTTCAACATTTTCAACATTTTCAATTCACAGGTCAGATGGCAGTTGCTGCTAATAAGATTCTATGTAGATGGTAAAGAAGAGAGGAGCTAGATTAGGAGTTTTCCTCCATCTCCAGTCTATATAAAATCTTATCAGTAGCAAATCTCAGTTTCTATCTCAGTAATGTAAAAATCTGTCTTCACTGAATACAGATTTTACCTGTGAATTGAGAATTTTAAAAATGAGTGATCAGTCCTGGAAGAGAAAGAAGCAGATTTCTCTGATAAGATATATTACATTTTTTTTATTTTCATGTGTACTATTGACTTATAGGATGAATTCACATGCTACAGATTCTGAGACTGAAAATGTTCCTGTGATCTGAAAAACTATTCAGATGACTTGAACCCTTGCAGAACTTTCTACAAAAAATTCTCAGCTACACAGTTTTCCAGACAGCAGTAGAGATTATCCAATACTATACTAAGAGTTAATTTGTATTAGGTTTTAATGCATATATATAATTCAGAATATAAAACAGACATTTCAAATCAATAAATATGTACCTATGTCCACAGTCAAGTGCACAGCAAATAGCATCAGGAAGGGGAAGATGCCACTACATTCATAAGACATCTAGAATAGATGGTGGAAATATCACGTTTTTAGGTCTCATGCACACATCAGTATTTTTGCATCAGTGTTTGTATGCCAAAGCCAAGAGTGGAACTTAGGCTGGGGTCACACTTGCGAGTGTGATGCGAGAAACTCGCGAGAGTCTCTTGTATCAATACCCGGCACTTATTTCTCCGGTCCTAAGTGATGGCAGCAGTGCCGGGTATTGGTGCGAGAGACTCATGCAAGTTTCTCGCATCACACTCGCAAGTGTGACTCCGGCCTTACAGAGCAAAACTATAATTGAAAGACTGACACCTGTTTTATGTTTTGGCATAGAAATACTGATGCAAAATTAATGACATGTGCCTAAGGCCTTAGGGTATGCGCAAACGATCAGTAAACACTGCGGGTTGGACCCTGAGTACTTATGCAGTGTCTAGATGTTACAGCATAGTGGATAGGATTTCAAGAAATCCCATGCCCACAATTCTTCCACAGACGCCCACGGCTCACCCGCGGAGAGAGACATGTGGCGCATCTCTCCAGACACCAGACTATTTATCTTGTGGAGAAGCTAGTAGCCGCAAGAGAAATTTCACCGATAGATAGTATTGGACGTGGTGATTCCGCACGGTTCAGTGAACACATGCGGATTCACCTGCGTTCAATAGACAGCAGCACTTTAGACGCAGCAAACATGTGGCTGCATCCAAAGCGCTGCTAGCTCCGGATTGTCTGCACATACCCTTAGGATAAAATTTTCATTGTTGAAATCTGCTCGACTCTTCCCATTATGATCTACTAACTAATATATTGCAAAATCACGAGGGGAAAATCTTTTTCTACAATCACCAGTAGAGCTCATTCACACATCACTTTTTCATGTACCAGTTCTATTGGTGTTTTTCACAGATGGCACTCATACCCAGTATAGACTTGGGGCTGTTCAGTGATTTTTTGCTGACCGAGTGGTTTGTGCAAAATCGCAGAGACATGTCCTATATTGATCAGAGTGTCGGATCAAACTTGGCCATGAAAGTCTATGGGTCTGTGAAAAAAATCAGACAGCACTCGGATGCCATCGGAGATGCCACAGAAGGTGGATACATTTTTATTTTTACCAGTGAAAAAAGTAATGAAACTCTGATATCACACTGATGAAAACCTCTGATGAAACTTGGTCCGTTTTGCTCGTGCATCAGAAAAACTGATGTCTGAATGAGGTTTAAGGCAGGACACCAGCAATTAGTGCATACATATTCAGCTGATGGGCTATATCCACTAAAATGCACATGAAAGTTCACTAAATAAGGAGTCATTACAAGCTTTTCTTTCAGCACTGTGTATTACCTTTGAGAGCATAGTGTGCCCTATTACTTTCCATTACGTGAAGGAAAAAGAGATAACTTCAGGGTTTACTATTACCTTCAGAAAAGCAAGGTATGTTGTCCTGACTTCATCTGGAGCACAATCCTCTCCTGGTTTGCATGGTGCAGGCAGATGTTTTCAGACAAACACCATGAAATGCTGCCCTTTATGGCTCTCACATTTCCTTGCCTGCCTGTGTATTTGCATAGCCTGCGCAGTTTATCACTTAGCACATGCTGCTTGCAGATACTGCTGCTTGCTTTTCGCGGATCAAAAAAGTGTTTCTGTGGATCGCACCTCTCATAATTCCACAACAATACATAATAGTGTTCATCCTGCTCCACTGCGGAGAGCAAAAATGGGCAGAAAACAAAAAGGATTCATTCAGAAATAGCGTGCACAGAAAACAAGCCAAGTCCTCAGTGGCCTGTGGAGAGCAAAGATTAAAGCCCAAAGAGTGACAGTGGTATATACCTTTGTGATGCCCACTTTGTGCTCTCCGGGAGACAGAATTATGGTTAATCAGGAAAGACTGCTTATTCTCTGATAGAGAAATCACACTTTCAAATGTCATGTTACGATTCTACAGCAAATCTCCTTTGTGTCAGATGGGATTAGTTGTCATGCGACACAACACATCTTGAATGAAAATATCCTAAACTAATAACAGTGCGTTACATTTGTCCTTTACCATAAATTCTCTCTTATATTTAAAGGGAACCTGTCATGAGATTCATCCTGCCCGAACTACAGGTTGTATGAATCAGACACGGGCTGCGTTATTATAAGCGTGTATGTTTTAGGGCTCTCTCCCATTTGTGATTAAATTGAACAAATGCAATCGGATTAAAAATTGGATTGCATTCGTACCAATTTAATCCTATGCATGTGTTCTCAGTGTTTTTTTTTTTTCTTGCTCCGATAGGATCGATGCTGCGATTGCATACCAAATTCGGATCGCACGCACCCATATACAGTGGGTACGGAAAGTATTCAGACCCCTTTTTCAGTTTTTCTTTATTAATAAATTTGCAAAAATTTCTACATTTCTGTTATTTTTTAGTCAAAATGGGGTGCAGAGTGTACATTAATGAGAAAAAAATGAACTTTTTTGAATTTACCAAATGGCTGCAATGAAACAAAGAGTGAAAAATTTAATGAATACTTTCCGTACACACTGTACTATGATGACAGTTGTTTTAGGTGCAGATCAGCTCCTTTTGACCTTTTTCATCTGTCAATATAAAGGCAATTTTCCATATGCCCAACCCTTTTATTTTTGCTAGATAATCCCCAATCAGAGCTGTCTGGCAGCCACTTTCTATGCACTAATCATGGGAATGGGAATCAGCGCAGATGTTAAATGACAGCTATTGTATGTGTATGAATAGCTTTAGTTGCAAACTAGGGTACAATTAAAAACATCTGTATTACACCTCCATGTGTTACAACTGCTGGTATATTTGTCTGCCATCTACTGTACAGTATGTATAAGATATTTCAATTGTTTTGTTTCTGGATGAATATGATATACCTTATCTTTTATTTTTTCCTTAGAATTTTCATTTCAAAGCAGGATGTGATCAAAAACCTCTTACATGGATTTATGTCTGCATTTACACAGGACGTTGTAATAATTGCATGATTTCATGTATGTTTAACGCTTAAAAAGACATAATTTATAACTTAACTGAATCTAAATGTAGTTTTTTTGTGTACTGTTAATATTTTTTAACATTTTGTACAGTTATTTCTTTGCATGGTATTTTATCTTTACTGCATGTCGGACAGCCCAGGAATTTACAGGAACTGGAGGCTTTTTGCCAAGAAGAGTGAGCAGCTTTACCATCTGAGAAAACAAAGAACCTCATCCACAACTACCACAAAAGACTTCACACTTTCATTGATGTTAGAGGGGGCAATACACGATATTAAGAAATGGGTTATGTGAACTTTTGATCAGGGTCATTTGGATGTTTTGGGTTGTCATCATGATTTAAAAAGAGAAAATACAGTAATTTGACAATAAATGGCTTCACCCAACTACTAACCATGAGTGCAGAAAAAGTTTTGGTGTTATCATTCATATTCTCTGAAAAAATGCCAAGAAAGCAAAAATTCTGGGTATATAAACTTTTGAGCACAACTGTAGTACAGGCTGCAATTGATGAGCAGACACCCATTGGCAGCAGCTGGCACATGACACAACAAATCATGTCACTCTTAAGGTACTGCCACACTTAGCGATCTGGTTAGCGATCTCAATAACGACGCAAGCTAATGAGATCATTTGTGTGATCTCTTTTAGGTCGCTAGTAGCTGCCAAACAGGAGAGCTCATAAACGACTCATCAGCGGTCAGCGATCTTTTTAACGACTTTGGCGGTCGTTAGGATGTCATTAGCATGTACTGAGCACTTCTTAGGCTATGGTTCCACGGTCCGGAACCATAGCGCTTTTGACGGAGCGGAAATTCCGCTCCGTCTAAGCCCCGCCCCCTTTCTGACGCGCGATCTTTCCGGAGGTGTTCAGGACACCTCCGGAACACCTCCGGAAAGAGCGCAGGGCTGCATAGCCCTGTGTTAATTATGTTGCGGCGACGCACCGTCGCCGCAATACGCGAGGACATGCTGCGGTCTAAAAAGACGCGCCGCATGTCCGTTTACGCAGGTTTGCCACCTGCGTATTGTTACGCATAGTGGAGACGGGATTTCTTGAAATCCCCTCCACTATGCTGTAACATCTGGACGCTGCGTGTTTGGCGCTGCGCCAGCGCACAGCGCCAAACACGCAGCGTTTCCTGACCGTGGAAACTCACCCTAATTCATAGGAATTTCCAGCATCGCTCCTGCTCTCTGCGTCCTGCTAGCCTGCTTTGCAACTTCTGCGATCCTCTCTGTGACGCAAAAGAGAACTTACAGATATTGCGATCCATTCCGTGACGCTAAACACCATATGCGTCACAAACGAGGTCGCTCGTCGTTCGCAAAAGGTGCCAAACAGCGATATAGGCTCACCAGCGGGTCGCCAACGATCAAAAAACGATCCAGAACGCTAGTGAGCGATCAGCGACATCACAGCAGGAGCCACATCGTTGCTACATGCCACACACAACGAGGTCGCTAACGAGATCGCAAAATAGTGATGTTTTAGTGATCTCGTTTGCGATCTCGTTTAGTGTGGCATACCCTTTAGGAGAACAGCTGTGCTGACAGGCATAGTGCCATTGTAGGAGGTGAGTATCAAGTGGTTTTATCTTAACTGGGGTCATAAATGGTTAAACAGGGGTTGTCCAGGTGTTGACAAACCCTTTCCTCTGTTTATCCTCCTGGAAATATTTGAATAGGTCTGGTCTACCAGGGGACATTTATTTTGACTTTAGAAGCTGGTCTTGCATATTCAAGTGGGTGTGAGTGATGAAGGGCATGACAAAGAAGAGCAAAATTTGCTCTAGCTAATTTTCCTTGATAGAAGAAAGGTTAAGCAATATTATATGTGGGCTGCTGAAGTTTGTGTGCAAGTGCTGTATTTTAATCCCAGTCCAACCATGTATATACATATATATGTACATTTTGTGTCACTTCCCTCTACATTAGTCACAAAAAGAAATCCAAAAATACAAAGAAATCCCAAATGTAGAGCAGAAAAAAATGGATGAAAACAAGAGAGTGGAGAAAAAAAATAAACATCCAATAGTAAAAGTCAAATATAAATAATGTATATAGTTATATTAAGTACCAGCAACAGATTAGTAACTATACATAAAGTAATAAATTAATATAAAAACATTATATGAGATATAGTATAACAAACTACTGGCCCAAAATAATCAAAAGTCTGATAACATGATTCTGAAAGGTGAAAATCAGGTCACAACATAATTCTAGAAAGTACTGTAGTGTTACTTGATGACATGATACCGATAGGTGTAACCCTTTTAGTACAAACAACCCTAGTATATGTGATTGTACCAAGTGCTAGCATCAGACTAATGGCCATACTTTAATAAAATTAATATAAGGTCATGATGTAAGGTACAGCAAAATCAATCACTAGCCAAAAAACAATCACCAATCTGATCATGACATGATTTAAAAAATAGAATTACCTGATGACATGATGTTGATAAGAATAGGATCTGTAGTACAGACACCTCAACAAGTGTTTCGCAATCTTCATCAGGAGTTTGGAACATAGGATGTTATAATCTTTAAAAAGCCTCACTTATTTAACCTTGTTTGTTCTCCTTGGGATTCCTTTTGGGCCATGTTAAATATATGACCTCTATGAGATGAATATAACTAGGTCAAAACATTCCACATCATTCCCCCTTTCCTTTTGTCTGAGTATGTGTGTTTGTTTGCTTGTTAAATTTTACTCTTTATCTACTTGAAAATTTTTAACTATTACTATTGTATAAGATTGGTTGTTAACCTATAAATGATAGTGAAAAATCTAAAATGACCATTTTTTCTTTTCCTGTAAAATTTGAAAAATTTCAATAAAAATTGCAATTTAAAAAAAAAGCTTCACTGAAACTGGATGATCAATTTCACTGGAGTTTTATATAGTTTGATTTTTTATAATCATTTTTATTCACACATTTCTCAATTTGGGTTTTATAGGTTTAATTAATACATTACAGACAATTTCAAAAATATATTAATCAATGGAATTTTATTTAGCAGAACATACTGTAAATATAAGAGACATTTATGGTACATTTGACTAAGCATCCGTGATTGCCTACTCTTTTTGAAGAATGATACATACTAAAACAGTATTTTGACATGTATGCAGTAATTATCCATGTGTGGATACAGAATTAGACACAAAGTAAAATGCATCATATTAACTATCAGAATGTTTGCCCCTGTGTGTGACAGGTGAATGACGTACAGTAATTGCTCAGCTGCTGGGTCTTATACTGTATGTGTACATTGCCCTTTCTCTCTTCAAGAAAGTGACTTTGTTTGAGAGCATGTCTATTTAGAGTACATGGATGCTTATCAAACACTTTATTAGTTCTTCCCTGTCTATGTGAAGTGTACAAACAGAAGAAACAGAATACAGCATCCTAAACATCCTGCCATCATGCTTTATTGCACAGACCTCTGACAGCGGCTTTGTAGGTTACTCTATTGATCATTTAAAAGGACAATAAGTCACCTGAGTAACATAGCATGAAGATATGACTTTATCCTCCAAGACTGGTTCATGCACCCTTCAAGGTTGATTGAATCATTTAGACTGAAGCATGCAAGCCATTTCAAGGTAAATGCAGCATAAAAATGTTTTTACCTGACATCTGCTTATCCCAAAAATTCTGGTAATCCAGTATTAGTATCCCAGTCTGCAGGATAAGCTTCTGTTTCAAGAATTTTGAAATCAGACACCTCAATGAAGAACTGATTTGGACAACTCACTGGACTTGTTCTATTTATTTTTCTTTGCACATTGTGCATAATTTTTATCTTTACTGTTCTGATCATTTTATTTTTGCAATTTATCACAGTTTTCTGTAGTCTATATATAACTCTACTAGACATATGACATTTCTGACATCCAAATATATATTCACTTCTTACAATAACATGTTGTGTAATACTTGCTTGTGTTATATGAATATGCGTGTGGATAATATGCTCATGAATTTTTCCATATATGTACTTGTACAGTGAGTGTAATACAAGTGCTATTTGTGGCGACACATTAGGCCTCTTTCACACTTCAGTCGTTTGACGTCAGTTCAAATCCGCCTGAGAGTGAAAAAAAACGGATCCGTTGTAATTTTCAAAAACGGATGCAGCGTATCAGTTTTTAGATGGATCCGTTATGAACTTTTGAACCTGAGAGAGAGAGTGAGAGAGATTTTCCAGCAGCATTTTTTGCATACAATAACGGATCCACTGTCGGATTCCACCAAAAACGGATGAAGACGGATCCGCCACCCATAGGCGTCCATTATACAAAAAGGCGGATCCATTTTTTTCACGCTTTGACGGATTTTGACTGACGTTGAACGACTGAAGTGTGAAAGAGGCCTTAAAGGGGTTTCTCTAATTAAAGCTTTCCTTTACAAAATTTATACAATGTATCTTTTAATTTTTCCAATGGCGTTATTCTGGTTCCATTTTTTGTGCGCCTTGCTGTGTGCATGTGCTGTACATATGTTAATACTGTACATAAGTACTATCTATTTAAAAACTCTATTTTGGTTCCAGTCCTGAGTGCTATGTAGTGCCCATGAATGGTCTGTACACCTCATTGACTTCTGGACTCATGGCACCATGTGACCAAAGTCCACATGTCGTCATCTCTGACTTCTTCCAGGGGCAGTGTTGTGGGTTTGCATTCCACAAGCTGGAAACTAGAAGTCAGATGGTCATCTGTGAGGTGTTGGAGACACGCTATGCGTTGATTACACATTGTGTTCTTGTCTTTTATTGACTGAGCATACCTACTACATCTGTCCTAATAGGATGACAGGCAATATTTTAGTAGTACACATTCATCAGCCTCCCCAACACTCCACCGATGAAGCAGGGTGAAACGTGCGTTGGGGTAAGGGGACACATGGGCAGACTATTGTTGTCACTGCTTGTCTCGTTAACCCTTTCCTCCTCGGAATGTGGTACCAGAGAGAATAAGACACAGACACAGAGTATGCGTCAATAAACTCTGCTCTTTATTGCTGGATACCGGATTTGTATACATCCCTGAAGCAGGAAACGGAATTACCATATATGGCGGTTAATATAACATCACTAAAACACGTAGAATACTGATTCTAACCGAAAACTCCATTCTTGCCCTTGTCTCCCAGAACTACTCAGGCGGGCGGGGATGTATTGACTAAAATGAGGAACATCTTATCTTGTCTTCTGGTACTCATCAGCCTGTCTAAAAGAGAACAAGGCCACTGAGTTAAAAAGAAAAATGCTGGTTCAGCTCTAACAAGAAAAATGCTGGTTCAGCTCTAACACTATCATCTATATCAGCGATTATAAAAACAAGGATTTACTCCTATTTGCAATCAGTATGAAGATACTCTTACTTGTATTTTACACGGTATTATCATTGGTATACTAATGATTTCTGTGTACTAAAGTTGAGCATTAAAGGGAATCTGTCTGCAGGTTTTTGCTACCTCATCTGAGAGCAGCATAACATTGGAAATGAGACCCTGGGTCCAGCTATATATCACTCAGTTTACTGAGTGGAGCAATTGTGATACAATCAGAGTTCTTAGATGTAGTATGTAGCAGAGCTGAGAAAGCTAACCCCGCCTACACCAGGCTCTGTATGTACATTGTCTATTGACATTTAGGTGCTTATCAGAGGAGGGGGTGGACTAGCAAGCACGTGTCATGTAGTCTGGACAATGATAATCATCCATTGATAAAACCTAAAACCTTCACTGTAAGTAAACAGCAGCACACAGCCGGACATGTGACACATACAACCCCTGGCAAAAATTATGGAATCACCGGCCTTGGAGGATGTTCATTCAGTTGTTTTATTTTGTTGCAAAAAAACAGACCACAGACATGGCACAAAACTGAAGTCATTTCAAATGGCAACTTTCTGGCTTTAAAAAACACTAAATGAAATCAAGAACAAATAATGTGGTAGTCAGTAAATGGTTACTTTTTTTAACCACGCATAGGGGAAAAATTATGGAATCATTCAATTCTGAGTGAAAAAATTATGGAATCATGAAAAACAAACACAAAAACACACCAACACATCACTAGTATTTTGTTGCACCACCTCTGGCTTTTACAACTGCTTGCAGTCTCTGAGGCATTGACTTAATGAGTGTCAAACAGTACTCTTCATCAATCTGGCTCCAACTTTCTCTGATTGCTGTTTCCAGATCATCTTTGCAGGTTGGAGCCTTGTCATCAACCATTTTCTTCAACTTCCACCAAAGATTTTCAATTGGATTGAGATCCGGACAATTTGCAGGCCATGACATTGACCTTATGTGTCTTTTTTCAAGGAATGTTTTCACAGTTTTTGCTCTATGGCAGGATGTATTATCATCTTGAAAAATGATTTCATCATCCCCAAACATACTTTCATTTGATGGGATAAGAAAAGTGTCCAAAATAGCAACATAAACTTGTGCATTTATTGAAGATGTAATGACAGCCTTCTCCCCAGTGCCCTTACCTGACATGCACCCCCATATCATCAATGACTGTGGAAATTTGCATGTTCTCTTCAGGCAGTCATCTTTATAAATCTCATTGGAATGGCACCAAACAAAAGTTCCAGCATCATCACCTTGCCCAATGCCGATTTGCGATTCATCACTGAATACATGGGCGTACCCAGGATCAAAACTAGGGGGGGGCAAGCCATGGTCGTTCAGGTTGTAAGATATAAGAACAAAAAATGTGAATAAAACGAAAATGAACGCCATACACAACATAATTCCTTATACCAAGACCAATAATATCACATACAAGGAGAAATACCACCATGATCAATCCTATTATGTAAACAATTCATTGATTTTAGGCTTACCTTTGCAGTCTTCTCTTCTGTTCAGCAGGGGGACTTCAAGCTCATGCGTGTTTATCACACACTGACACTGAGCCATTCACACTGCCCTTTCTAAACACAGCAATTGGATTGATCTTTAGGGGAAAAAAAATGAATGATAGATAGATAGATAGATAGATAGATAGATAGATAGATAGATAGATAGATAGATAGATAGAAAACCAGACAAATTGGAGGCAGCACATAGTTTGTAGTGAAAAAAAAAGCTATTTAATAAGGTCAAAAGGCGACATTTCGGTCCAAACAACACAAACCTTTCTCAAGCCTTGAGAAAGGTTCTGTTGTTTGGACCAAAACGTCGCCTTTTGGTCTTATTAAACAGCTTTTTATTCACTACAAACGGTGTGCTGCCTCCAATTTGTCTGGATTTCTATAATTGATGTTTGGTATTTGCCTGGGGGGCTCTGCACCAGGACTCTTTCTTTGTGCTGCTCTAATTTTCTTCTTTTTAGATAGATAGATAGATGATAGATAGATTTAAGCATAGAATGCAAGCAGATTCCACCCTGAAATATGCCCCATCATTGTCCCCTTCTTGTAGTAATATGCCCCATCATTGTCTCCTTCTTTTAATAATGTGCCCCAGACCAGCACCTGTATATACATCAGCCCCAGCCCAGCCTCTGTATGTCAGATATACAGTATATTACTGTAGATATAGACTGTACGGGCTCCTGTCAGGTATATATTATAGTAGATATAGACTGTACAGGCTCCTGTCAGGTATATATTACTGTAGATATAGACTGTACGGGCTCCTGTCAGCTATATATTATTGTAGATATAGACTGTACGGGCTCCTGTCAGGTATATATTACTGTAGATATAGACTGTACGGGCTCCTGTCAGGTATATATTACTGTAGATATAGACTGTACAGGCTCCTGTCAGGTATATATTACTGTAGATATAGACTGTACGGGCTCCTGTCAGGTATATATTACTGTAGATATAGACTGTACGGGCTCCTGTCAGGTATATATTATTGTAGATACAGACTGTACGGGCTCCTGTCAGGTATATATTACTGTAGATACAGACTGTACGGGCTCCTGTCAGGTATATATTACTGTAGATATAGACTGTACGGGCTCCTGTCAGGTATATATTACTGTAGATATAGACTGTACGGGCTCCTGTCAGGTATATATATACGTAGATATAGACTGTACGGCTCCTGTCAGGTATATATTACTGTAATATAGACTGTACGGGCTCCTGTCAGGTATATATTACTGTAGATATAGACTGTACGGCTCCTGTCAGGTATATATTACTGTAGATATAGACTGTACGGGCTCCTGTCAGGTATATATTACTGTAGATATAGACTGTACGGGCTCCTGTCAGGTATATATTACTGTAGATATAGACTGTAGGGCTCCTGTCAGGTATATATTACTGTATAGACTGTATGGGCTCCTGTCAGGTATTATTACTGTAGATATAGACTGTACGGGCTCCTGTCAGGTATATATTACTGTAGATATAGACTGTACAGGCTCCTGTCAGGTATATATTATCTGTAGATATAGACTGTACAGGCTCCTGTCAGGTATATATTATGTAGATATAGACTGTAGGGCTCCTGTCAGGTATATATTACTGTAGATATAGACTGTACGGCTCCTGTCAGGTATATATTATTGTAGATATAGACTGTACGGGCTCCTGTCAGGTATATATTATTGTAGATATAGACTGTACGGGCTCCTGTCAGGTATATATTATTGTAGATATAGACTGTACGGGCTCCTGTCAGGTATATATTACTGTAGATATAGACTGTACGGCTCCTGTCAGGTATATATTACTGTAGATATAGACTGTACGGGCTCCTGTCAGGTATATATTACTGTAGATATAGACTGTACGGGCTCCTGTCAGGTATATATTATTGTAGATATAGACTGTATGGGCTCCTGTCAGGTATATATTACTGTAGATATAGACTGTACAGGCTCCTGTCAGGTATATATTACTGTAGATATAGACTGTACAGGCTCCTGTCAGGTATATATTACTGTAGATATAGACTGTACAGGCTCCTGTCAGGTATATATTATTGTAGATATAGACTGTACGGGCTCCTGTCAGGTATATATTACTGTAGATATAGACTGTACAGGCTCCTGTCAGGTATATATTACTGTAGATATAGACTGTACGGGCTCCTGTCAGGTATATATTACTGTAGATATAGACTGTACGGGCTCCTGTCAGGTTATATATTACTGTAGATAAGACTGTACGGCTCCTGTCAGGTATATATTACTGTAGATAACTGTACGGCTCCTGTCAGGTATATATTACTGTAGATATAGACTGTATGGGCTCCTGTCAGGTATATATTACTGTAGATATAGACTGTAGGGCTCCTGTCAGGTATATATTACTGTAGATATAGACTGTACGGGCTCCTGTCAGGTATATATTACTGTAGATATAGACTGTACGGGCTCCTGTCAGGTATATATTACTGTAGATATAGACTGTACGGGCTCCTGTCAGGTATATATTACTGTAGATACAGACTGTACGGGCTCCTGTCAGGTATATATTACTGTAGATATAGACTGTACGGGCTCCTGTCAGGTATATATTACTGTAGATATAGACTGTATGGGCTCCTGTCAGGTATATATTACTGTAGATATAGACTGTACGGGCTCCTGTCAGGTATATATTACTGTAGATATAGACTGTAGGGCTCTGTCAGTATATATACTGTAGATATAGACTGTACGGGCTCCTGTCAGGTATATATTACTGTAGATATAGACTGTACGGGCTCCTGTCAGGTATATATTACTGTAGATATAGACTGTACGGGCTCCTGTCCTAGGAGCACACACAGACCCCACAAGTGTGCATTAACCCCTCAGGACACAATCAGACTGCACAAGCGTGCATTCACCCCCTCAATCCCCACTACACAGCCCCAAGTATCAGACCAAGTCAACCAAAAATCTAAGGAGACATCAACCCATTAATTAATAAATCCTCTTATGTCACTGAGGACTCTGACTGACCTCAGATTTCCCTCCTGAAGCAAGCAGACGCCTGGCTGGCGCCATCAGACTGCTGAGACCAACGTATAATGTCGGCTTCTCTTCCTGGCTTTGCAGAACACGCCCCGTATTGGTATGACACTCCCCCGGGAACGATGTCACACCACTGGAAAGAGCCCATACAGTCTAGTATGTGCATCGCAGCCAGCCCAGAAGCACCTTTTAAAGGGCCGGCTGATGCGATGGCCTCATCTTGGCACGGCGCGCCCCTGCTCCTAGGGGGGGCAACGGCCCCCCCCTGCCCCACGGTGGGTACGCCCATGACTGAATATGACTTTCATCCAGTTATCCACAGTCCACGATTGCTTTTCCTTAACCCATTGTAACCTTGTTTTTTTCTGTTTAGGTGTTAATGATGGCTTTCGTTTAGCTTTTCTGTACGTAAATCCCATTTCCTTTAGACGGTTTCTTACAGTTCGGTCACAGACGTTGACTCTAGTTTCCACCCATTCGTTCCTATTTGTTTTGTTGTGCATTTCCTGTTTTGGGGACATATTGCTTTAAGTTTCCGGTCTTGACGCTTTGATGTCTTCCCTTGGTCTACCAGTCTGTTTGCCTTTTAAAACAACCTTCCATGTTGTTTGATTTGGTCCAGATTTTAAACACTGCTGCTGTGAGCAACCAAAAACTTTTGCAGCTTTGGGTATAAATGATTTACCCCTTTTAGAGTTTGATAATCCTCCCCTTTTGTTTCAATTGACATCTCTCGTGTTGAGCCATGATTCATGTCAGTCCACTTGGTCAACAGCTCCCCCAAGATTGATCACTCCTTTTTAGATGCAGACTAACGAGCAGATCTAATTGATGCAGGTGTTATTTTTGGGAATGAAAATTTACAGGGTGATTCCATAATTTTTTTCCCTCAGTATTGAGTGATTCCATTAATTTTCCCCTATGCTTGGTTTAAAAAAAAAAAACCCTTACTGACTACCAATTTTTTGTTCTTGATTTTTTTTTGTGCTTCTTAAAGCCAGAAAGTTGCCATTTTTAAAAGACTTCCTTCAGTTTTGTGCCATGTCTGTGTCTTTTTTTTTTCAACAAAATAAAACAACTGAATGAACATCCCTCCAAGGCCGGTGATCCATAATTTTTGCCAGGGGTTGTAGTTGAAATTTATGTTTTAACCTCTACTTCATGCTGTCCTCAGATTACAGATTAAAAACCTGCTGACAGATTCCCTTCAACACCATTTGCCCCTTTTTATATGCTGCATCCCTCATTATGTATTGTTTAATTAGGCCAATTTTGTATCCCGTTTTGAGATGTGCCTTGATTATGCCTCTAACAAACACGGGTGAAGCGGAGCGAGCCCTGATTGTTAACCTGTAAATGCCGCTTTCAAACTGTGACAGCGGCTTTTAACACGCTCAGGGATGGGGAACCGTCATTCCATTTTTTATCCCGGGGGGACTGTGACTGAGGGTTGCAGATGGGTTGTATGACAGTGGGGAGGGGTCTGTTGAAGACCCCATGCCTGTAAGTACAGAGCTCCTTTGAAACTATACCTGTGGGCGGGCTGCAAGGGAGACCATAATTTTTATTATATCCCGCAAAGCTATGACATTGCTGTACATAGCACAAGCGATTAGATGCCAAACGGGGTCATAATGGTGTGGGGAGGCATTTCTTTGGAGGGCCGCACAGCCCTCCTGTGCAAGCCAGAGTTACCCTTGCTGCTATTAGATACCAGGATAATATCCTCAGACCCACTGTGAGACCATATGCAGGTGCACTGGCCCTGGGTTCCTTCTGATGCATTCAATGCTCCATGTTGCGAAGTGGCCAGAGTTCCAGCAAGAGAAGGGATTGATGCAAAGGACGGGGCCCCCCGTTCCCCAAACCCGAATGTAAAACGACACATCTGG
>JARQOD010000005.1:182544921-182589879 GCA_033576555.1 Oophaga sylvatica | reverse complement strand
AACAATCAGAGGTCTCCCTCTATGGCTGTTATGCCGGATTGCTATGAGTACAACCCTGTTGTCTGCGCTCATAGCAATGCAGTAATTCTGCTACATAAAGGTGATCTGAGCATCACCTCTATGTAGCAGAGGCGATCGAGCTATGGCATCTTCTAGACTCTCATGGGGACTATTGAAGCATACTAAAAGTAAAAACAAATGTTTTAAAAAAAAAAAAAGTTCAAATCACCCCATTTTCGCCCCATTCAAAATAAAACAATAAAAAAAATCAAACATTCACATATTTGATATCACCGCGTTCAGAATCGGCTGATCTATCAATAAAAAAAAGGATTAACCTAATTGCTAAACGGCGTTGCGACAAAAAAAGTCAAAACGCCAGAATTACCTTTTTTGGTCGCTGCGACATTGCATTAAAATGCAATAATGGGCAATCAAAAGAACGTATCTGCACAAAAGTCGTGTCATTAAAAACGTCAGCTGGGCACGAAAAAATAAGCTCTCACCTAACCGGAGATCACGCAATTTTTTTTTAGTAAACTTAGATAAAGGAGAACCTAGACATGTTTGATGTCTATGAACTTATAATGACCTGGAGAATCATAATGGCAGGTCAGTTTTAGCATTTAGTGAACTTAGCAAAAAAGCCAAACAAAAAAACAAGTGTAGGATTGCACTTTTTTTGAAATTTCACTGCAGTTGAAATTTTTTTCCTGTTTTCGAGTACAAGACATGCTAAAACTAATTGAGTCTTTCAAAATTACAACTCGTCCCGCAAAAAGTAAGCCCTCACATGGTCATATTGATGGAAAAACCTCTGAAGGTGCTGATGCCACCACTGCATATCAAGTTAGGCCTCATCAAGCAATTTGTCACGGCTCCTGACAAGGAGTCAGCTGCTTTCAAGTACCTCCAAGATCTCTTTCCAAAGCTGTTCGAGGCAAAGGTCAAGGCTGGTATCTTCGTCGGACCACAGATCAAGAAGATCATAGAATGTGACGAGTTCGCCAGGCTGCTGAACAGGACTGAGAAAACAGCTTGGAATAGTTTCGTTGCAGTGGTTCATGGCTTCCTAGGTAATCACTAGGCTGAAAACTATGCGCAGTTGGTTCAGACTCTCATAAAAAATTACGCCATAATGGGATGCAGAATGTCTCTCAAAGTCCATATCCTTGACGCTCATCTTGACAAGTTCAAGGAGAACATGGGCTCTTACTCAGAGGAGCAAGGTGAGCGCTTTCATCAAGATATATTGGACTTTGAACGTCATTACCAAGGACAGTATAACGAAAACATGATGGGGGACTACATTTGGGGCTTCTTCGATTAAGCGATTTGCTATACACTCACAAATCTAGAAAAACTACTCATTTCTGAACCTTTTTGAGTGAGTTTTGATTGTCTTTATCTATTTACCATGCAAGTTTGTTTTTTATTAGACCGCATGAACGAAAATATAATAATTTCCTTTTTTTGACACAATAAATACAAAATTTTCTGGCCTGTGGTCATAAAATCAAAGTTTGTGCTGAATGTAGTAGTTTTTCCATAGTCTTTAAACATAAGCAGTTGAAATATTACACTTGGAAGCCAGGAATAAAAATTGTGTTACATAGTGTTATCATTGGTTTCCGCTTTGAGCTAGTGGTTTTGGGACTCAGTACCCTCCCTGTACCCTCCCTGGGTTATGATTTTCGGTTACATGTTCACATTCAGTTGACATGTTCATGAGGAAAAGGGAGAAGAAATCCTGGTTTTCTAAGAGACAAGGATATCTCTTATTTGCTAAAACTGATTGTAAGACTTTTCAGATTCTACCTAAAACATTTTAAGATACATCAAGACAGTTTAAGAGATCTAACCTTGGTAGCATTCTGCTTTAATGCATTTATTTAGAATTGCTGGTAGTGAGCTGGATACAGTGCATAGTCTTTGTACTGCTGCAGGTGCTCCTTGGTGGCTGCTATTGCTAAATAAATGTTTTAATAATAGGTTGTGCATTGTCCCTGGAAAAAGCACCGTCGTATCTAAACTAATATAAAGAGAGAACAAAATCTATGAACTTGAAATCTTTCCTGGTTTCTGCTTACTCTGTCTCTTTACATAATATGTACAATATAATACACAAGCCTATAGTGTGGCATCTAGGCAATTAATGGGTTTCTGTAATGAATAGGATTCCAGCTAAAATCTTTGCACACATCCTGATCTCTACTCCAAAATTTCCAAGAATTCACCCTTAAAGAGAATCTGTTACCATGAAAATGCAGTTCAACCTACAGGTATCATTATAGAGCAGGGGATCTGTGTAAATTAATATTAGGTTGTGTAAGAAAAGATTCAGTATAATTTGTGTTTTAAACTTTGAAACCTCTGCCCGCTCTGGGGTTTTCGGTCCAGTGGGTGGTCCCAGAGGCGTAGCTAGGGGTTCAGCTCAGGGGGGGTGAAACATCTGAGTGGGCCCCTAATATGCAGACATATCATTGGTACAACCTGCGTGGCAGCACATGGGCACAAGAAGTAAGGGGCCCATATCTACCTCCAAAAAAGGTGCAAATTTGCATTTTTAGGGGCTCTTGGGCTGCAAAGGGATCATGTATTGTTCTTGCACAGGGACCCTTTCTGTCTGTGGCCGCCTGTGGCACCTAACCAGGTAATCATGATTATAACTACAGTGAAATCCTAGAATAGTAGAGTTGGAAGGGACCTCCAGGGTCATCGTGTCCAACCCCCTGCTCAATGCAGGATTCACTAAATCATCTCAGACAGACAGATGTCTTTCCAGCCTCTGTGTGAAGACTTCCATTGAAGGAGAACTCACCACCTCTCATGGCAGCCTGTTCCACTCATTGATCACCCTCACTGTCAAAAAATGTTTTCTAATATCTAATGT
Organism: Oophaga sylvatica; assembly: GCA_033576555.1. Lineage (NCBI taxonomy): Eukaryota > Metazoa > Chordata > Amphibia > Anura > Dendrobatidae > Oophaga > Oophaga sylvatica. The sequence continues at coordinate 182,586,986 of JARQOD010000005.1, read as the reverse complement.
GTATCTACTCCCTTTCAGTTTCATCCTATTGTGTCTGCAAATGTATTCCCAACCTGCACAAACTCCTCATCCTGCTAATAGCCCAATTCTGAGCCACTGCTGCCGTGTCCGTATTACTGCACCTGCTGTGTAGGTATAAAAACAGAGCTCCTCTTCCTGGCTCACATAGTAATGCCACCACTGCCCCTTACATCGTAATAATGTCTCCTGTGTGCTCTCTAAATGGTAAAATTGCCCCTAGAAAATATTAATTTTCTGTGCATGTGCCCTACACATTTTGTCCCTAGAAAGTAATAATACTCCATGTGCAACTTTGATGGTCACAATACTGAGAGCCCCTATAACAATAATGTTTAAGTGCCCACTTAACATTTAATAATGTCCCGAGTTCTCCATGTATAATTCCTCTATATACAGTATGCTGGGCCCACAGATCCCCTCTACACCATATGATGATCCCACAGCTCCCCTATACACAGTATGATGATGCCACAGCTCCCCTATACACCATATGATGATCCCACAGCTCCCCTATACACAGTATGATGATGCCACAGCTCCCCTATACACAGTATGATGATCCCACAGCTCCCCTATACACAGTATGATGATCCCACAGCTCCCCTATACACAGTATGATGATGCCACAGCTCCCCATACACAGTATCATGATCCGAAAGCTCCCCTATACACCGTATGATAGGCCCACAGCTCCCCCTATACACCATATGATGATCCCACAGCTCCCCTATACAGAGTATGATGATGCCACAGCTCCGCTATACACAGTATGATGATGCTACAGCTCCCTATACACAGTATGGTGATCCGACAGCTCCCCTATACACCGTATGATAGGCCCACAGCTCCCCCTATACACCATATGCTTATCCCACAGCTCCCCTATACACAGTATGATGATCCCACAGCTCACCTATACACAGCATGATGATCCCACAGCTCCCCTATACACAGTATGATGATCCCACAGCTCCCATATACACTGTATGGTAGGCCCACAACTCCCCCTATACACCATATGATGATCCCACAGCTCCCCTATACACAGCATGATGATCCCACAGCTCCCCTATACACAGTATGATGATCCCACAGCTCCCATATACACTGTATAGTAGGCCCACAGCTCCCATACATACAGTATGATGTTACCCTGTACATAGAATGATATCCCCACTACTCCTCCAATACACAGTATAATTGTTAATAGTGTTCTGACACCGTGCGACGCCTGCACTGAGAGCTCCTCTGCAGGGAGGAAATTACCTTTATTCTTCCCGGCAACCTTGCTCTTCCGGGCATAGGGGTTGCGCTCGCACAGTTTCAGTCACAGCTCTGTGTATAGAGAGTGGTGGCTGAAACCTCACCCCGGCACTGACTGACAGCTGCCTCAGTACCATCTGCCACCCGGTAGTTACCCTACAGGTGCCCCTATAAATAATAATGCTTCTTAAGTGTCCACTTCATATTTAACTGAGTCCCCCTATGTACAGTTGTAATGGCCCCAGCATCTTTCGTCTTCTCCCAATTATCTTCTATTGAGTGTAGTCAAACTTATCTAGCCAAAACATGCAAATACCAAATGTGGTCGCATGACTGCCTGATTGCACCAGTGGTCATGGGGTCTCATAACGGCGGGCGCACCCCATCATGATTTTGCGGTCTGTAGTCTCAAAGTGACTGCAGACATTTATCACGAGCCTTTAATAACTTCATAATAATAAATTGCTTATTAAATTATTAAATAGAATGCAGCTCGTGGTTATTGTATGGTTATACTTGTTAGGGGGCAGACAGATGGACGTATTTCTCATGCGAGGATCACATCGCAATCCTCAGACTGACCGTCGGCCCTCCACACCTGAGTGTGACAGCTGCATAGTAATCCATCACGCTCATTTCAGGAGCGGTACCGGCCAGTCCGAGGATTGAGTGCGATCCTCGCATGAGTTATACGGCCGTCTGTCTGTGTCCTTGTTATAATAATACTGAAATATTAATCTATTATTAAAGTATTAACGAGCTCACAAGTAAAAAAAGCCCCCTACCTCTCCCCTGTCCCCCACCCACACCCCAACAGCCCATCCTCTCACATGCACCCCTCAGTGCTCTGTCCCCCTGACCCCACAATACCCCCATCCTCTCACATTCACCCCCAGTGCACTGTCCCCCCTCACTCACAATACCCCTATCCTCTCACATTAACCCCTGTGCGTCAGCCCCACAATATCCCGATCCTCTCACATTCACCCCCAGTTCCCTGTTGCCCCTCCCCCACTTCAGCCCCACAATACCCCATCCTCTCACAGTAACTGTAATGTATGTAGTACAGTTCATATAGCGTCTTGTGCTTGGGTGCGATGAAAACACAGGAGTCACAGGTTTGATATAGAAAAGTCCTGTATTACTTCATACAAGTTGGCAGAAATAGTCACACAGTTTGCAGACACAGAAACAGGAGACACAGCAGGCCAGAGTAATCCAAGCTCAGCAATCACTCTCCAATACAGATTCAGGATCTTCTTCTCTGTTACCGTAAGTCCATGCAAACGTGGTCTTTCAAAGAGCAGGGTTCAGAGTCCACAAGTGCTTCAGAGTTCCTCAGTAGGAATAGCTGGAGTACAAGGTCCAAGGCTTACAGGAGTCAAGTCACAGGTTCACTGCAGGCTAGATTCTGAAGCACTGATTGCTCAGCTGTGGCTGCTTAAGAAGCAAAGGAGAGAATCAGGGCGGGAACATGCAAGCTGGAAACTCCATTTTGATTGAGGGCAAGATAGCTGCAGCAAGACAGAAAGTAAAATGGCTGACGAATAAACTGAGTTTCAGGAATATATACATAGAACCTTACAGTAACCCCCCCAGTGTCCTAGCTAGTGTTGAGCGATACTGCTCGATATCGAAAAATATCGGATCGGAATGGTATAACCGATATCACTAAATATCGCCGATATCCGATTCCGATAGCGGAAGTCCCATGTAAGTCTATGGGAACAAAATATCGCAACAAAAAAAACCCTTTCTTTCGTTGTAAACACAAAATATACACACATAGAATACATATATATATATATATACATGTCATTGTGACATGTTGTGAATGAGTTTGAGATGAGTTCTGAGCAGAGGCTCCCTCTGGTGGTTACAAGCGGTACTAGTGAAGATTGTGAGGACTGGGAATCAGGTGTTACTGACTGGTCTTATATAAGGGAGTCATTTTCCCATCAGGGTTGCCGGTGATCAATTGTTCTGGTCTGAATCCTTTATTCCAGTTTCCCTTGTAGCCCGCTGTGTCGTGTCTGCATCTCCTGCTACCAGATAAGAATTTTTCTTCTTTTGTGTTGTTGCTATATTTTTGCATTTTGTCCTGCACTTCTGTGGGGGCCTTCAGGGTCCCCTCCGGGGGCTTCTGCCTTCTCAGTTTAGTTCAGCCACTGAGTTTTGTTCTTTTGCTTTTTTCCAGTTTTTTCAGTGGCTGCTGTTTTGATTTTGTTACACCAGAGAGCTAATTTAGGTGGTAGAGGTCGTGTGATCTCAGGTGATTTTGAAATTAGTAGAGTTGGTGTTTTTCAGGGTTTTCTGGGATTGCAGTAAGTACCCTTCCTGTCCTTTTCTATTTAGATAGTTTGGGCCCCAGCGTTTGCTCATTCTATTTCTTTCTGTGTCAGTATTTCCTCTTGTCTAACCGCCATTACATGTTTGGGGGCTTTCTATTATCTTTGGGGTTCTGCTCCGGGGCAGATAGCTTTCCTATTTCTATCTTTAGGTGTAGTTAGTTTCTCAGGCTGTGACGAGGCGTCTAGGACCAACGTAGGAACGCTCCACGGCTGCCTCTAGTTGTGGTGGTTAGTCAGGGTACTGCAATCCCATAGATTCCAACTGCTCTGGTGTATTGCCTTTTTTTACCTGCACTCCTCAGCTACCGAAACATAACAGTATCACCGGCCTAAAAATTGAAAATTGTATGGTACTCACAGAAGGGAAAAAATATTGTGATAGAAAAAAGGTTGTCAGAGTTGTCAGAGATATTTTTCTGTTTGTTGCATTTTTTTTTTTTTTCTTCCCTCTGTATCTCTGGGTGCTGGGGAGGATCTTTTCTCCCAATGGAGTTTGCACAGTTGTCTGGCCGTGTGGATCAGCTTGCCACTGAGGTTCGGAGTATTGCTATCTATCTTGCTGGGTTGCCTGTTGTGGAACCTAGGATCCCCATGCCAGATTTGTTTTTAGGGGATCGAGCTAAGTTTCAGAATTTCAAAAATAATTGTAAATTGTTTTTTGCCTTAAAATCTAAGTCCTCAGGAAACGCAGCGCAGCAGGTTCAAATTATCATCTCTCTCCTGCGCGGCGATCCTCAGGATTGGGCTTTTTTCCTGATACCTGGGGATCCTGTTTTGAGTGATGTTGATGCGTTTTTTCAGGCTTTGGGGTTATTGTACGATGAGCCTAATGTCACTGATCAAGCTGAAAAAGCCTTGTTGGCATTAAATCAGGGGCTTGATGACGCTGAGTTATACTGTCAGAGATTCCGTAGGTGGGCAGTCCTGACCAAATGGAATGACGACGCTTTGGCGGCCCTTTTCCGGAAGGGTCTGTCGGATAATGTAAAGGATGTTATGGTGGGATTCCCTGTCCCCTCTGGTCTCAATGATTCTATGTCATTAGCGATTCAAATTGACAGACGTTTGCGTGAGCGGAGAAGTATGCGTGGAGTGGTGTTGCCTTGTGAGCCAGCTTCTGAGCCCATGCAGTGTGATGGAGTGGTGTCTGGGGCACAGCGTCATGAGTTTCGAAAGCGCAATAGGTTATGTTTCTACTGTGGTGATGCCTCTCATGCTATTTCAGTCTGCCCTAAGCGGGGAAGACGTTTTGCACGCTCAGTTGTCTTGGGTAGTGTTCAGACTAAGTTTTTATTAACTGTCACTCTGATATGCTCTCTGTCCTCATTTTTGCTCAGGCTTTCGTTGATTCTGGAGCAGCTATTAACCTGATGGATTATGATTTTGCTAAACGTTGTGGGTTTCCCTTGATACCCCTACAGAAGTCTATTCCCTACTGGGGATCGATTCTACCCTTTGGCTGAGAATAAACCCAGTTTTCTACTCAGGTGATAATGAGGGTTGAACCTGATCACCAGGAGTGCTGCAAATTTTTGGTTCTATATAATCTGCATGACATTATCGTGCTGGGTTTCCCTTGGTTACAGTCTCATAATCCTGTTTTGGATTGGAAATCTGTGTCTGTAACCAGTTGGGGCTGCCAATGTGTTAATACCAACACTCCTGTTTTTTCTGCCTCCCCCAAGCTCAGGATGTTCCTGACTTTTTGTTTGATTTTTCTGATGTGTTTAGCGAAAGTAAATCTGCATCCTTACCTCCCCATAGGAGCTATGACTGCGCTATTGAATTAGTGCCGGGTAGTAAATTCCCTAAAGGTCGCCTTTTTAACTTGTCTGTACCTGAACATGACGCTATGCGGTCTTATATCAAGGAATCATTGGAGAAGGGTCATATCAGACCATCCTCTTCACCCTTAGGTGCCGGTTTTTTCTTTGTGGCCAAAAAAGATGGTTCATTAAGGCCGTGTATTGATTATCGTCTCTTGAACAATATTACTGTGAAATATCAATACCCGTTACCCTTGATTTCTGACCTGTTTTCCAGGGTGAAAAACGCTACTTGGTTTACCAAGCTTGACCTCAGGGGGGCGTATAACCTTATTCGCATTAAGCACGGGGATGAATGGAAGACGGCATTCAATACCCTGAAGGGCATTTTGAGTACCTAGTGATGCCCTTTGGGCTCACTAATGCCCCTTCCGTCTTCCAGTCCTTCATGAATGACATTTTCAGGGATTTTGTGGACAAATTTCTGATTGTTTATTTGGATGATATCTTGATTTTTTCTAATGACTGGGACTCTCATGTGAAACATGTTCGGACTGTGTTCCAGATTTTGAGGGATAATGCTCTGTATGTGAAGGGATCAAAGTGTCTTTTTGGCGTACAGAAGATCTCATTTCTGGGATTCATTTTGTCCCCATCTGTTATTGAAATGGACCCGGTCAAGGTTCAGGCCATCTGTGATTGGGTCCAACCTACTTCATTAAAGGCTCTTCAGAGATTTTTGGGTTTTGCCAATTTTTATCGTAAATTTATTGGTAATTTCTCGGTTATTGTTAAACCATTAACTGATTTGACCAGAAAGGGTTCTGATGTGGTGAATTGGCCTCCTGAGGCAGTCTCTGCATTTCAGGAACTTAAGCAGAGATTCACTTCTGCTCCTGTTCTACGGCAGCCTGATGTTTCTCTGCCATTTCAGGTGGAGGTTGATGCCTCTGAAATTGGGGCAGGTGCCGTTTTGTCCCAAAAGATCCAGAGACCTCTAAAAGTAACCCTTGTGCCTTTTTCTCTCGAAAATTTTCTCCTACTGAACGTAATTATGACGTGGGTAATCGGGAGTTATTGGCCATGAAGTGGGCTTTTGAAGAGTGGAGACATTGGCTGGAGGGAGCCAAACATCAGGTGGTGGTCCTTACGGACCATAAGAATCTGGTCTATCTGGAATCTGCCAAGCGACTCAATCCTAGACAGGCCAGGTGGGCCTTGTTTTTCACACGTTTTAATTTTGTGGTTTCCTTTCTTCTTGGCACTAAGAATGTTAAGGCGGATGCCCTCTCGAGGAGTTTCCTTGCGGACTCTCCTGAGTTATCTGATCCTTCTGTTATTTTGAAAGAGGGTGTAGTTCTTTCCGCCATCTCTCCCAATTTGAGACTTGCTCTGGAGGGGTGTCAGGAGGATAGGCCCGAGCGCTGCCCTGTTGGAAAATTGTTTGTCCCGGACCAATGGAAAAAGAGTGTGATGTCTGAGATTCATTGTTCCGCATTGGCTGGGCATCCCGGAATTTTTGGTACCAGAGACTTGGTTAGTCGGTCCTTTTGGTGGCCTACCTTGTCTCGCGATGTCAGGGAATTTGTGTGCAGTCCTGCGGGACTTGCTCTCGCTCCAAGCCTTGCTCTCGCTCTAGTGGTTTGTTGATGCCATTGCCTGTGCCCAAGAGACCATGGACCCATATCTCTATGGATTTCATTTCCGATCTTCCTGTTTCTCAGAGAATGACCACCATCTGGGTAATTTGTGATAGGTTTTCCAAAATGATACATCTTGTGCCATTACCTAAGTTGCCTTCCTCCTCTGAATTGGTGCCGTTGTTTCTTCAGCACGTGGTTCGTTTACACGGCATTCCTGAGAACATTGTGTCTGACAGAGGAGTCCAGTTTGTTTCCAGATTTTGGAGGACTTTTTGTTCTAAACTGGGTGTTCAATTGTCTTTCTCCTCGGCATTTCATCCTCAGACCAATGGTCAAACTGAGAGAACAAACCAGACATTAGAGACTTATCTAAGATGCTTTGTGTCTGCTGATCAGGATGACTGGGTCTCTTTTTTGCCTTTGGCTGAGTTTGCTCTTAATAATAGGGCTAGCTCTGCCACTTTGATGTCTCCGTTTTTCTGTAATTCTGGTTTTCACCCTCGATTTTCTTCAGGACAGACGGAAGCTTCTGTCTGTCCAGGTGTTGACTCTGTTGTTGAGCGTATGCAACAGATTTGGGACCAGGTAGTGGAGAGGTTGTCCCTCTCTCAGGAGAAGGCCCAGCGGTTTGCTAACCGGCATAGGACTGATGGTCCTCGGTTTAAAGTGGGGGACTTGGTCTGGTTGTCCTCAAAGAATATTCCTATGAGAGTAGCATCTCCTAAATTTAAGCCTAGGTTCATTGGACCTTATAAGATCATGGAGATTATTAATCCTGTTTCTTTTCGTTTGCTTCTTCCAGGGACATTTAAGATCCATAACGTGTTCCACAAGTCCTTGTTGAAGAGGTTTGTTGAGCCAGTGGTTCCTGCTGCTGTGCCTCCTGACCCTGTTTTGGTTGAGGGCAATCTGGAGTATGTGGTTGAGAAAATATTGGATTCTCGTTTTTCTAGACGAAGACTCCAGTATTTGGTTAAATGGAGAGGTTATGGTCAGGAAGACAATTCTTGGGTGTTTGCTTCGGACATCCATGCTAGGAGACTTATCCGTGCGTATCATAGAACTCATCCTGACCAACCTGGTTGCTCAAATGAGGGTTCGGTGACCCCTCCTCAAGGGGGGGTACTGTTGTGAATGGGTTTGAGATGAGTTCTGAGCAGAGGCTCCTCTGGTGGTTACAAGCGGTACTAGTGAAGATTGTGAGGACTGGGAATCAGGTGTTACTGACTGGTCTTATATAAGGGAGTGATTTTCCCATCAGGGTTGCCGGTGATCAATTGTTCTGGTCTGAATCCTTCATTCCAGTTTCCCTTGTAGCCTGCTGTGTCGTGTCTGCATCTCCTGCTACCAGATAAGAATTTTTCTTCTTTTGTGTTGTTGCTATATTTTTGCATTTTGTCCTGCACTTCTGTGGGGGCCTTCAGGGTCCCCTCCGGGGGCTTCTGCCTTCTCAGTTTAGTTCAGCCACTGAGTTTTGTTCTTTTGCTTTTTCCAGTTTTTTCAGTGGCTGCTGTTTTGATTTTGTTACACCAGAGAGCTAATTTAGGTGGTAGAGGTCGTGTGATCTCAGGTGATTTTGAAATTAGTATAGTTGGTGTTTTTCAGGGTTTTCTGGGATTGCAGTAAGTACCCTTCCTGTCCTTTTCTATTTAGATAGTTTGGGCCCCAGCGTTTGCTCATTCTATTTTCTTTCTGTGTCAGTATTTCCTCTTGTCTAACCGCCATTACATGTTTGGGGGCTTTCTATTATCTTTGGGGTTCTGCTCCGGGGCAGATAGCTTTCCTATTTCTATCTTTAGGTGTAGTTAGTTTCTCAGGCTGTGACGAGGCGTCTAGGACCAACGTAGGAACGCTCCACGGCTGCCTCTAGTTGTGGTGGTTAGTCAGGGTACTGCAATCCCATAGATTCCAACTGCTCTGGTGTATTGCCTTTTTTTACCTGCACTCCTCAGCTACCGAAACATAACAGTGACATATATATATAAACATATATTTATAGTTTATACACTTCTACATAGTAAAATAGACTCTGTGCTTGAGAATTGCTAAAATCATCAGAGAATGTATTTGCCAATTTTTTCCGCCATATCTGCGTCACGACGAGGCACTGGTGAAGAAGAAGGGCGTGCTCTTCGTGGGTGTACACTCACTCAGTGGCGTGAAAACGATGGCCGACCAGTGTAAATGTTACTGCAATGTAAGATCGTGCCCCACAGCTCTTCAGTTCCGCCTCCTCATCCTCCTCAGTGTGCAGAAACTAACACGAAGGTCCCGCCTCCCTACAAAAGAGGGGCCCTCTCCAGATGCTAATGACACATGTGACTTGGCAGAGATGGCTAATGGACACGAGCAGAAGTGTGAAGGGATGGAGCAGTCAGAGCTCTCCCCCCACGGAAGCGACCCGATCGCCACGGAATCACCGTTGGGCACCGGCCTGTAAACCCTCCTACGCTGCAAGAAGCGGAGGATACCCTAAGAGGCCTGGCCCGGCACCGGGAGGAGGTCGCCAGGATGGAAGCGAGCTGGCGTGCCCTAAAAATAAACTTGGAGCGGCGCCAATCCCTCTTACCTGAAGTGTCTGTACCGGAAGGTGAGGCACCCGTTCTAGTAGAGGAGCCCTTGCAATGTGATCCGGTTGACGTTGTCGCAGTGGAGGCACCCGTTCCTGCAAAAACCGCAGCACCGTTGACTCGCACCACAATTGTGGTTACCAGGGCTGTGGGGTACTCGGAGCCGAGCCCATTGATTTCTATGGGAGTTGTCACTGGCAGCGGGACTCGGTCCGTGGCCCTGGCAGTCAAGCGATGGGGGATATTTACAGGGGATTATTAGGATAGGTAGTTCGTGACGCCACCTGTGGTATCTGGTTAATTGAACCAGCGCTGCTATAATGATCTTCACAGGGGATATTATGGGGGCAGCTGGGTGGTAAGTCTCCCACAGGTGAGACTGGTCCCTGGAAGTCTATGGTGGTGATGCAGGGTGTAGATAAGAATTCAGCCACACACAATGCAGTTTCTTTTCATACCTTTTACTTGAAGGTGTTTCAAGAAGATCCCGGGGAGCTGGTCGGGGTGGAGAATGCACACTCGGGTAACCGCTGAGCAGGTTAGAGGCCTCCTTTACTTCAATATGTATGTGAGTCCAACTTGCCTGAAGCGAAGTTAACTCTGTTATCTCCAGCTTTCTCAATAGCCGACAAGCCCGGCCGACGTTGTGGTGGAGCCTTCTGAATGGTGAGAACAGAGTCCTTCTATGCAGGGCCCTGCTAAAAGTCCCTGTCCCTCCTGACTCCGATTACGTATCGACACTTAGGGCTGCTCTCTGCGACCTGTAGTCCAGATGCCTCCGGTTATCTTGTTACTATGCTTGAAACACTAGCAACGCTTCGGACTCCGGTGTCCGGTGATTTAGTGCAGGTAGTCCAATACCTGAAGCACTTCTCTCTGTCTTCTCCACTATGCCCTTCGCCCTGCTCTTACTCTTAGCATAAGCACTTGTAGCTTCAATGGTAATGTCAGCTTTCTCCAGAGCTCGCTGAGCAGCTCTCAGTATCCTCCTAGTTTCAGCTTCTGTTGAGGTACTGAATAAGGGTAGCTCTGACCAGGCTAGGATGATTCAATTCACCCGTACTAGCCTCCACTTCTTTGTCAGGTGAGCTACGCTAGCTCTGCGAGGATTCAGTCCTCTCTCCTCTCCCTCCAAGTCCAGACTCCACTGGCACTGAACTGCACTGTCTGAAGACAGGAAACTGACTCACTGATCTGAGCTCTTCTCAGACAGGAAACAGACTGAACCCTGATTGCTAAGTGTCACTTCCTCTTGTACCCCTGATGGGTGTGTCTAAAAGTGTGAGTGAAGTGCATAGATATCAAGCTTTGCTGTTACCTTCCTGTGCACTCTCCTGGATTTTTATGTGTGCCTGCGTAGCTGGGCTACCCATCGTCAGCACCCCAGATCCCGCTGTCTGCCCCCGTCGCTGAGACAGAAGAAGCGACACCCGTCCTCATGGAGGAGGCCGCGCAGGCACCAGAGCACTACCTGCCTGTACCGGAGCCCCGACTGTCATCTGATTTAGAGCCGTCTGCTTCCTCCGCAGGGGAGCGCCGCCAGGACTGGGGGCGCCAGGAGAGCTGCCGCAAACCGGACATTGCAAGCTGCAGTGGAGTGGTGGAGACATGGAGCTGCTGGTGGAGGAGAATTTCAACCGGCGTCAGGAGGAAGAGTGGAGACGTTGGGAGCGGGAAGCAGAGCGACAAAGGGAGCAGCGAGAAACCCTAAAACTTCGCCAACGTAACCTGGAGAAGGACCGGGCAGATAAGGACCGGATGAGAAAGGGTAAAGGAACCCTGAGGGAGCCGCGACGTAAGGGTGCAGTACGGAGCTTTAAATTGAAAGGTGGTTGGGGCTTCATCCAGGAGCCTGGACTTTATTTAGAAGTTTTTGTGACCCGGCGGGACGTGGAGACTCACCTCCCAGAAGGACACCCGGGGAGGGACCTGTTGCCAGGAGACTTGGTGACTTACACCCGACACTGGGGTTACAATGGGTGGTACGCCCTAAATGTTACCAGGTGCGACCCCTACTCCCCAGAGTGTCAGGAACCTGTGAGACCCTCAGAGCCTTCAGCCTCCCACATCCAGGCCTCTGCAAAAGTGCCCACCCCACGCCGTAAATCTCCACAGCCTCCCTCAGTGGTCTCCTCAGCAGCCCCAGCTATGGACATGATAACTATAGCTGGCCCGTACCCGGCGCCTGTTAGGCCCCCTGGGGTTCGTTTAGTCCGGGACATAGGGTTCCAGACCCGGAGGGAGATGAAAGAGGTGGCCACACAGACCCAGATAGCGGGTCACGACTTGACTGTACAGGCCACACGACGTCATCAGGTCCTGGTGGTCCTTGGTGCCTCGGATGTTTGGCAAGCATCAGAAGAGTAAAAGGTGGTACCTGGAACACCCCGGCCAAAGAAGTATAAATAACCCGGACAGGGTCCCTGTATGTAAATAGTTAAATTGTTGATAAATAGTTAAATTGTTGATGTACCCGGACGGGTGAATGTTCATAAAAAGTTTTTTAATTTAATAAAAAAAAAAAAACACATTTTTCATTACTTTTATTACAGTCTCATCCTGCGACGCCATCGATCTCCTGTAAAAAAATGAAAAAAAAAAAAAAAGTATACCACCTGAACGACGCAGTCCATAGTAACGAGTGTCCCACGACGATCCAGCTCTGCTACATCAGAATGACAGGCAGAGCCTGTCATCCCGGCGCAGCACAGCTGATTACCTGCTTCCCCGGCGGTGACGTCATCGGACTGGTTTACGGCCGGGATTACCCTGCAGTCACTGCAGTTATCGCGAAAAAACTGCATGTGACCGCCAGGGAGAAGATAATGGCGGCCTCAAGCAGTCCAGGACGTGACCGCCGGAGATCTTCTGCCAGGTAAGTGCCGCTGACTCCTGACAGACCCGACCGACGGACACTCACAGTGACAGTGACAAATCCGATTCCGGTATTCGATATGACGAAAATATCGGTATTCGGAATCGAAAGGCCGATACAGCTAATATCGGCCGATATCCGATATTTGCAGTATCGTATCGCTCAACACTAGTCCTAGCCCCAATATACCCATCCTCTCACATTCACCCCCAGTGCCCTGTACCCGCTCCCCCACAATACCCCCATCCTCTCACATTCCCCCAACAGTGACAACCTAAGCTGAATGAATTTAATAAATTACATCTCCACTTACCAATGAAGCTTGCAGGCAGTGACTGAGGCAGGACCAGAAAGTGTCCAGTGTATGCACACAGAGGGCACTAGGAACCCAGTGTGGCTGAGACAACCAGAGCCTGCAGGGCAGAAAGTGAAACTACAGCTGCTGCCAGGAAGAAGCTCCTCTGGTGAGATAGCAGCACTGTGCACTGCGCACACACAGACAGGCTCTGCAACCTGTGGCAGAGGGAGTTGGCATAGTGCTGCTCTCTCCCTGACACCTCAGATACTGGCCATGTCTCCCAGTGGGCCCCTGCTTGTGACTGGGCCCGGGGCAACCGCCCCCTCTGCCCCCCCAGTAGCTATGCTAATGGGCGGTCCTATCAGTGACTGACAGCTATCTCTGTATGCACACTTAAACAAAGAAAGCTGTCAGTCACTAATAGGACCGCCCACTGGACAGAAAACCCCAGGAAGAGCAGAGGATTAATTAACTAAAGCATAAGTTATACTGGATATTTTCTTACAAAACTATATATTAGTCTGTTCAGATCCTCCTGCTCTATAACATGCTGTCTGCAGATTGAACTGCATTTTCATGGTTACAGGTTCCCTTTATGTTCAAGTGGTAAAATATCCAATAGGTTGAAGTTTTGTAACTGTACTGAATGAATAACATAAAATTACATTGGCATGTAAAAGGGGACCCATGGTCAAAATTACTGTTATCGTGAACATTTGCGCAAGTTGAAGATGAAATGAGCTCTAAAAGGCCTAAAGTGAGAGAGGACACATTTCCTTTGTATTTTAGGCAAAACATATATATACTTTCATCTTTTACAATTACAAAAAGGAAATTGGGCTAATGCAAAAGTTTGGGCACCCTGCGTGGTTAGTACCTAGTAGCACCTCTTTTGAAAGTATCACAGCTTGTAAGTGATTTTTGCAGCCAGCCAAGAGTCTTTCTATTCTTGTTTGAGGGATTTACATCCAATCTTCCTTGGAAAATTGTTCCAGTTCTGTGAGATTCCTGGATCGTCTTGCATGCATTGCTATTTTGCCACAGAATTTCAATGATGTTCTGGTCAGGCGGCTTTCAGGCAGTCTATTGTGGCTTTTTATGTGTGTTTAGGGTCATTGTCCATTTGTAGAAGCCATCCCCTTTTCAACTTCAGCTTTTTTACAGATGGTGTTATGTTTGCATCAAGAATTTGTTGAAATTTTATTGAATCCATTTTTCCCTCAACCCGTGAAAGATTCGCCATTGGCTGGAACACATCCCCAAAGCATGATTGAGCCCACCCCCATTCTTAATGATTGGCGAGATGTTCTTTTCCTAAAATTCTGTGCCCTTTTCTCTCCACTCATACCTTTGATCAGTGTGACCAAATAGTTCTATTTTAACCTCATCGGTCTACAGGACTTGTTTCCAAAATGATTTTTTAGATGTTCTTTTGCATAGTTCTGGCACTGAATTTTATGGTCAGAACACAGGAAGGGTTTTCTTTTGATGACTCTTCCATAAAGGCCATATTTGTGCAAATGTCTCTGAACAGTAGAGCAAAGTACCACAATTCCAGAGTCTGCTAAGTATTTCTGAAGGTCTTTTGCAGTCAAGCAGGGGTTCTAATTTGCCTCTTTAGCAATCCTACAAACAGCTCTCAATGAAATTTTGCTTTGTCTTACAGACTTTATCTTGACCTCTTGTAATGTATGTAGTACAGTTCATATAGCGTCTTGTGCTTGGGTGCGATGAAAATACATGAGACACAGGTTTGATATAGAAAGTCTTGTATTACTTCATACAAGTTGGCAAAAATAGTCACACAGTTTGCAGACACAGAAGCAGGAGACACAGCATTCCAGAGTAATCTAAGCTCAGCAATCACTCTCCACAACAGGTTCAGGATCTTCTTCTCTGTTACCGTAAGTCCATGCAAACGTGGGTCTTTCAAAGAGCAGGGTTCAGAGTCCACAAGTGCTTCAGAGTTCCTCAGTAGGAATAGCTGGAGTACAAGGTCCAAGGCTTTAGGAGTCAGGTCACAGGTTCACTGCAGGCTAGATTCTGAAGCACTGATTGCTCAGCTGTGGCTGCTTAAGAAGCAAAAGGAGAGAATCAGGGCGGGAACATGCAAGCTGGAAACTCCATTTTGACTGAGGGCAAGATAGCTGCAGCAAGACAGAAAGTAAAATGGCTGACAAACAAACTGAGTTTCAGGAACATGTACACAGAACCTTACATTACTCCCCCTTAGGGACAACCTCCGGATGACCTCAGGCCAGGCTTGTGTGGGTACCTCTGATGAAACTGACGGAGCAAGCGAGGAGCATTAACGTTATTGACTGGTTCCCATGAGTTGTCCTCCACTGGGTAGCCCTGCCATTTAATCAGATATTGTAACTGATTTCTATACAACCTGGAATCTAAAATCCTTTCCACCACAAATTCTTCCTGACCATCGACTAGCACTGGGTCAGGGCAAGGAGAAGAACGTCCAGGAAACGTATTGGGTGTCGCAGCCTTTAGTAGGGATACATGAAAGACAGGGTGAATTCTCATAGTTCTGGGCAGTTGAAGACGACAAGCAACGGCACTTATAATTTTACTGATTTTATAGGGTCCAATGTACTTATGTCCCAACTTAGACGATGGAATCCTTAACTTAAGATTTCTGGTTGACAGCCAGACCAAGTCTCCTACCTTGAAAGCTGGTGCAGGTTTACGAAATTTATCTGCTGCTTTCTTGTACCTTTCCTGAGCCGATTCCAGATTCTCCTTTAGAAGATCCATATTCTTCTGTAAAGACGTGATTCTTTCAGCCACTGCTGGTAAAGGCGTTTCTATGGGAAATCGTGGTAGAATGTTAGGATGATAACCTAGATTAGAGTAAAAAGGAGACTGCTTAGTGGAGGCACTCTGAGAGTTGTTATACGAGAACTCAGCTAATGGAAGTAGATCCACCCAATCATCCTGTAGGTGGCAGATAAAGCAGCGGAGATACTGCTCCAGGGTTTGATTGGTTCGTTCGGTCTGTCCATTAGTCTGGGGATGAAAAGCAGAAGAAAGGTTTACTTTAATGTCCAATGCTGCACAGAAATTTTGCCAAAACCTAGAAGTGAATTGCACCCCTCGATCCGAAATAACCTCATCCGGTACTCCATGTAAGCGAAACACATCTTTAATCATCAAATCTGATGTCTGTTTTGCAGTGGGTAAGCCGACACAAGGGATAAAATGAGCTGCCTTTGTTAGACGGTCAACCACCACTAGAATGGTGTTCTTCCCTTGAGAGGTTGGTAACTCCACAATGAAGTCCATAGAAATGGATCCCCACGGGCGGGACGGGGTGGGAAGAGGCTGTAACAGACCAGTTGGTGAGGAGCGAGGTGTTTTGCATCTTGCACAGACTTCACATGAAGTGACATAGTTTAAAACATCCTTCCTGCAAGTGGGCCACCAAAAGAAACGAGAAATTCCTGTGTCTTTAGAATTCCTCTATGCCCAGCTATCTTGTAATCGTGAATGAGTTGCAATACTCTCAATCTGACTGTTTCAGGAATATACAGGCGTTGTCCCTGAATCCACACACCATTCTTAAAGACAAGACTTACGTCCCTTGGGGGTTGTGCCAAAAAGGAATCCGCATGGTATGCTTCCTTGATGTCCTTAAGTAGGTCTTGATTATGAATTACTCCTAGGAATCTAGAGTCAGGAAGAATAGTCTTAGGAGGAGTAATTGGACGTGTCTCTGCTGAGTAAATCCTAGAGAGTGCATCAGCCTTTCCATTGCGCGATCCTGGTCTATAAGAAATGATAAAATTAAATTGGTTTAAGAAAAGATTCCAGCGAGCCTGGCGAGGAGTCAGGCACTTAGCCGACCTGATAAACTCAAGGTTACGATGATCTGTCAGGACGACTATTTGCTGTGCAGCTCCCTGAAGAAGGTGTCTCCATTCTTTGAAGGCGGCAATAATGGCCAACAACTCTCTATTGCCCACATCGTAGTTCCTCTCAGCCGAAGACAACTGCTGGGAAAAGAAGGCACAGGGATGCAAGACATTCTTCTCACCTGTTCTCTGAGAGAGTATAGCTCCAACGGCACAGTCTGAAGCATCCACCTCTATTATGAAGGCAAGCTCGGGGTTGGGATGTACTAGGATAGGTGCATGGTAAATTTATCTTTTAGACGGGAAAATGCTTCCTGGGCTTGGGTGATAGGTGACACTACCTCAGAGAAATTTCTAATGAAACGTCTATAGAAGTTGGCAAACCCGATGAAGCGCTGTACCTCCTTCACATTTCTAGGACTTGGCCAATCCTTGATGGCTTGGGTTTTGCTTCCATCCATACTAATTCCTTGTGTAGACAGTACATACCCCAGAAATTGAATTTCGGTCCTATGGAATTCACACTTTTCAAGTTTGATGTAAAGATGATTTTGTCTTAGACGTTCCAAGACCATTCTCACATGTCCATGATGTTCCTCTGTGGAGTTAGAAAAAATTAGAATATCATCCAAATAAATTACCACGAATGTATCTAGAAGATCCTGAAGATGTCATTCACCAAGTGTTGGAAAGTGGCTGGGGCGGTACTCAGACCAAAAGGCATAACTAGATATTCAAAGTGTCCATAGCGTGACCTGAATGCAGTCTTCCATTCATCCCCAGGTCTAATACGGACTAAGTTATAGGCCCCACGAAGATCTAGTTTAGAGAAAATTTTGGCATGTCGCACTCTCTCCAATAACTCAGGGATTAAAGGCAATGGATAACGGTTTCTAATAGTAACCTTATTGAGTTCCCTATAGTCTACGCATGGTCTCAGAGATCCATCTTTGTTCTTTACAAAGAAGATGGGTGCACCTGCAGGAGATGAAGAGGGGCGTATGAAGCCCTTGGCTAGATTTTCGTCTATGTAATCCTTTAAAGCCTGTAGCTCGGGCCCCGCCAGGGGGTAGATCTTACCAAAAGGTATCTCTGCTCCAGGCAATAATTCAATTGGACAATCATATGGACGGTGAGGAGGAAGCTGGTCAGCGTTCTTCTTGTCACATAAATCCACATAGTCCTGGTATACAGCTGGTAGTTCAGGGACTGACATGGTTCCTTTAGGAACAGAGCAAGCTGAAACTTTTGGACTCATCTGTTTCTCTGGAAAGTGTAATTCCTTGGTCTCCCAGTTAATGGTAGGATTCTGAGCCTGCAGCCATGGTAGCCCTAGAATAATGGGAAAGTGGGGAGAAGAGATAAGCATAAAGGACAGTTTCTCTTGATGATCTTTACCCATAAGAACCCTCAAAGGCTCTGTTTCCTGATCCACTGGTCCAGAGGTCAGCAGGGAGCCATCCACAGTTTCCATCTGTACTGGAGTAGCCTTCTTCACTGAACGTATCCCCTGTTTCAGAGCAAAGGAGACATCCATAAAATTTCAACTTGCCCCTGAGTCGATCATAGCAGAGCTAGACACCCAAGCTGAGTCAACCCAGAGTTTGATGGAAAGAAAGCAATGAGAATTGTTTTTTTTACAACTCAGCTGGGACACCGCTGAGGAAACTTGAAAAATGGCAGCGTTTACACAGTCAACGTCCTCAGAGGTAACGGAGTTTAAGTCCGAGAAATCAAGATCTGTTGCTGCAGATCTCTCTGGAACCTGAGGCTCGGACCTGACAGATCCCCTCTCGCAACACTCACAATGAATGAGTGCTGCAGTAGTCTTACGAGAACGGCTGGGGCAGTTTATAATGAAGTGCCCTGACTTACCACAATAGAAACATAGATTTTCCTTAAAACGATGTTCCTTGCGTGCATCACTAACCCGTCGTTGTAAAGTCTACCTGCATGGGTTCAGGTTCAGGTTCCCGTGTAATCCTACTCAAAGGTTCCTTAGCTGGAGAGGAAGGTAGGAAAAGGTTAGTGCGATTGCTTTCGAACCATCTCTCTTGCCTGCGTTCAGTCAGACGAGTATCAATACGGATGCAGTAGTTAATAAAGTCACCTAACGCAGTGGGAGGGTCGGCACGAGCAAGTTCATCCTTAATCAGTGGAGATAACCCTTTCGAAAAATAGATTTTTTGGCGGAACTGTCCCAGGTGGTATCAAGGGCCCATCTCCTGAAATCCAAGGCATATTCAGCTACCGAGTGCTTACCTTGGCGCAAAGCTAACATGGCTGCTTCAGCTGTTGCACCTCGATTGGGGTCATCAAACACCTGCCCCATGGCTGAAATAAAAGCATCAAGGTGATTCAAACAATCATCCTCAGTCTCAATCAGAGGGTTTGCCCACATCAAAGCCTTGTTGGTAAGAAACATAATTATAGTAAGCACCTTAGATCGTTCAGTGGGAAATTGTGAAGCATGTGCAGAAAAAAAAAGATTGCATTGATTAATAAATCCCCTGAATTTCTCACGTTCACCGCCAAAACGAAAAGGGGGCAACTTGGGAATCCCAGAACTCGGGGCTACGGCAGGAGCCTGGACTCTCTCTTCTAGAACCTCAATGCTGGCTCGCAAATCCTGGGCAGTCTGTCCAAACACTTGCAAATTGTGATTAGTGAGGTCCTGTAGGCTTGAAAAAGGGTCTTTATATTCTGCAAATCTGCAAGGATATTATCAGTCACTCTGCAAAGTTCCTTTATGCGGGCCTCCATTTTACAGATCTTTTAAGACAGGAGTACTGGAAGAAGAGGAGAGGAGAAAAAAAAAACAATAGTGTTTACCTGTGGTACACTGCAGAGAGAAAAAAAAATTAAGGGAACTGCTCACCTGGAATGGTTGTGAGAAGTCACAACCACTATCATCACAGAAAGTTCACCCGGACATCTGATATCCACAGTTACAGCAGACAAAAAAGAGAAAAGAGAAAAAAAACAAAAAAAACAATAGTGTTTACCTGTGGTAACACTGCAGAAAAAAAAACACTTAAGGGAATTGCTCACCTGGAATGGTTGTGAGAAGTCACAACCACTGTCATCACAGAAAGTACAACCGGACATCCGATATCCACAGTTACAGCAGACACAGCCTTTCCAGACCCAGCAGACACTAACGTTTTGGCTTCAGAATCTTGTAATGTATGTAGTACAGTTCATATAGCGTCTTGTGCTTGGGTGCGATGAAAATACATGAGACACAGGTTTGATATAGAAAGTCTTGTATTACTTCATACAAGTTGGCAAAAATAGTCACACAGTTTGCAGACACAGAAGCAGGAGACACAGCAGGCCAGAGTAATCTAAGCTCAGCAATCACTCTCCACAACAGGTTCAGGATCTTCTTCTCTGTTACCGTAAGTCCATGCAAACGTGGGTCTTTCAAAGAGCAGGGTTCAGAGTCCACAAGTGCTTCAGAGTTCCTCAGTAGGAATAGCTGGAGTACAAGGTCCAAGGCTTTAGGAGTCAGGTCACAGGTTCACTGCAGGCTAGATTCTGAAGCACTGATTGCTCAGCTGTGGCTGCTTAAGAAGCAAAAGGAGAGAATCAGGGCGGGAACATGCAAGCTGGAAACTCCATTTTGACTGAGGGCAAGATAGCTGCAGCAAGACAGAAAGTAAAATGGCTGACAAACAACTGAGTTTCAGGAACATGTACACAGAACCTTACACCTCTCCTGTTCCTGTTAACTGCCATTTCTTGATTACATTTCGAACTGAGAAAAGGGTAACTTGAAAGCACTTTGCTATCTTCTTATATCCTTCTCCCGTTTTTTGTCCCTCCAACATTTTCATTTTCAGAGTGCTAGGCAGCTGCTTAGAAAAACACATGGCTGATGTTTTTTGGCAAGAGGCTGGAGGAGGTTGAGTTTTTATAAAGCTGGGAAATTGCATCACCTGACCTTTCCTAATGATGATAGTGAACAAGCTATAACCCTTACAGGCTAATTAAGGTCTGAAAGCTTGGTCAAAGTTATTTGAGCACACAAATCTCCAAGGGGTCCAAACGTTTGCATCGGCCCATTTTAATTTTTGTAATTTTGAAAATGTAAAAATGACAATATTTTTTGGGGCCTAAAATGCAAAGGGAGTATCTAATCTTTAACTTTAGGGCTTTTAGAGATCATTTTATCTTCAACTTGCTGAACTGTTCACAATAACAGTAATTTTGACCAAACTTTTCCATGTCAATGTATGAAGATGACACTGTGCTACTCGGGAATACAAGGGTTTTTTGTAATCTGTTAGTAAAGCAACAACTTTGTTCTATTCTTTTCTCTGCGTATAAAGAATTGAGCTTTTCAATTGCTAAATTTAGGCCATTGCTACTAGTGCTTTTTTATCACCCATGCAAATAAATGATTCTTTGTATCCATGTTGGTGTATTGAAGCCTAGTTGTCTGATTATTTTATCCATGTTTTTCAAGTTGCAGACATAGATGGGTCTTTCTATTAACAGCTAAATCACATACTGTATAGTAGGCTTTATCAGCAGTTGTGTAACGATGCTGGAAGACACCAATGCAAAATTTCCATCAGGGTCCATAGCTATCACGTATCTTTAACAATATTGGCCATATGGTCCAATCTTTTGGGCCCCTAGGCTCCAGGTCCCAGCTGCGACTGCAGCCCTTGCACTTACTATAATTAGACCCTTCTACTTCTGACAACTATGCTGTAGATATGTCATAAGTGTCCAAGACAGGCTTACATTACAGTGTATCATAATCATTTTTTTACTACAACCATGTAGTACACCATTCACCTTCACCCTATGCCAGCTATTGAGAAACTTCCAGAATGTCCTTACAGCATTTAGATGTTTAGTCTCACAAAACCCGTAGCCACAGGTTGCAGACCACTGATGTACACAACTGCTGGTGAAACGGTCTCTGAATTTTTACTGAGCATGAAATAAACTGGACATTTTTAAACAATTTTTCAATGATCCTGAAATTTAGCTTTTCAGGTGTATGTATTATTGTTCTCACCCCACTTTCTGTAACTTTTCCTTGTAAATTAAAACTGTTAATGAGCTATTCCAGCGTCAAGCATGTGTCCTAAGGGCCTACTGTCTGTAGCATTGCCAAAAACAGCGCAGCCCAGAGCCTTTTCATCTATGGCATAGACTCTGTATTGACCTCCACTGCATTCAAACTCCTTCTAATCCCTGTCTTGCAATTTATGGAAACAGAGAACTGGGCAAGGCCGTTCTAGCAATTGGTGGGGTTCCCACGGTCAGGCCTTCATCAATCTGTAATCTATTTTGGCTGGTTAGAGCCATTTCTTCTTCCTCTACAATTATTATGTCATTTATGGGGTTGGCACAATTCACTATTGTTGTATCTGTATGATTATATTGTGAGTAACACTAATTATAATGAAAATTGTAATATTGAAAATTTTAACTACTAAGTTTAAGGAGACGGTTATTATTTTAACATGTTGCCTTTTCTTGACTGTAAGTCGAAATTTCACAATTTTTCAGATGATGATTCAGGAAAATTAAACCTGCAGAAAGTGACAAGTCTTGTCATAAATGAGTACTAGATGAGCTGAGCAGCCATCAGTGACCTCGGTGTGCTTTTGAGGATTCTTCATAATAATATTACGTTCCTTCATGTGTTTTATGCTAAAAATTGCACATCACTAGGGGAACAAGTAATTTTTTATCTTGCAAATCTCAATCATTATCTTCTAGTGTAAAATCCAACGGATAGCCTATACAGCACACGGCTGCTCAGAAAGAAAAATTGCTATGTCCACTCCTGCCAAAAAAGTGAATTTGTCAAAAGCAAAGATAAAATATACTGAAAAAAAAAATTCTAAGCTAAAAAATTAATTGGTGAAAAAAATAAAATCCCTACATAGTTTTTTATGGCATTCACTGTATGGTAAAAATGATCTGTGAACATGATTCTCTAGGTCAGTATGATGGCAACACTAAACATAGTTTACTTTTACTTACGTTTCGAGCAAAAAATAAGTCTGTAAATTGAAAACGTTTTTATTTTCTGTGGATATAACTGTGTGAGTGTTTTGTTTTTTTTTTCGCTTAGAGAGCTGACGTTTTCATTGTTATTATCTTTGTGTCCGTATTACTTTTTGATGTCTTTTTATTGTATTATTTTAGGAATCTAAACGCAATTCTAAATTTGGGAGTTTTTTTCCTCTTTACGCCTTTTAACAATCAAGTTAATTAATGTTACCGTATATTTTATAGAATAGACTTATACGGATGTGGCGATACTGTATGTGTTTCTTTTTTAATTTTTTTTTCATGGGGAAAAGAAGGTAAGTGAATGGTTAAAATCTGCTGTTGAAGCTCAGATTCTGAACCCCTTCCACACTTAGTCACTCCAATGAAGTACGTACAGATATGCCCATATGGGACAGGGTGTTAAGGGGTATGTTGATCAGTTTAAAGACAACCTTTCACAAAATTTTTCATGTATGTTGACATGGACACACAATATAGTGGTCCTCGGCGTCTTCTCCTCGCCCACTCCCCTTTAGTGACAGATCTCTTTCTGTATGCATGTATAGGGAGAGACCTATCAGTCAATGGTAGCGGTAGTGGAGAAGCTATCGAGGACGGGACTTTTCAACTAGTCATCCATGTGGCTCGGTCCCCGTCTTGTTATTAAAGTATGTTTTTCTATGAAACTCCGCAATGTTTCAGAGTCAAACATATCTAGCTGAAATCATACAGTCAGTGTCTGATATATGCTGCTTGTGGATCGGGCAGCATATATCCATTGTTAGGTTCTCTTTTCCCCTCTATTTCCTTATAGATTGTAAGCTTGCGGGCAGGGCTCTCACTCCACTTAGTATTTGTAGTATTCGGTGTTTCTCTGTAATGTCTGATATTGTCTATACATGTTCCCTCTAAATTATAAAGTGCTGCCAACTATGTTAGCACTGTAAAAATAAAATATAATAATAATAATAATAATAATAATAAAAAGGAGAGCCTTGTAGAACATTGATATAGGTTTATATAGTAGCTCACAGCTTAGATTTAGGTCAGAGAGGCTTAGTCACCATTTAGCTGTTTTTCTAAGTGAGAGGTGACTAAAAAGTCAAGTCAGGACCCTCAGGTTAATGTTGGGAAATAATATGATTCTGTAAATTTATTTCAAATATTTAAGACCCTTTTGTGACAAAAATTCTCACTGAGGTAGGCTGTGGAGTTTTTTTTATATAGATGCATGTGGAGTGCCCGCCAGGGCAGTGCGGATACTGGGTAACGGGCTGCTTCTTAAAGGGGCAGTGTCACGGCAGCGGTGACCTGGTCAGTGGTCCTGGGCGTCCAATAAAAAGGGGAGTAGTGTAAAAGGGAAAGTAAAGTTTGTAAAAAGTGTTCATGACGCCAGCTGTGGTACTCGGCAATAAAGATGTTAGCGAACGCTGCAGATTCAGTCCACTGGGACAGTTGTTGATGCAGCAGAGTTGGTTCAGCTCTCCACAGGCAGAGCTATGTCCCAGCGCTGTTAGGATATTAAAGATAATGTTGGAGGTGAATGATGTGAAGGGCAGGTGACGCAGGAAAGATTAAGAAAACACAGCAGAGTGCAGTTTCCTTTACCTTTCACTGAGCAATGCAGATACAGTCCGGGGCTCAGGTTACAGATGGTTCTGGAGTCGGTCAGCCTGAAAGCAATTTGGGAATCTCCTTATTCAGGTGGGTTGTGAGGCCTCCTTTCTAGCACGATTCTCTGAGATACTTGCTGCTGTAAACTCTATTCAAGTTCCTCTCTCTGTCTGCTACTTAGGTAGAACTCCACTCGCATGTCAGGCAGCTGTAGCCTACTTCAGGGATCGCTCCCGTCTGGCGTTTTCGGCTCACACTTGCTGCTGTGTCGTTGAGTATCAATTGGGGACAGAGGATCTGCGGTCTTCTGCCCTCCGGATTCTGCTGCTGGGGCTTTAGTACCCACACAGCCTCTGGCTCCGGTGCCCGGTCTCTGGCGCTAAAGCCTGGGGTAAGCTCAGCTACAGCTCCTAACCCCAGGAACTCTCCACATGTCCTCTCACCACCCTCTTCAGGCTCTAACTAACTACTGACTTCCTGCTTCTGACCACAGAGAGCAGCTACCCTGAAGTCGGGGTAGAGCTCCCCCTGCTGGCTCGGAGCAGTAACTGTGTTGTATGCTGAAACTACCTGTTAAGGGGATCCCTTCTTTGCTTCCAGGCATGACATCACTCCCCCCCCTGGCAAGGCCATTGTGGCAACCGGACTCCTGGGGTGCCACATATGGTATGTCTCCAAAAGGAGATACGGTATAAGGTGAACCTCAGTTTTTATTATGATAGCTATAAGATTTGTAGTGCCCCTCGGGTCCAAACTTAAAAAGTTAAGCTTCAAAGATCCTAACAGCATAAGAAAGAAAAAAGTAAAAGTACCTAAAGAAAGAAAACGGGTGTTTATAAACATCACATTTTTTTCAACATGATTTTCATGCATAAACAAAGAGCGAAATAATAAGATTTGTGCTCCCTTAAAGGGGTTTTCTAGTCTACAAACTAAAAATCTGCAGTCAATCTATGTGACTGCATACTTTTGAATCCTCAGATCTCACGCACTGAGTTGTGAGGATTCTCCGATGTCGGCACCGAGTGCAGCGGTTATGTGATTGTAATTATACGCTATATTAAGACTCCTGGCCACATTCCGAATAGACACAGAGAGACTGCAGATTTATAGTTTTAGACCAGAAAACCCCTCTAAGTACTTACTAGATTGAGCTTAGAGCATACTGAGATTTATAGATAAATAGTATAAAATACAATCCCCTAGTAGGGGCAGCAGATAATGTGAATATCAATTTTATGGCAATGCAGGGGATTTGGTTATCTATATTAAATTAAAGGGGTTATCTGGGACTACTTTGTTATGGGATGTGATAGGGTCACTGGCGCCATTTGTGAAGGGAGATATGTGTTGCAATGGCTGCTTTCCTGCGTGATGTGAAAGCCATAAGTGTTTTCTCCAGCATGATGTGCGCTGAGAGCAATCCAGTTGCTATATGGGCCTGGCTTTCATGGTGGGTAGGTCAGAGATGCGAGGATGCCTACCCACCAGATCTCCATCTCCAGGGTGTGGCTGCAGGAAGTTAAATATCCAGCCAGTTTTTTTTTCTCTGCCTGTGTGCCTGTGTTGTGTGGAGGAGAGGAAGCCTCCAGACCTTCAGCTCCTGTGAGAGCTGCTACATGTATTGTCCCAGAGGAACTGGGCAGGACTGTATATGAACTTTTTGTGGCGCTTCCCACGGCTGTGGGGCGCCGGGACATGGCATAGCTTGCCTAGCTAGCCAATGCTCCCACGCCGCCAGTCCACGACGACGTGAGGCATGGGTCCCAGATGATAAGAGAATGTGGACCCACTGGACCACGGAGGGAGACCCGGGCCTGCCCGGACTAGGGAAGGGCAGCGACCGGGATCCGTGGCAGCTGAGCATGTGGGCAAGGTGGCGACCTGCAGGGCTAGACAACACCGCACAACTTCAGGTAAGAAGAAACATAAAGTTTACTTAAAGAAACAAAGTACATAAACAGAAACATAAGACCGGGCTCCCGATTCCGCACATCAGAGAAGGGTACACGACTCAGGATCACAGACGAGTGCTGGAGGACATCACGGGTAGATGCAGTCCAGGGTTATCTGGCACGGGCATACTTGGACGGCCTCTCTCTCAGGCCTTAGGCGTAGCACAGGCTCAGCAGGAGAACATCAGACACCGACCTCAGACAGACTTCAGACGATGGCGGGGTCATCACGGGTTGATGAAGTCCAGGATCATCTGGCACGGGCATACTAGTATGGCCTCACTCTCAGGCCTCGGGCGTAGCACAGGCTCAGCAGGAGAACATCAGACACCGGCCCAGGACGAACGTCAGACGATGGCAGGGTCATCACGGGTTGATGAAGTCCAGGGTCATCTGGCACGGGCATACTAGGACGGCCTCTCTCTCAGGCCTCAGGCGTAGCACAGGCTCAGCAGGAGAACATCAGACACCGACCCAGGACAGACGTCATCACAGGGTAGACCAAGGAGGAACCGGCAGGACATCGGAACATCAGGAACACGGACTGGATCTCAGGGACACAGGAACACGAACAGGACATCGGGAACACGGATTTGGATCTCAGGGAGTCAGGAACACGGACTGGCACATCAGGAACACGGACTGGATCTCAGGGAGTCAGGAACACAGACAGGAACACGGATTGGATCTCAGGGATCGGACTCCGGACATCTGGCACCGATCAGCAGGCTCCGGACATCTGGCAACGATCGGCAGGATCCGGACATCAGGCAGGAAGGATAGGATCCGGAC
The DNA here is from genome assembly GCA_033576555.1 of Oophaga sylvatica. Classification (NCBI taxonomy): domain Eukaryota; kingdom Metazoa; phylum Chordata; class Amphibia; order Anura; family Dendrobatidae; genus Oophaga; species Oophaga sylvatica. Next base: position 182,559,948 of record JARQOD010000005.1, on the reverse strand, counting down.
ATCAGGCAGGAAGGATAGGATCCGGACATCTGGAAGTGGTCATCGGACATCGGATATCAGGCCGTGGTCATCAGGGAGGACACGGACAGGAACATCAGGAACACGGATTGGATCTCAGGGAGTCAGGAACACAGACAGGAACACGGACTGGAACACAGGCATCGGACTCCGGACATCTGGCACCGATCAGCAGGCTCCGGACATCTGGCAACAATCGGCAGGACCCGGACATCAGGCAGGGAGGATAGGATCCGGACATCTGGAAGTGGTCGTCGGACATCGGACATCAGGCCATGGTCATCAGGCATAGGATCCGGACATCTGGCAGCGACCTGAAAAGGAACCCCAGCGGTCTGGTGCAAGCCCCGCCAGGCTCAACGGGAGCTGGCCGGGGATTGCACAGAGGCTGAGCACAGAGTAACAGAAACTCAGCACACAACGGACTCCTCCTTCCAAGATGAACTCAGGTTATATAGCAAGGATTCACAGTCACTGGCACAGGGTTCTGGACACAGCAGGATTTCAGGAACATAACACAGAGGACACAGTTCAGACAGTCAGGTACAGGATGCGATCCAAGATCAGGGGTTCAGGTAATTAGACACAGCAGGAACAGGCCTGGATATACAGCCTCCAGGAACGGCGATCTGGGTAATCAGCCCCCAGCATAGGCGGAAACACAAGACACAGTTCAGACAGTCAGGTACAGGATGCGATCCAAGATCAGGGGTTCAGGTAATTAGACACAGCAGGAACAGGCCTGGATATACAGCCTCCAGGAACGGCGAACTGGGTAATCAGCCCCCAGCATAGGCGGAAACACAAGACACAGTTCAGACATTCAGGTACAGGATGCGATCCAGGATCAGGGGTTCAGGTAATTAGACACAGCAGGAACAGGCCTGGATATACAGCCTCCAGGAACGGCGATCTGGGTAATCAGCCCCCAGCATAGGCGGAAACACAAGACACAATTCAGACATTCAGGTACCGGGTTAGATCCAGGATCAGGGGTTCAGGTAATTAGACACAGCAGGAACAGGCCTGGATATACAGCCTCCAGGAACGGCGATCTGGGTAATCAGCCCCCAGCATAGGCGGAAACACAAGACACAGTTCAGACATTCAGGTACCGGGTTTGATCCAGGATCAGGGAACAAGACACAGCAGGAACAGGGAATCAGCTCTCCAGAGCTGATCAACTTCAGAGCAGGAGCTGAACACACAACCACATACGGCTAGGTTCAGGGATTCAATGTGGATTCAATGTGAAGCTCTGGCAACGCCCACTAGGGCTGGGGAACTTTATATATGAGCTGCTTCACAGCGATAGGCTGGAGCAGTAATTCTAGTAAACACCCAATCCATATAAAAGCAGGACAGGTGTGGGCCGCGCCCCCTATGCAGAGCCAGACAGCTCAACACAGAGGGAACCCAACAATGGCTGCTGCCACACACGTAGTAAGTCATGCACCACTGCAGAGGACTTTGCAAGCTACGGACGGCTTTCACAGCAGGTCAGGAACCGCACATGCGGGCGGTCATGCAAAGCAGCGGAGCCACTCACGCAAGTACGGGTACGCAGCAGAGCCGGGAACTGAGCAGCATCCATATAGGTAACAGACAACAGTATCCCAGCTGGTTAGGGGGAAAGGAGCAAAAGGGTTAATGCAAAAAACATGCAGAGTAACGCTGGAAAACAAAGTACAGAATACCAGCGTTACAGTATCCCCCTCCTCAGAACCCCTCTTCTGAAGACCCAAGTAAAAAAAATTCCCCAGAAAAATTCACTTGGGTTTGGCGGTAAGTCCCATAGTTCACAATATGGCAGCATAGTTAATAGCTCGAAAAGTCCGAACCGCTGACCAAGCGGGGAATCGAGCCATCTAGTCCACTTACCGTGTGGGGACCAAGTAGTCTAGTTCGCACATCAGGTGGAGCTTGGAGAAAGTCCTGCAGACCGCACATGCTCAGCGGAGTCCATGGCCAGAGCTTTCTGTGGCGCTTCCCACGGCTGTGGGGCGCCGGGACATGGCATAGCTTGCCTAGCTAGCCAATGCTCCCACGCCGCCAGTCCACGACGACGTGAGGCATGGGTCCCAGATGATAAGAGAATGTGGACCCACTGGACCACGGAGGGAGACCCGGGCCTGCCCGGACTAGGGAAGGGCAGCGACCGGGATCCGTGGCAGCTGAGCATGTGGGCAAGGTGGCGACCTGCAGGGCTAGACAACACCGCACAACTTCAGGTAAGAAGAAACATAAAGTTTACTTAAAGAAACAAAGTACATAAACAGAAACATAAGACCGGGCTCCCGATTCCGCACATCAGAGAAGGGTACACGACTCAGGATCACAGACGAGTGCTGGAGGACATCACGGGTAGATGCAGTCCAGGGTTATCTGGCACGGGCATACTTGGACGGCCTCTCTCTCAGGCCTTAGGCGTAGCACAGGCTCAGCAGGAGAACATCAGACACGACCTCAGACAGACTTCAGACGATGGCGGGGTCATCACGGGTTGATGAAGTCCAGGATCATCTGGCACGGGCATACTAGTATGGCCTCACTCTCAGGCCTCGGGCGTAGCACAGGCTCAGCAGGAGAACATCAGACACCGGCCCAGGACGAACGTCAGACGATGGCAGGGTCATCACGGGTTGATGAAGTCCAGGGTCATCTGGCACGGGCATACTAGGACGGCCTCTCTCTCAGGCCTCAGGCGTAGCACAGGCTCAGCAGGAGAACATCAGACACCGACCCATGACAGACGTCATCACAGGGTAGACCAAGGAGGAACCGGCAGGACATCGGAACATCAGGAACACGGACTGGATCTCAGGGACACAGGAACACGGACAGGACATCGGGAACACGGATTTGGATCTCAGGGAGTCAGGAACACGGACTGGCACATCAGGAACACGGACTGGATCTCAGGGAGTCAGGAACACAGACAGGAACACGGATTGGATCTCAGGGATCGGACTCCGGACATCTGGCACCGATCAGCAGGCTCCGGACATCTGGCAACGATCGGCAGGATCCGGACATCAGGCAGGAAGGATAGGATCCGGACATCAGGCAGGAAGGATAGGATCCGGACATCTGGAAGTGGTCATCGGACATCGGATATCAGGCCGTGGTCATCAGGGAGGACACGGACAGGAACATCAGGAACACGGATTGGATCTCAGGGAGTCAGGAACACAGACAGGAACACGGACTGGAACACAGGCATCGGACTCCGGACATCTGGCACCGATCAGCAGGCTCCGGACATCTGGCAACAATCGGCAGGACCCGGACATCAGGCAGGGAGGATAGGATCCGGACATCTGGAAGTGGTCGTCGGACATCGGACATCAGGCCATGGTCATCAGGCATAGGATCCGGACATCTGGCAGCGACCTGAAAAGTAACCCCAGCGGTCTGGTGCAAGCCCCGCCAGGCTCAACGGGAGCTGGCCGGGGATTGCACAGAGGCTGAGCACAGAGTAACAGAAACTCAGCACACAACGGACTCCTCCTTCCAAGATGAACTCAGGTTATATAGCAAGGATTCACAGTCACTGGCACAGGGTTCTGGACACAGCAGGATTTCAGGAACATAACACAGAGGACACAGTTCAGACAGTCAGGTACAGGATGCGATCCAAGATCAGGGGTTCAGGTAATTAGACACAGCAGGAACAGGCCTGGATATACAGCCTCCAGGAACGGCGAACTGGGTAATCAGCCCCCAGCATAGGCGGAAACACAAGACACAGTTCAGACATTCAGGTACAGGATGCGATCCAGGATCAGGGGTTCAGGTAATTAGACACAGCAGGAACAGGCCTGGATATACAGCCTCCAGGAACGGCGATCTGGGTAATCAGCCCCCAGCATAGGCGGAAACACAAGACACAATTCAGACATTCAGGTACCGGGTTAGATCCAGGATCAGGGGTTCAGGTAATTAGACACAGCAGGAACAGGCCTGGATATACAGCCTCCAGGAACGGCGATCTGGGTAATCAGCCCCCAGCATAGGCGGAAACACAAGACACAGTTCAGACATTCAGGTACCGGGTTTGATCCAGGATCAGGGAACAAGACACAGCAGGAACAGGGAATCAGCTCTCCAGAGCTGATCAACTTCAGAGCAGGAGCTGAACACACAACCACATACGGCTAGGTTCAGGGATTCAATGTGGATTCAATGTGAAGCTCTGGCAACGCCCACTAGGGCTGGGGAACTTTATATATGAGCTGCTTCACAGCGATAGGCTGGAGCAGTAATTCTAGTAAACACCCAATCCATATAAAAGCAGGACAGGTGTGGGCCGCGCCCCCTATGCAGAGCCAGACAGCTCAACACAGAGGGAACCCAACAATGGCTGCTGCCACACACGTAGTAAGTCATGCACCACTGCAGAGGACTTTGCAAGCTACGGACGGCTTTCACAGCAGGTCAGGAACCGCACATGCGGGCGGTCATGCAAAGCAGCGGAGCCACTCACGCAAGTACGGGTACGCAGCAGAGCCGGGAACTGAGCAGCATCCATATAGGTAACAGACAACAGTATCCCAGCTGGTTAGGGGGAAAGGAGCAAAAGGGTTAATGCAAAAAACATGCAGAGTAACGCTGGAAAACAAAGTACAGAATACCAGCGTTACACTTTTTCTCTTCATTTGAGCCAGACTGGCTGTTTTTCTTTAACCAGTTTGGGTTTTTAGTTTATGATGCAATAAACCACCCAGAGACTTTAACCACACATGTGCCTGTGTCTACCTCAAGGAGCAGCTAAGTGAATCAAGCTTTCACAAGTGGTATTTCGGATGTGCGCAACATTCCAGGAACGTGTGGCATCAATGGATAAACCGTATGTCCTATGTGAAGGTGGATACAGCGGTCGAACAAAATGGAGGAGCTAATCAAGCACCTGATTTTGAGCCAACGGCAGCAGCACCAGGTGCAACAAGAGACAAATAAACTCCTGATGCAACAAATTCAGCAACAACAAAGGCAGATGGAACTCCTGATGGGAGATGTCAGCAGCAGAGAAGCTGTCCCTCCCTCACATCAAGGGGATGACTCATGCATCCACAAAGTGGTAAGATGAGCCAGGCAAAAGATGACCCCAGGGGATGGTATAGAGGTGTTTTGACTGTGTTCGAGCGGGTGGCAGAGTGTGAGAAGCTACCACCAGAGCAGTGAACAGAGGTACTGGCACCCTTTTTGACTGGTGAGCCCCAGAAGGCCTATTATGATATGATATTACAGGATGCCCAGTGACTCATGCGGGAGCCAGCGTAACCCTGCTGAATCCCCGTCGCAGTGGGAAGGGGAGGAGTTCTCCTTGTGTGCCCTAGCTGGTGAGCAGGAAGAAACGATGACCAGTGATCCCGAGATTCCTGATTTGGGGGTTTCTGGGGAAAATTTTGGGACTGCTCAAATGCGGGATCTTACCGAAAAAGGGGCCTTTGAAAATGTGTGTAACGCTGGTATTGTCTGTACTTTGTTTTCCAGCGTTACTCTGCATGTTTTTTGCATTAACCCTTTTGCTCCTTTCCCCCTAACCAGCTGGGATACTGTTGTCTGTTACCTATATGGATGCTGCTCAGTTCCCGGCTCTGCTGCGTACCCGTACTTGCGTGAGTGGCTCCGCTGCTTTGCATGACCGCCCGCATGTGCGGTTCCTGACTTGCTGTGAAAGCCGTCCGTAGCTTGCTAAGTCCTCTGCAGTGGTGCATGACTTACTGCGTGGCTGGCAGCAGCCATTGTTGGGTTCCCTCTGTGTTGTGCTGTCTGGCTCTGCATAGGGGGCGCGGCCCACACCTGTCCTGCTTTTATGTGGATTGGGTGTGTATTAGAATTACTGCTCCAGCCTATCGCTGTGAAGCAGCTCATATATAAAGTTCCCCAGCCCTAGTGGGCGTTGCCAGAGCTTCACATTGAATCCACACTGAATCCCTGAACCTAGCCGTATGTGGTTGTGTGTTCAGCTCCTGCTCTGAAGTTGATCAGCTCTGGAGAGCTGATTCCCTGTTCCTGCTGTGTCTTGTTCCCTGATCCTGGATCTAACCCGGTACCTGAATGTCTGAACTTTGTCTTGTGTTTCCGCCTATGCTGGGGGCTGATTACCCAGATCGCCGTTCCTGGAGGCTGTATATCCAGGCCTGTTCCTGCTGTGTCTAATTACCTGAACCCCTGATCCTGGATCGCATCCTGTACCTGAATGTCTGAACTGTGTCTTGTGTTTCCGCCTATGCTGGGGGCTGATTACCCAGATCGCCGTTCCTGGAGGCTGTATATCCAGGCCTGTTCCTGCTGTGTCTAATTACCTGAACCCCTGATCTTGGATCGCATCCTGTACCTGACTGTCTGAACTGTGTCCTTTGTGTTATGTTCCTGAAATCCTGCTGTGTCCAGAACCCTGTGCCAGTGACTGTGAATCCTTGCTATATAACCTGAGTTCATCTTGGAAGAAGGAGTCCGGTGTGTGCTGAGTTTCTGTTACTCTGTGCTCAGCCTCTGTGCAATCCCCGGCCAGCTCCCGTTGAGCCTGGCGGGGCTTGCACCAGACCGCTGGGGTTCCTTTTCAGGTCGCTGCCAGATGTCCGGATCCTATGCCTGATGACCATGGCCTGATGTCCGATGTCCGACGACCACTACCAGATGTCCGGATCCTATCCTTCCTGCCTGATGTCCGGATCCTGCCGATCATTGCCAGATGTCCGGAGCCTGCTGATCGGTGCCAGATGTCCGGAGTCCGAGTCCTGATGTTCTTGTCCGTGTTCCTGACTCCCTGAGACCCAATCCGTGTTCCTGATGTTCTTGTCCGTGTTCCTGACTCCCTGAGACCCAATCCGTGTTCCTGTCTGTGTTCCTGACTCCCTGAGATCCAATCCGTGTCCCGGTTGTTCCTGTGCAGTCTAACTCTGTTTCAGCCATCAGCTCCTGATTCCAGTTACCTGCCTGTTATCTGTCGGTTTGCCTGTCTGCCATCCGTCTGCAGTTCCATCCAGAGGCTCGGACGTCATCTGCAGAGATCCCCGGCTCTTGCCTGCTCACCTAGGAGCGATCATCTGCCATCCGACTGCAGCTCCATCCGGAAGTTCGGACATCATCTGCAGAGATCCCCGGCTCTTGCCTGCTCACCTGGGAGCGATCATCTGCCATCCGACTGCAGCCTACCTGGAGGCTCCACCATATCAGGTCGTATATACCTGCCTGTCTAGAGACTGCCTGGTCACTAGCCGTGACAACCTGCATGTCCCAGAGACTGCCTGGTCACTTGCCGTGACAACCTGCCTGCCCTGGTCACTAGCCGTGACAACCTGCCTGTCCCAGAGACTGCCTGGTCACTTGCCGTGACAACCTGCCTGTCCCAGAGACTGCCCTGGTCACTTGCCGTGACAACCTGCCTGCCCTGGTCACTAGCCGTGACAACCTGCCTGTCCCAGAGACTGCCTGGTCACTTGCCGTGACAACCTGCCTGTCCCAGAGACTGCCCTGGTCACTAGCCGTGACAACCTGCCTGTCCCAGAGACTGCCTTGGTCTCTTGCCGTGACAACCTGCCTGTCCTGCCGGTTCCTCCTTGGTCTACCCTGTGATGACGTCTGTCCTGGGTCGGTGTCTGATGTTCTCCTGCTGAGCCTGTGCTACGCCTGAGGCCTGAGAGAGAGGCCGTCCTAGTATGCCCGTGCCAGATGACCCTGGACTTCATCAACCCGTGATGACCCCGCCATCGTCTGACGTTCGTCCTGGGCCGGTGTCTGATGTTCTCCTGCTGAGCCTGTGCTACGCCCGAGGCCTGAGAGTGAGGCCATACTAGTATGCCCGTGCCAGATGATCCTGGACTTCATCAACCCGTGATGACCCCGCCATCGTCTGAAGTCTGTCTGAGGTCGGTGTCTGATGTTCTCCTGCTGAGCCTGTGCTACGCCTAAGGCCTGAGAGAGAGGCCGTCCAAGTATGCCTGTGCCAGATAACCCTGGACTGCATCTACCCGTGATGTCCTCCAGCACTCGTCTGTGATCCTGAGTTGTGTACCCTTCTCTGATGTGCGGAATCGGGAGCCCGGTCTTATGTTCTGTTTATGTACTTTGTTTCTTTAAGTAAACTTTATGTTTCTTCTTACCTGAAGTTGTGCGGTGTTGTCTAGTCCTGCAGGTCGCCACCTTGCCCACATGCTCAGCTGCCACGGATCCCGGTCGCTGCCCTTCCCTAGTCCGGGCAGGCCCGGGTCTCCCTCCGTGGTCCAGTGGGTCCACATTCTCTTACCATCTGGGACCCATGCCTCACGTCGTCGTGGACTGGCGGCGTGGGAGCATTGGCTAGCTAGGCAAGCTATGCCATGTCCCGACGCCCCACAGCCGTGGGAAGCGCCACAATGTGTCTGTGATTGATGGGGTTGCTCAAGAGCCGGGGGCTGACACCAGGTACCCACACTTTGCAGTCAATAGTGAACTGTTGTATCAAGTGCCTCCACTGTTGGTTCCAGGGCCATACCGGTGGAGGGTTCTAGACATGGCTCATTCGCATGTTTTGGGGGGACATCTTGGGGTAGAAAAAACACAGGAGAGACTATTGCAGAAGTTCTATTGGCCGGGATGTTATTGGGAGATCCTGAATTATTGTAGGTTCTGCCCCACCTGCCATATAACCGCTCTCTCTTCTCACTTCCTCTAGTCTTGTTACTGGTAATAGAGATTCCATTTGAGCGAATTGCCATGGATCTAGTAGGTCCTTTAATCAAATCTGCACGAGGGCCCCAATATATTCTAGTGGTCATGGACTATGCGACCCGGTACCCTGGAGCAGTACTCCTAAGGAACTCTCCGGCTAAGAGTATCGCCTGGGAACTTGTCCATATTTTTGCTAGAACAGGCATGCCGAAGGAGATTTTGACAGACAAGGGAACCCCCTTCATGAGCAAGATAATGAAAGAACTGTGTAGGGTCCTGCAGATTGCCCAGCTGCGAACCTCAGTGTACCATTCACAGACTGACTTCCCAGTAGAACACTTCAATAAAACTTTGAAAGCCACTCTCAAAAAGGTCATTAAGGAGGACGGTCAAGTGTTGTGAATGGGTTTGAGATGAGTTCTGAGCAGAGACTCCCTCTGGTGGTTACAAGCGGTACTGGTCTGTTCAGTGAAGATTGTGAGGACTGGGAATCAGGTGTTACTGACTGGTCTTATATAAGGGAGTCACCTTCCCATCAGGGTTGCCGGTGATCAATTGTTCTGGTCTGAATCCTTCATTCCTGTTTCTCTTGTAGCCTGCTGTGTCGTGTCTGCATCTCCTGCTAACAGATAAGACATTTTCTTCTTTTTGTTTTTGTACTATATTTTTGCATTTTGTCCTGCACTTCTTTGGGGCCTTCTGGGTCCCCTTCGGGGGCTTTTGCCCTCTCAGTTTAGTTCAGCCACTGATGTTTGTACTTTTGCTTTTTCCAGTTTTTTCAGTGGCTGCTGTTTTGATTTTGTTACACCAGAAAACTAATTTAGGTGGTGGAGGTCGTGTGATCTCAGGTGATTTTGAAATTAGTAGAGTTGGTGCTTTTCAGGGTTTTCTGGGATTACAGTAAGTACCCTTCCTATCCTTTTCTATTTAGTTAGTTTGGGCCCCAGCGTTTGCTCATACTATTTTCTTTCTGTGTCAGTATTTCTTCTTGTCTAACCGCCATTACATGTTTGGGGGCTTTCTATTATCTTTGGGGTTCTGCTCCGGGGCAGATAGCTTTCCTATTTCTATCTTTAGGTGTAGTTAGTTTCTCAGGCTGTGACGAGGCGTCTAGGACCAACGTAGGAACGCTCCACGGCTGCCTCTAGTTGTGGTGGTTAGTCAGGGTACTGCAATCTCATAGATTCCAACTGCTCTGGTGTATTGCCTTTTTTACCTGCACTCCTCAGCTACCGAAACATAACAGTATCACCGGCCTAAAAATTGAAAATTGTATGGTACTCACAGAAGGGAAAAAATATTGTGAAAGAAAAAAGGTTGTCAGAGTTGTCAGAGATATTTTTTTTTGTTGCATTTTTTTTTTTCCCTCTGTATCTCTGGGTGCTGGGGAGGATCTTTTCTCTCAATGGAGTTTGCACAGTTGTCTGGCCGTGTGGATCAGCTTGCCACTGAGGTTCAGAGTATTGCTATATCTTGCTAGGTTGCCTGTTGTGGAACCTAGGATCCCATGCCAGATTTGTTTTTGGGGATCGAGCTAAGTTTCAGAATTTCAAAAATAATTGTAAATTGTTTTTTGCCTTAAAATCTAAGTCCTCAGGGAACGCAGCGCAGCAGGTTCAAATTATCATCTCTCTCCTGCGCGGCGATCCTCAGGATTGGGCTTTTTCCCTGACACCTGGGGATCCTGTTTTGAGTGATGTTGATGCATTTTTTCAGGCTTTGGGGTTATTGTACGATGAGCCTAATGTCCTGATCAAGCTGAAAAAGCCTTGTTGGCATTAAATCAGGGGCTTGATGACGCTGAGTTATACTGTCAGAGATTCCGTAGGTGGGCAGTCCTGACCAAATGGAATGACGACGCTTTGGCAGCCCTTTTCCGGAAGGGTCTGTCAGATAATGTAAAGGATGTTATGGTGGGATTCCCTGTCCCCTCTGGTCTCAATGATTCTATGTCATTAGCGATTCAAATTGACAGACGTTTGCGTGAGCGGAGAAGTATGCGTGGAATGGTGTTGCCTTGTGAACCAGCTTCTGAACCCATGCAGTGTGATAGAGTGGTGTCTGGGGCACAGCGTCATGAGTTTCGAAAGCGCAATGGGTTATGTTTCTACTGTGGTGATGCCTCTCATGCTATTTCAGTCTGCCCTAAGCGGGGAAGACGTTTTGCACGCTCAGTTGTCTTGGGTAGTGTTCAGACTAAGTTTTTATTAACTGTCACTCTGATATGCTCTCTGTCCTCATTTTCTGCTCAGGCTTTCGTTGATTCTGGAGCAGCTATTAACCTGATGGATTATGATTTTGCTAAACGTTGTGGGTTTCCCTTGATACCCCTACAGAAGTCTATTCCCCTACTGGGGATCGATTCTACCCCTTTGGCTGAAATAAACCCCAGTTTTCTACTCAGGTGATAATGAGGGTTGAACCTGATCACCAGGAGTGCTGCAAATTTTTGGTTCTGTATAATCTGCATGACATTATCGTGCTGGGTTTCCCTTGGTTACAGTCTCATAATCCTGTTTTGGATTGGAAATCTGTGTCTGTAACCAGTTGGGGCTGCCAATGTGTTAATACCAACACTCCTGTTTTTTCTGCTCCCCCCAGGCTCAGGATGTTCCTGACTTTTTGATTGATTTTTCTGATGTGTTTAGCGAAAGTAATCTGCATCCTTGCCTCCCCATAGGAGCTATGACTGCGCTATTGAATTAGTGCCGGGTAGTAAATTCCCTAAAGGTCGCCTTTTTAACTTGTCTGTACCTGAACATGACCTATGCGGTCTTATATCAAGGAATCATTGGAGAAGGGTCATATCAGACCATCTTGTTGTGAATGGGTTTGAGATGAGTTCTGAGCAGAGGCTCCCTCTGGTGGTTACAAGCGGTACTAGTGAGGATTGTGAGGACTGGGAATCAGGTGTTACTGATTGGTCTTATATAAGGGAGTCATTTTCCCATCAGGGTTGCCGGTGATCAATTGTTCTGGTCTGAATCCTTCTTTCCAGTTTCCCTTGTAGCCTGCTGTGTCGTGTCTGCATCTCCTGCTATCAGATAAGACAATTTCTTATTTTGTGTTTTTGCTATATTTTTGCATTTTGTCCTGCACTTCTGTGGGGGCCTTCGGGTCCCCTCCGGGGGCTTTTGCCCTCTCAGTTTAGTCCAGCCACTGTGTTTTGTACTTTTGCTTTTTCCAGTTTTTTTCAGTGGCTGCTGTTTTGTTTTTGTTACACCAGAGAACTAATTTAGGTGGTTGAGGTCGTGTGATCTCAGGTGATTTTGAAATTAGTAGAGTTGGTGTTTTTTCAGGGTTTTCTGAGATTGCAGTAAGTACCCTTCCTATCCTTTTCTAGTTTAGATAGTTTGGGCCCCAGCGTTTGCTCATACTATTTTCTTTCTGTGTCAGTATTTCCTCTTGTCTAACCGCCATTACATGTTTGGGGGCTTTCTATTATCTTTGGGGTTCTGCTCCGGGGCAGATAGCTTTCCTATTTCTATCTTTAGGTGTAGTTAGTTTCTCAGGCTGTGACGAGGCGTCTAGGACCAACGTAGGAACGCTCCACGGCTGCCTCTAGTTGCGGTGGTTAGTCAGGGTACTGCAATCTCATAGATTCCAACTGCTCTGGTGTATTTCCTTTTTTACCTCACTCCTCAGCTACCGTAACATAACAGTATCACCGGCATAAAAATTGTATGGTACTCACAGAAGGGAAAAAATATTTTGAAGGAAGAAAAGTTGTCAGAGATATTTTTCTGTTTGTTGCATTTTTTTTTTTTCCCTCTGTATCTCTGGGTGCTGGGGAGGATCTTTTCTCCCAATGGAGTTTGCACAGTTGTCTGGCCGTGTGGATCAGCTTGCCACTGAGGTTCGGAGTATTGCTGCATATCTTGCTAGGTTGCCTGTTGTGGAACCTAGGATCCCCATGCCAGATTTGTTTTTAGGGGATCGAGCTAAGTTTCAGAATTTCAAAAATAATTGTAAATTGTTTCTTGCCTTAAAATCTAAGTCCTCAGGAAACGCAGCGCAGCAGGTTCAAATTATCATCTCTCTCCTGCGCGGCGATCCTCAGGATTGGGCTTTTTCCCTGATACCTGGGGATCCTGTTTTGAGTGATGTTGATGCATTTTTTCAGGCTTTGGGGTTATTGTACGATGAGCCTAATGTCACTGATCAAGCTGAAAAAGCCTTGTTGGCATTAAATCAGGGGCTTGATGACGCTGAGTTATACTGTCAGAGATTCCGTAGGTGGGCAGTCCTGACCAATGGAATGACGACGCTTTGGCGGCCCTTTTCCGGAAGGGTCTGTCGGATAATGTAAAGGATGTTATGGTGGGATTCCCTGTCCCCTCTGGTCTCAATGATTCTATGTCATTAGCGATTCAAATTGACAGACGTTTGCGTGAGCGGAGAAGTATGCGTGGAGTGGTGTTGCCTTGTGAGCCAGCTGCTGAGCCCATGCAGTGTGATGGAGTGGTGTCTGGGGCACAGCGTCATGAGTTTCGAAAGCGCAATGGGTTATGTTTCTACTGTGGTGATGCCTCTCATGCTATTTCAGTCTGCCCTAAGCGGGGAAGACATTTTGCACGCTCAGTTGTCTTGGGTAGTGTTCAGACTAAGTTTTTATTAACTGTCACTCTGATATGCTCTCTGTCCTCATTTTCTGCTCAGGCTTTCGTTGATTCTGGAGCAGCTATTAACCTGATGGATTATGATTTTGCTAAACGTTGTGGTTTCCCTTGATACCCTACAGAAGTCTATTCCTTTACTGGGGATCGATTCTACCCCTTTGGCTGAGAATAAACCCCAGTTTTCTACTCAGGTGATAATGAGGGTTGAACCTGATCACCAGGAGTGCTGCAAATTTTTGGTTCTATATAATCTGCATGACATTATAGTGCTGGGTTTCCCTTGGTTACAGTCTCATAATCCTGTTTTGGATTGGAAATCTGTGTCTGTAACCAGTTGGGGCTGCCAATGTGTTAATACCAACACTCCTGTTTTTTCTGCCTCCCCCAGGCTGAGGATGTTCCTGACTTTTTGTTTGATTTTTCTGATGTGTTTAGCGAAAGTAAATCTGCATCCTTACCTCCCCATAGGAGCTATGACTGCGCTATTGAATTAGTGCCAGGTAGTAAATTCCCTAAAGGTCGCCTTTTTAACTTGTCTGTACCTGAACATGACGCTATGCGGTCTTATATCAAGGAATCATTGGAGAAGGGTCATATCAGACCATCCTCTTCACCCTTAGGTGCCGGTTTTTTCTTTGTGGCCAAAAAAGATGGTTCATTAAGGCCGTGTATTGATTATCGTCTCTTGAACAATATTACTGTGAAATATCAATACCCGTTACCCTTGATTTCTGACCTGTTTTCCAGGGTGAAAAACGCTACTTGGTTTACCAAGCTTGACCTCAGGGGGGCGTATAACCTTATTCGCATTAAGCACGGGGATGAATGGAAGACGGCATTTAACACCCTGAAGGGCATTTTGAGTACCTTGTGATGCCCTTTGGGCTCACTAATGCTCCTTCCGTCTTCCAGTCCTTCATGAATGACATTTTCAGGGATTTTGTGGACAAGTTTCTGATTGTTTATTTGGATGATATCTTGATTTTTTCTAATGACTGGGACTCTCATGTGAAACATGTTCGAACTGTATTCCAGATTTTGAGAGAGAATGCTCTGTATGTGAAGGGATCAAAGTGTCTTTTTGGCGTACAGAAGATCTCATTTCTGGGATTCATTTTGTCCCCATCTGTTATTGAAATGGACCCGGTCAAGGTTCAGGCCATCTGTGATTGGGTCCAACCTACTTCATTAAAGGCTCTTCAGAGATTTTTGGGTTTTGCCAATTTTTATCGTAAATTTATTGGTAATTTCTCGGTTATTGTTAAACCATTAACTGATTTGACCAGAAAGGGTTCTGATGTGGTGAATTGGCCTCCTGAGGCAGTCTCTGCGTTTCAGGAACTTAAGCAGAGATTCACTTCTGCTCCTGTTCTACGGCAGCCTGATGTTTCTCTGCCATTTCAGGTGGAGGTTGATGCCTCTGAAATTGGGGCAGGTGCCGTTTTGTCCCAAAAAGATCCAGAGACCTCTAAAAGTAACCCTTGTGCCTTTTTCTCTCGAAAATTTTCTCCTACTGAACGTAATTATGACGTGGGTAATCGGGAGTTATTGGCCATGAAGTGGGCTTTTGAAGAGTGGAGACATTGGCTGGAGGGAGCCAAACATCAGGTGGTGGTCCTTACGGACCATAAGAATCTGGTCTATCTGGAATCTGCCAAGCGACTCAATCCTAGACAGGCCAGGTGGGCCTTGTTTTTCACACGTTTTAATTTTGTGGTTTCCTTTCTTCCTG
>JARQOD010000005.1:182507421-182537421 GCA_033576555.1 Oophaga sylvatica | reverse complement strand
CCGGGTAGTAAATTCCCTAAAGGTCGCCTTTTTAACTTGTCTGTACCTGAACATAACGCTATGCGGTCTTATATCAAGGAATCATTGGAGAAGGGTCATATCAGACCATCCTCTTCACCCTTAGGTGCCGGTTTTTTCTTTGTGGCCAAAAAAGATGGTTCATTAAGGCCGTGTATTGATTATCGTCTCTTGAACAATATTACTGTGAAATATCAATACCCGTTACCCTTGATTTCTGACCTGTTTTCCAGGGTGAAAAACGCTACTTGGTTTACCAAACTTGACCTCAGGGGGGCGTATAACCTTATTCGCATTAAGCACGGGGATGAATGGAAGACGGCATTCAATACCCCCGAAGGGCATTTTGAGTACCTAGTGATGCCCTTTGGGCTCACTAATGCTCCTTCCGTCTTCCAGTCCTTCATGAATGACATTTTCAGGGATTTTGTGGACAAATTTCTGATTGTTTATTTGGATGATATCTTGATTTTTTCTAATGACTGGGACTCTCATGTGAAACATGTTCGAACTGTATTCCAGATTTTGAGAGAGAATGCTCTGTATGTGAAGGATCAAAGTGTCTTTTTGGCGTACAGAAGATCTCATTTCTGGGATTCATTTTGTCCCCATCTGTTATTGAAATGGACCCGGTCAAGGTTCAGGCCATCTGTGATTGGGTCCAACCTACTTCATTAAAGGCTCTTCAGAGATTTTTGGGTTTTGCCAATTTTTATCGTAAATTTATTGGTAATTTCTCGGTTATTGTTAAACCATTAACTGATTTGACCAGAAAGGGTTCTGATGTGGTGAATTGGCCTCCTGAGGCAGTCTCTGCATTTCAGGAACTTAAGCAGAGATTCACTTCTGCTCCTGTTCTACGGCAGCCTGATGTTTCTCTGCCATTTCAGGTGGAGGTTGATGCCTCTGAAATTGGGGCAGGTGCCGTTTTGTCCCAAAAAGATCCAGAGACCTCTAAAAGTAACCCTTGTGCCTTTTTCTCTCGAAAATTTTCTCCTACTGAACGTAATTATGACGTGGGTAATCGGGAGTTATTGGCCATGAAGTGGGCTTTTGAAGAGTGGAGACATTGGCTGGAGGGAGCCAAACATCAGGTGGTGGTCCTTACGGACCATAAGAATCTGGTCTATCTGGAATCTGCCAAGCGACTCAATCCTAGACAGGCCAGGTGGGCCTTGTTTTTCACACGTTTTAATTTTGTGGTTTCCTTTCTTCCTGGCACTAAGAATGTTAAGGCGGATGCCCTCTCGAGGAGTTTCCTTGCGGACTCTCCTGAGCTATCTGATCCCTCTGTTATTTTGAAGGAGGGTGTAGTTCTTTCCGCCATCTCGCCCAATTTGAGACTTGCTCTGGAGGGGTGTCAGGAGGATAGGCCCGAGTGCTGCCCTGTTGGAAAATTGTTTGTCCCGGACCAATGGAAAAAGAGTGTGATGTCTGAGATTCATTGTTCCGCATTGGCTGGGCATCCGGAATTTTTGGTACCAGAGACTTGGTTAGTCGGTCCTTTTGGTGGCCTACCTTGTCTCGCGATGTCAGGGAATTTGTGCAGTCGTGCGGGACTTGCTCTCGCTCCAAGCCTTGCTCTCGCTCTAGTGGTTTGTTGATGCCATTGCCTGTGCCCAAGAGACCATGGACCCATATCTCTATGGATTTCATTTCCGATCTTCCTGTTTCTCAGAGAATGACCACCATCTGGGTAATTTGTGATAGGTTTTCCAAAATGATACATCTTGTGCCATTACCTAAGTTGCCTTCCTCCTCTGAATTGGTGCCGTTGTTCCTTCAGCACGTGGTTCGTTTACACGGCATTCCTGAGAACATTGTGTCTGACAGAGGAGTCCAGTTTGTTTCCAGATTTTGGAGGACTTTTTGTTCTAAACTGGGTGTTCAATTGTCTTTCTCCTCGGCATTTCATCCTCAGACCAATGGTCAAACTGAGAGAACAAACCAGACATTGGAGACTTATCTAAGATGCTTTGTGTCTGCTGATCAGGATGACTGGGTCTCTTTTTTGCCTTTGGCTGAGTTTGCTCTTAATAATAGGGCTAGCTCTGCCACTTTGATGTCTCCGTTTTTCTGTAATTCTGGGTTTCACCCTCGATTTTCTTCAGGACAGACGGAAGCTTCTGTCTGTCCAGGTGTTGACTCTGTTGTTGAGCGTATGCAACAGATTTGGGACCAGGTAGTGGAGAGGTTGTCCCTCTCTCAGGAGAAGGCCCAGCGGTTTGCTAACCGGCATAGGACTGATGGTCCTCGGTTTAAAGTGGGGGACTTGGTCTGGTTGTCCTCAAAGAATATTCCTATGAGAGTAGCATCTCCTAAATTTAAGCCTAGGTTCATTGGACCTTATAAGATCATGGAGATTCTTAATCCTGTTTCTTTTCGTTTGCTTCTTCCAGGGACATTTAAGATCCATAACGTGTTCCACAAGTCCTTGTTGAAGAGGTTTGTTGAGCCAGTGGTTCCTGCTGCTGTGCCTCCTGACCCTGTTTTGGTTGAGGGCAATCTGGAGTATGTGGTTGAGAAAATATTGGATTCTCGTTTTTCTAGACGAAGACTCCAGTATTTGGTTAAATGGAGAGGTTATGGTCAGGAAGACAATTCTTGGGTGTTTGCTTCGGACATCCATGCTAGGAGACTTATCCGTGCGTATCATAGAACTCATCCTGACCGACCTGGTTGCTCAAATGAGGGTTCGGTGACCCCTCCTCAAGGGGGGGTACTGTTGTGAATGGGTTTGAGATGAGTTCTGAGCAGAGGCTCCCTCTGGTGGTTACAAGCGGTACTAGTGAAGATTGTGAGGACTGGGAATCAGGTGTTACTGACTGGTCTTATATAAGGGAGTCATTTTCCCATCAGGGTTGCCGGTGATCAATTGTTCTGGTCTGAATCCTTCTTTCCAGTTTCCCTTGTAGCCTGCTGTGTCGTGTCTGCATCTCCTGCTTACAGATAAGACATTTTCTTCTTTTGTGTTTCTGCTATATTTTTGCATTTTGTCCTGCACTTCTGTGGGGGCCTTCAGGGTCCCCTCCGGGGGCTTTTGCCCTCTCTGTTTAGTTCAGCCACTGAGTTTTGTACTTTTGCTTTTTCCGTTTTTTTCAGTGGCTGCTGTTTTGATTTTGTTGCACCGGAGAGCTAATTTGGGTGGTGGAGGTCGTGTGATCTCAGGTGATTTTGAAATTAGTAGAGTTGGTGTTTTTCAGGGTTTTCTGAGATTGCAGTAAGTACCCTTCCTGTCCTTTTCTATTTAGTAGTTTGGGCCCCAGCGTTTGCTCATACTATTTTCTTTCTGTGTCAGTATTTCTTCTTGTCTAACCGCCATTACATGTTTGGGGGATTTCTATTATCTTTGGGGTTCTGCTCCGGGGCAGATAGCTTTCCTATTTCTGTCTTTAGGTGTAGTTAGTTTCTCAGGCTGTGACGAGGCGTCTAGGACCAACGTAGGAACGCTCCACGGCTGCCTCTAGTTGTGGTGGTTAGTCAGGGTACTGCAATCTCATAGATTCCAACTGCTCTGGTGTATTGCCTTTTTTACCTGCACTCCTCAGCTACCGAAACAAAACACCGTATATTGATTATCGTCTCTTGAACAATATTACTGTGAAATATCAATACCCGTTACCCTTGATTTCTGACCTGTTTTCCAGGGTGAAAAACGCTACTTGGTTTACCAAGCTTGACCTCAGGGGGCGTATAACCTTATTCGCATTAAGCACGGGGATGAATGGAAGACGGCATTCAATACCCCTGAAGGGCATTTTGAGTTCCTAGTGATGCCCTTGGGCTCACTAATGCTCCTTCCGTCTTCCAGTCCTTCATGAATGACATTTTCAGGGATTTTGTGGACAAATTTCTGATTGTTTATTTGGATGATATCTTGATTTTTTCTAATGACTGGGACTCTCATGTGAAACATGTTCGAACTGTGTTCCAGATTTTGAGAGAGAATGCTCTGTATGTGAAGGGATCAAAGTGTCTTTTTGGCGTACAGAGGATCTCATTTCTGGGATTCATTTTGTCCCCATCTGTTATTGAAATGGACCCGGTCAAGGTTCAGGCCATCTGTGATTGGGTCCAACCTACTTCATTAAAGGCTCTTCAGAGATTTTTGGGTTTTGCCAATTTTTATCGTAAATTTATTGGTAATTTCTCGGTTATTGTTAAACCATTAACTGATTTGACCAGAAAGGGTTCTGATGTGGTGAATTGGCCTCCTGAGGCAGTCTCTGCGTTTCAGGAACTTAAGCAGAGATTCACTTCTGCTCCTGTTCTACGGCAGCCTGATGTTTCTCTGCCATTTCAGGTGGAGGTTGATGCCTCTGAAATTGGGGCAGGTGCCGTTTTGTCCCAAAAAGATCCAGAGACCTCTAAAAGTAACCCTTGTGCCTTTTTCTCTCGAAAATTTTCTCCTACTGAACGTAATTATGACGTGGGTAATCGGGAGTTATTGGCCATGAAGTGGGCTTTTGAAGAGTGGAGACATTGGCTGGAGGGAGCCAAACATCAGGTGGTGGTCCTTACGGACCATAAGAATCTGGTCTATCTGGAATCTGCCAAGCGACTCAATCCTAGACAGGCCAGGTGGGCCTTGTTTTTCACACGTTTTAATTTTGTGGTTTCCTTTCTTCCTGGCACTAAGAATGTTAAGGCGGATGCCCTCTCGAGGAGTTTCCTTGCGGAGTCTCCTGAGTTATCTGATCCTTCTGTTATTTTGAAAGAGGGTGTAGTTCTTTCCGCCATCTCGCCCAATTTGAGACTTGCTCTGGAGGGGTGTCAGGAGGATAGGCCCGAGTGCTGCCCTGTTGGAAAATTGTTTGTCCCGGACCAGTGGAAAAAGAGTGTGATGTCTGAGATTCATTGTTCCGCATTGGCTGGGCATCCCGGAATTTTTGGTACCAGAGACTTGGTTAGTCGGTCCTTTTGGTGGCCTACCTTGTCTCGTGATGTCAGGGAATTTGTGCAGTCCTGCGGGACTTGCTCTCGCTCCAAGCCTTGCTCTCGCTCTAGTGGTTTGTTGATGCCATTGCCTGTGCCCAAGAGACCATGGACCCATATCTCTATGGATTTCATTTCCGACCTTCCTGTTTCTCAGAGAATGACCACCATCTGGGTAATTTGTGATAGGTTTTCCAAAATGATACATCTTGTGCCATTACCTAAGTTGCCTTCCTCCTCTGAATTGGTGCCGTTGTTCCTTCAGCACGTGGTTCGTTTACACGGCATTCCTGAGAACATTGTGTCTGACAGAGGAGTCCAGTTTGTTTCCAGATTTTGGAGGACTTTTTGTTCTAAACTTGGTGTTCAATTGTCTTTCTCCTCGGCATTTCATCCTCAGACCAATGGTCAAACTGAGAGAACAAACCAGACATTGGAGACTTATCTTAGATGCTTTGTGTCTGCTGATCAGGATGACTGGGTCTCTTTTTTACCTTTGGCTGAGTTTGCTCTTAATAATAGGGCTAGCTCTGCCACTTTGATGTCTCCGTTTTTCTGTAATTCTGGGTTTCACCCTTGATTTTCTTCAGGACAGACGGAGGCTTCTGTCTGTCCAGGTGTTGACTCTGTTGTGGAGCGTATGCAACAGATTTGGGACCAGGTATGGAGAGGTTGTCCCTCTCTCAGGAGAAGGCCCAGCGGTTTGCTAACCGGCATAGGACTGATGGTCCTCGGTTTAAAGTGGGGGACTTGGTCTGGTTGTCCTCAAAGAATATTCCTATGAGAGTAGCATCTCCTAAATTTAAGCCTAGGTTCATTGGACCTTATAAGATCATTGAGATTCTTAATCCTGTTTCTTTTCATTTGCTTCTTCCAGGGACATTTAAGATCCATAACGTGTTCCACAAGTCATTGTTGAAGAGGTTTGTTGAGCCAGTGGTTCCTGCTGCTGTGCCTCCTGACCCTGTTTTGGTTGAGGGCAATCTGGAGTATGTGGTTGAGAAAATATTAGATTCTCGTTTTTGTAGACGGAAACTCCAGTATTTGGTTAAATGGAGATGTTATGGTCAGGAAGACAATTCTTGGGTGTTTGCTTCGGACATCCATGCTAGGAGACTCATCCGTGCGTATCATAGAACTCATCCTGACCGACCTGGTTGCTCAAATGAGGGTTCGGTGACCCCTCCTCAAGGGGGGGTACTGTTGTGAATGGGTTTGAGATGAGTTCTGAGCAGAGACTCCCTCTGGTGGTTACAAGCGGTACTGGTCTGTTCAGTGAAGATTGTGAGGACTGGGAATCAGGTGTTACTGACTGGTCTTATATAAGGGAGTCACCTTCCCATCAGGGTTGCCGGTGATCAATTGTTCTGGTCTGAATCCTTCATTCCTGTTTCTCTTGTAGCCTGCTGTGTCGTGTCTGCATCTCCTGCTAACAGATAAGACATTTTCTTCTTTTTGTTTTTGTACTATATTTTTGCATTTTGTCCTGCACTTCTTTGGGGGCCTTCTGGGTCCCCTTCGGGGGCTTTTGCCCTCTCAGTTTAGTTCAGCCACTGATGTTTGTACTTTTGCTTTTTCCAGTTTTTTCAGTGGCTGCTGTTTTGATTTTGTTACACCAGAAAACTAATTTAGGTGGTAGAGGTCGTGTGATCTCAGGTGATTTTGAAATTAGTAGAGTTGGTGCTTTTCAGGGTTTTCTGGGATTGCAGTAAGTACCCTTCCTATCCTTTTCTATTTAGTTAGTTTGGGCCCCAGCGTTTGCTCATACTATTTTCTTTCTGTGTCAGTATTTCTTCTTGTCTAACCGCCATTACTTGTTTGGGGGCTTTCTATTATCTTTGGGGTTCTGCTCCGGGGCAGATAGCTTTCCTATTTCTATCTTTAGGTGTAGTTAGTTTCTCAGGCTGTGACGAGGCGTCTAGGACCAACGTAGGAACGCTCCACGGCTGCCTCTAGTTGTGGTGGTTAGTCAGGGTACTGCAATCTCATAGATTCCAACTGCTCTGGTGTATTGCCTTTTTTACCTGCACTCCTCAGCTACCGAAACATAACAGTCAAGACTGGAACTACCTGCTTCCATTTTTGCTCTTCTCATCAGGGAAGTTCCCCAGGCCTCTACTGATTTCTCGCTGTTCGAGCCACTGTATGGTCGACATCCGCGAGGGCTCCTGGACATCGCCAAGAAAACATCGGAAGCTGAGGAGCTGAGGTCACGCCACACCGGAGCATCATGGAGCATGTCGCCCAGCTGCTTGAGAGAATGGCAAAAGTGATGCCTATTGTGGTGAAGGAGCATCTTCTCCAGGCACAGGAGGCACAGGCAAGGGTATATAACCGATCAGCGAGGCTGCGCCAGTTCCTGCCCAGGGACCGCATGCTAGTACTTATCCCCACAAGGAGAGCAAGTTCCTAGCCAAGTGGCAAGGCCCATATGAGGTGGTGGAAAAACTGGACGAAGTTAATTACAAGGTACACCAGCCGGGTTTGACGGAAGCCGCACCAAGTCTATCGTGTGAACATGCTCAAACCCTGGAGGGACAGAGAATCGCTAGATACCCCTTGCCTGGGAGCCAGTCCAAAAGTCTCAGTGGATGATGTCACCATTGCCGAGACTCTGACGCCGGCCCCAAGGCAACAGTGTCGGGAACTGTTGCAGCAGAACTGTAACCTGTTCTCAGAGTTGCCGGGGTGGTGGAGAATGACTTGTTGACAGAACCGCATGTGAGGGTGAACCTCAAGCCCTACAGAATTCCAGAAGCACAGAGAGAGAGGTGATATTGAATAAGGTGAAGAGGATTCTAGACCTTGGGGTGATAGAGGAGTCGATAAGTGGATGGTCGAGCGCCATCATCCTCGTGCCAAATCTCAATGGTGAGTGGCGGTTTTGTAACGAGTACCGCAGGCTAAATGAAGTCTCTAGTTTTGATGCTTGCCACGTGTGGACAAACTAATTGAGAGACTTGGACTTGCGAGGTACATTACAACTCTGGACCTTCTGAAATGCTATTGGCAGATCCCATGTCCCAGAGTGCCAAGGAGAAGACAGCCTTCTCGACGCCTGATGGGTGTTTTCAGTACAGGGGGCCCCAGCCACCTTCTAGAGGGTGATGGATCGGATCCTGGCGCTGCATAAAAAGTATGCCGCAGGATACCTCGATGACATTGTGGTCTTTAGCCCTGACTGGGCTAGTCATCTGCCAAAGGTATAGTTGGTTCTGGATGCTTTAAGAAGTGCGGGGTTCACCATAAATCTGAAAAAAGTGTGCCATAGGGAAGGAGGAGGCCAAGTACCTAGGCTATGTCTTCGGAAGGGGCTAAATTAAGCCGCAGATAAATAAGATCGAGGCGATTCAGAAGTGTCCGCAACCGCTTTCCAAGCAAGTGAAGGCATTTCTTGGAATTGTGGGTTATTACAGGCGGGTTCATCCCAAGTTTTACTTTAATTGCCGCACCATTGACGGATCTTCTTAAAAGTACCAAGTCGACCATAGTTAAATGGACTGCTGACGACACAGAGATGGCATTCCAGGAGCTGAAGCAGGCTCTATGTACACATCCGGTTCTGGAAGCACCAGACTTCAGCAAGGAGCTCATGGTCCAGACAGATGCCTCGGAAGTCGGATTGGAAGCCGTGCTGTCTCAGGAAATTAAAGGGGAAGCGCATCCCATCCTGTATCTGAGCCAGAAGCTCTCGTTAAGCAACAAAAATTATGCCATTGTGGAGAAAGAGTGTCTAGCCATAAAATGAGCAGTGGATACACTGAGGTATTATCTACTAGGCCGGAGGTTCAAACTTGTGACCGATCCTGCCCCTAGGAGATGGTTAAGGGAGAAAAAGGGTAAGAATGCCCGTATGACGAGACGGTTCTTAGGCCTCCAGGATTTCAGGTTCCACGTCGAACATAGGCCCGGGTAGTTACAAGGGAACACAGATGCCCTCTGCTGAGTTCCCTGTTTGGTGTCCGACGGTGCCAAAGCCCCCGGCTTTTGACAGGGAGGGGGAATATGTGACAAGGTCACTGGCGCCGGATGTGAGGGGGAAATATTTGTCGCAAAGATTGCTCTTCTGCATGATATTAAAGCCATAAGTGTTTTCTCCAGCGTGATATGTGATGAGAGCAATCTAGTCGCTATATGGGCCTAGCTTTCATGGTGGGTAGGTCACAGATGGGCGGGACGCCTACCTACCATATCTCCACCTCCAGGGTGTGGCTGGAGGGAGTTAAATGAGATATGTGCTGAGAGTAATCCAGTCATTATGTGGGCCTGGCTTTCATGGTGGGTAGGTCAGAGATGGGTGGGATGCCTACTCACCATATCTCCACCTCCAGGGTGTGCCTGGAGGGAGTTAAATGTCCAGCCAGTTTTTTTTTCTCTGTCTGTGTTGTGTGGAGGAGAGAAAGCCTCCAGTCCTTCAGCTCCTGCGAGAGCTGCCACATGTGTTGTCTCAGAGGAACTGGGCAGGATTGTATATGAACTTTTTACTTTCATTTGAACCAGACAGGCTGTTTTTCTGTTACCAGTTTGGGTTTTTGGTTTATGATGCAATAAACCACCCAGAGACTTTAACCACACGTGTGCCTGTGTCTACTTTGAGGAGCAGCTAAGTGAACCGACCTTCCACAGGGGATAAGAACTGATTACTTGCTAACTACATACTTATTCTGCCCGTCAGCAACTTAAGGACCACTCCTACCAGAAATTCTGCTGCTACATTTGATCTTGCATCAACAGAACAGCTCTTTCCTCCTCGAGCTGCTCTATTGATGTTGCATGACTGCTGATGTTGTGCAGATTGACAGCTGGCTCCCCACAATTAGGCAGCGGGGAGCTGGCTGTCAATCAGTTTGACATTGGCAATCACGCCCCATCAACAGAGCAGCCCAGACGAGGAAGCAGCTGCCCTATCAATGTGATGTCAACAGAATCACCAGCAGGAGCAATCTGTGACCACTCTCAGCTGGCAGAGATCAGTGCAGGGCAGAACAGGCAGGTAGCTCTTAGGTATATAGGACAAAATAAAATAGTCCTGGATAACCCCCTTTAATGAGTTCAGACTATTTATTTATTTATTTAATGGCCTTTGGCTCGATTTGAAGCCATGATGGTTTGATGGATGAATTCTCTTTAGGAAGATTGATCTTGTGCAAGCCTAGATAGGTCCACCAGGATCTTCTCCATTGTTATCTTGATAGTATCAAGCCATCGGGTTGCTTGTCTTCCTCTTCACCTTGCTCCTTCTATTCTTCCAATTATGATGTCCTTCTCCAGTGATTGCTTTCTTTATATGATGTGTCCAAAGTAGGCAAGTCGTAGCTTGGTGATCCTTGTTTCGAGTGACATGTCTGGCTTGATTTCCAAAATCCTTCTACAGCAATACATTTAGAAGGTGTTTATTCTTCTTCTGATTTGTTTCTTTATCGTACAGGTTCTTTATCCGTATGTTACCAAAGAAAAGACCAAACTATGTACAAACCATGTCTTCGTCGCCAGTGAATTGTTTCTTTATTTGAAGATCTTGTCCAGTGACTTTGTTGTTGCCCATAGCTATTCTCCTATTGACTTCCTGTGTCGTCGTTGCATCTTCAGTCATCGATCCGAGTAGGTTGAAGTCCTTTACAAGTTCCTGTTTGTTGCCGTCCATCTCATGGTGCTTATGCAATATCATTAACTGTAATACATCATATTATATGAGACATTTACATGATAAATATGTCACTTATATCATTATATGCCTTTATGAGGCATACTGCTGGTTTATATCCCTACTTATGATGTTCACTGGAAGGGCACACCATATAGATAAAAAGACTGACCCAGTCTTAGGCTAAGTCCACACTTGCGTTCGGCTGGTCTGCGTATGGCTGCGTACTTCCTCCCTTAAGCTCCACCTACGCTCCGCCTACTTCCGCATGCGTCCTGCATCGTCCTGCGTACCCATCTTTAACATTGGGTATGCAGAGACATGCGTTGTATGCGTATGCGTGTGCATGCGGGGTTTTGATATGCCCAACGACCTCACGGGAACGCAACATGTTGCGTTCTGCGGCACACCAAAGCGCCACATGCGGACGCATCCATACTTCCGCATGTCCCTGCGTACCCAATGTTAAAGATAGGTATGCAAGATGAATCAGGACACATGCGGAAGTAGGCGGAGTGTAGCTAGAGATTAAGGGACGAAGTACGCAGCCATACGCTGACCAGCCGAACGCAATTGTGATCCCGGCCTTAATTATTAAGTCAATTGAAATTCAGCAGCGAGGCCGGGAGGACAGAATGGCCGAAACACATCTTCCAGACTGCAAAAATAAGATAAAATGAGGGCCGGTAAAATTGTGTAACTTCTGGTTTTACTGACTGCTATTGCAAATTCTCTCACCATTTTGCTGCTTGCAAATTTGGCTCTGCAGCTTTGACCTTTAGCAGACGAAGGACTTGCAGATCTACTGTGGTTTCCTCTTCTGATATACCTACTCTGTGTTCAAGGTAAATGGCCAATTCTGAGATTGCAGAGGTGCATGTGGCACTAAACAGGAAATTCTCCAGACTGGCCTTTTTGGCACATTAATTGCAGTCAGGAATTAGTTTTTTTTGTGTGTAGGGAGGGTGAGAACAGTTAAACATTTTTGGAACTTCATCTTGGCAATAATATCCTCTTATTTTTGCAGAGTATGCAGGCGGAACCTGAGCTAAAGTAAGCCATAATTTTTCACAGATGCACTAGCCCAAGATCTGAATCTTATATTTCTTTTTGCGGCTCATCATCAAGCTAAAATTTTTACATATATATTGTGAGGCAGTGACCGGTGACATATGCGAGGGTTGCTTTGTGTCCCCCCCCAGGATGCGCACAGAGGTGTATTGAGGCAGCGGGAGAGTGCATTGCAGTCACAGGCATAGCTGTGATTGGAATGCAAAATAAAAGTAAGTGTTTGTCTTGGGCAAGCTATTTGTCCAAGGCAGATTTTAAGAAAACCTGCTATGTGCTTTTGTTTTTGAAACGGACTACAGGATGGTAATGGGGCAGTCCGTTTCCTTCCTGGTCATGTTTTCCATGTGGCCTACGGCCATAGGTTGCTTGTAAAAATCCCTGTAGCAGAGGATTGGGTGTGTCAGCTTGGTCTTGCAAGCATGCAGAGCAGAAGGCTCTGCAGAGAGCTCCAGCTGTGTGAGGTAGCACAGCCAAGCGGAGCCAAAAGGCCTGCCACCCCTCAGCGTACACGGCGGGGCAGTCGCCCACAACAACAGGTGTCCAAGGTAGACTATCCTGTGCCCAGCTGTGATCCAGAGGTATACTGTCCTGTGCCTGGCTGTGATCCGAAGGTGGACTGTCTTGTGCACGGCTGTGAACCGAAGATGGACTGTCTTGTTCCCGGCTGCGATCCGGAGGTGGACTGTCCTGTTTCCCGGCTGCAGACCGGAGGATATCATGTGCTGTGTATGTTTGTGAGTACGCTGAACATTAAAAGACACTTTGCTTTGAACTTTGCTGGGTCACTGCCTCATCACTGCTCACTGTGGATACCACTGCACTACTATATATATATATATATATATATATACATATATATATATATAATTTAATTATTAACGTAGTAAAAAAATAGATTTTGATGACATCATGTAAGTACTTTAATACATTTAAGTTGAGAAAAACTTGTTAATCAACTTTGGTTGAGTACATTAACTTCATGCTATCAAGTCTCAGATGCCGGCTGTGTAATACCCAACTTAATACAGCCATTTACAATGCCTGATCATCTACTGAAATGTGATTTCACCTCTATGGATTATTTTAAAAGCTTTACAGGAAGCAGAATGACATTTCCAGAAGTTTTCATTTATAATTGAAAAGCTACTACAGCTGAGATAGAGAAATTTTTGTACTCAGTGGGAGAGATGTATTAAGTGCCACAGTTGGGTCCGACCACCCATTGACGCTAATAGTAATTGTCATGTCTTACAATGAACTAATGTATTTTGCTGTATCATGCATTATAATTATTTTTTCTCCAGCACAATAAACATCACAGATATTTGTGTGTTACCTTTCTCTTATGATACCGAGAGTATGAAGTTGACCGAATGCTCTAGTGCTCAAAACGTTTCATTTTCTAGAAACTGTTTTTATTCATTTGACACTACAGTTTGGTGCTACTAAAGCTGAGTATACGAGATACAACACAATATACAGCAGACTATTGATAATAAGTCTATTATCTATAATTATATTTAGAGCCAAAATCAAGGAATTGATTCCAAATTTTCTGACTGTATGTATGCTATTTGAAGGTTTATACCTAGTAATCTAGGCAAATAATAGAGAGTGGTTGTGGACTTTAAGATAAGTGGAAACATAGCATTACAGAGAAAATGAGAACTTGTTTGCTTGTAGAAATGAGCTTACAAATGTCCCAACGGAGATCCAAGGCTCATCCAATAGTCTATTGTGTACAGGGAGCTGATGTATCCGATTTCGGACTGCCGATCATTATATCCTTGGTGAGATAAGCCCCTAGCAGAGCAAGTACTCCTGTGTATGTGTGTATGGAGGATTCAGGATAGATAGATGCCAGTCAAACGATTGGTCGAACTATTGTTCAACCGACATCTATTATTTACGGGGCATCATAGTCTAGACAGGTGAAATGTTAACCCCTTAACGACCGCCGATACGCCATTTAACGGGTGCAGTTAAGGGTATTTATCCCTCAGGTATTTATTCCTCAGGTACTTATTCCTCAGCGACATTTTGTATTTAAGTAGTGAAAAAAAAGAAAAGCAGGGAATAACTAGTAGTTTGTCTGAGGGGAAGATTACCATCATAGTAGGAGAACAAAAGTAAGAAGAGATTAACCCCTTAACGACCCCTGATACGCCTTTTAACGGGGGCAGTTAAGGATACTTATTCCTCAGCTCCGCTTTTTAACTGCACTGAGAAATAAGGTTATAGCGCCCCCCCCCCAGCGTCGGAAAATATCCGGGGTCTGATTTTTACCGACCCCAGTGTTGCGATCACCGTTATTCATGGAATAACAGCGATCGCAAAAAAAAATGTCCGATTTCCTATTTTGTTTCTCTCTCCTATGATATAATCTAGCACATGAGAAGACAGAGAAATGGGGTCCCCTGAGCCCCCCGGTACCGGCGATGTCACCTGGTCCCTCCGGTTATGTCCTCCGGCTCTCGGCGTCTTCTTCAGGGAAAAAAATGTTAGGCGCATGCGCAGTGCCCCACCGAGATCTGCCGGCCGGCACCTGACAACAATAGGAGACTTCTCCTATTGGTTCATTTTGATCACTGTGATAGACCCTATAACAGTGATCAAAATAAAAAAATAGTAAATCAAACGCCCTTTTATCACCCACTAAGGTAAAAATAATAAAATTAAAAATATATATTTATTTTCTGTTTTTGCATTAGGGTTAGGGTTATGGTTGGGGTTATAGTTGGAGTTATAGCTAGGGTTGGGGTTGGGCTAGGGTTAGGGTTTTGGTTGGGGTTACAGTTGGGGTTATAGTTAGGGTTAGGCCTGGACTAGGGTTAAGGCTATGGTTGGGGTTATAGTTTGGGTTATAGCTAAGGTTAGGGTTGGGATAGGGTTAGGATTGGGGCTAAGATAAAAAAGATTGGGGCTAGGGTTAGGGTTTGTGTTAGAGTTGGGTTACGGTTAGAGCTAGGGTTGTGGTTGGGCTAGGGTTAGGGTTGGGGCTAGTGTTGGGGTTAGGGTCGTGTTAGGGTTAGGGTTGTGGTGTTGGAGTTAGGGTTGTGGTTAAGGTTAGGGGTGTGTTGGGGTGTTAGGGTTGGAGTTAGAGCTGTGTTAGGGTTGGAGTTAGAATTGGGGGGTTTCCACTGTTTAGGTACATCAGGGGGTCTCCAAACGCGACATGGCACCCACCATTGATTCCAGCCAATTTTGCATTCAAAAAGTCAAACGGTGCTCCCTCCCTTCTGAGCCCTGCCATGCGCCCAAATAGTGGCTTTCCCCTACATACGGGGTATCTGCCTACTCAGGAGAAATTGTACAACAAATTTTGTGGTCCACTTTTTCTTGAGACTCTTGTAAAAATAAAACAGTTTGGTTCCAAAGTAATTTTTTTGTGAAAAAAAGTAAAATGTTCAATTTTTCCTTCCACATTGCTTTAGTTCTTGCGAAGCACCTGAAGGGTTAATAAACTTCTTGAATGTGGTTTTGCGCACCTTGAGGGGTGAAGTTTTTAGAATGGTGTCACTGGTTATATTCTGTCATATGAACCCCCAAACTCACTTCAAATGTGAGATGATCCCTAAAAAAATGGTTTTGTAAATTTTGTTGGAAAAATGAGAAATCGCTGGTCAACTTTTAACCCTTATAACATCCTAACAAAAAAAATATGTTTGTAATATTGTGCTGATGTAAAGTAGACATGTGGGAAATGTTATTTATTAACTATTTTGTGTGACATATTTCTCTGATTTAAGGACAAAAAAATAAAAATTTTGAAAATTTCAAAATTTTTCCAAATTTTTGCCAAATTTCCATTTTTTTCATAAATAAACGCAAGTCATATTGAAGAAATTTTACCACTAACATAAAGTAGAATAGGTCACGAAAAAACATTCTCAGAATCAGTGGGATCCGTTGAAATATTCCAGGGCTATAACCTCATAAAGTGACAGTGGTCAGAATTGTAAAAATTGGCTTGGTCATTAAGTACCAAATTGGCTCCGTCACTAAGGGGTTAAAATATCAGAATTTTTCCTATTGTTTGTTTTTTACCATAGCTAAATTGCATACTATTTATGTATGTTCTTTCTTAGAACAGTAATGGTTTCTACTGCATATTTTTCCAATATTTTTCTACTTCTACAGTGCAGTTATAGAAAAAGAACAAATAGGTCAATTTTAACCATAGCAAACACATAGCTACATGCTAAGTGAGACCCATATGTGCTATACACAAAGATTACAACTATTTTTATAGTCATTAAATTACCCATGAAATTACATTTTCTAAGTGAGTTTATAGAAACATGAGAATTAACATTTCCAGGACACCCCATTTTAAAAATTACACTGTGTCACATTACAACCAGAAAAAAAACAAGTCTTTTTTTTTTACTGTATGTCTGAAATTGTAATGTATTTTACCATCTTATTTGATGATTATTAAGGAGAACCTAAAAATATTTAGAATTGAGAGTCCTCAGTGGTTGATACCACCAACTACTGGCTAACACGGTACAAAGATATACATCTTTACTGTAAGGAGAACCTGTCATCAGTATTTTATAACCCAAACTAATGTCATGTGTATA
This sequence comes from Oophaga sylvatica, assembly GCA_033576555.1. Classification (NCBI taxonomy): domain Eukaryota; kingdom Metazoa; phylum Chordata; class Amphibia; order Anura; family Dendrobatidae; genus Oophaga; species Oophaga sylvatica. Next base: position 182,521,167 of record JARQOD010000005.1, on the reverse strand, counting down.
AAGGTGCTTTAATGCTGAGAAAATAGGGATAGAAGGCAGCAGAGTTATAAGTGATGTGTCCACCCCACTGAACTTGCAATCATTAGCATACAATTTCAATTATGGATTTCTTTTAAACAGCTAAATGGATTTTTACAAGAAAGTTAGAGAAGGAACACAAGGAGTTAATAAACATGTTTCAACCCCTTCACGACACATCACGTATATTTCCATCATATGTCGTGCTCGAGAGCATCGGATGCGATATGCTAATGACCCTCGGCTCCTGCTCTGCTGCGTGCGGGAGCCGAGTGTCATGCTACTGTGCTCCGATGATATCCGAGTGATGTGCGTTGTGTCACTCGCACCCATAGACTTATATGGGTTCGAGTGAGCCAAGACTCGGCCGAGTGTCGGTGACAATCGCATCATGCTGCGATTTCATTCGCACGTAGAATACGGCCTAGAAAAAAAACGGTGATGGGAGCTGCCCCATAGATTAATAGTGGTCGGAGTGCTATGCAATGTTTTATCGCATAGCACTCGTCCGTATTCATCGCTAGTGTGTCTCCGGCCTTAGTTGCAAGCTCTGGCATTGACAATTCAGGGCGCAAAAAACAAGCAATCATCCAGCCCCAGTTTCTGAAAAATTAAAGCACTACGGGTCTTAAAATATGGCGACAAACACAAAAATGCTTTGTCAGAATTTTTTTCACCACTTAAATAAAAAATAAACTATATATGTTTTGTATCTGCGTACTTGAACAGACATGGGAAATCATATTGTCAGTCATATTGTCAATCATATTCTAATTGTGGAATTGCATTTCCTTTGCAAATTACCACACTTGGAATTTTTTTTCCCATTTTCCACTACACTATGTGGTAAAATCAATGGTGTCATTCAAAAGTACAACTTGTCCCGCAAAAAACAAGCCCTCGCACGACCATATATTGATGGAAAAATAAAAAAGTTATGGCTTTTGGAATAAAGGAAGGAAAAAATGAAAAAACGGAAAATGACCATGGTGTGAAGGGGTTAAACAAACCATATTATGTGTTAAACCTTAGATTCTTAGATTCCTCAAAGTACCTCCCTTTTACTCTGATGACAGTGTAAGAGGGACGACCGGGCCGCGGTTACCTGCTTGCCAGGGCCAGAACTATCGAGGCTGCATCCCATGTTGCCTGGTGGAAGCGCTAGCGAGGCAGACCTTCCTCCTGACCCAGGAGGGCGGGGGAATAAAAGGAGAAAGCGCGCGCAGCAGAGCAGTTTGGCGTGAACCCAGGGCAGCGCGCAGACAGATGAGTGGCGTGCTTTGCTTCCCCTTCCCCCGCGGCGCTGTGACAGCCCCCATCCACTGCAGAGGGATCGCACCAGAGAAAGAGAGAAGACGGGAGTGCTGCAGAAATTCAGAGAGAGAGGGACTGCTGCGCTCAGGGAAGCCGTGTGTTCAGCAGCAGCCTGGGAGAGAAGTGTTCCATCCTGGGAGCACCCGCCACGTGCAGGTCAGCGTCCGTCGTCTACCGCCGCCAGCCGTGGGGACCAGAGAAAAGGAGATGTACAGTGTGAGTCCTGTTCAGCTAAGTACCGCATGTCAGCCTAAAAGCCAGGGCAGAGTTCAGGACTTCTTGCTGCTGTCCTCGTCGCCGGACTGTGGTCTGCAGGACCTCGCTGGAGAAGCATCGCGCCAGCTGTTGTCTCTGCTTCAGTCTTGGCGGGAACAGGCAGCGCGCAGCATAGAGAGAGAAGTGCCCCGTAACTGACCGAGATCGAGGTGCAGTGTGCAGGTGACTACAGAGAACAAGATGCCAAACACTTTGGGTCTGTGAGTACAGTGCATGTGTCACATTAGAGGGACCGGGCACAGGACTGACGCTTGTCACCTGAGTTTTGCCAGTTTATATTTGCTGAGCCACGTTGGACTCGTACGGTACTGTGGCCCGCACCCTTTTCAGCCACTGCAGCATGTGCACTAGGCTCAGCGGAAGGTTCTGAAAGACAGGGCATTGATGCCCACAGGACCTTCCTGGAAAAGACACCGCTCCAGCCATTGCCGGCACTAGTGAGTTCCCAGCAGGAGTTACAGTTTAAGGAACTCCTGACACAAGTGCTTCACAGGAACTGCGGTTACCTGATCCTTTATTCTTTTCCTCAGAATATCCTTTGCTAATTGTACTGTTTATTCCACTGTTTAACCCATTGCCCCCTGCGTGGAGTATTTCCCTATTATTAAACTTGTTAACCCTTGCTTTGCCTCCTGTCCGTCACTGCATCCCGCAACCTGCTCACAACAGCTTTTTACTCTCTAGACATTGTGCCAAGCAGCTTCATCACTTAGTCACCTGGAATGGCTTTCAATGAACAGGTATGCATATGCGACACCCGCTAGGGCAATGGGGTACTCGGGTCAGGTCTGACGACTCTTAAAGGGGTGGTCACGGCTGCAGTGATCTGGTCAATGGCCCTGGGCGCGCAATTAAAAAGGATGAGAGAATGTTTGAAGGGGATTGTTTGTGACGCCACCTGTGGTATTCAGTTATAGAGGGCCGACGCTGCTTAGAGGGACCACTGGGGCCGGTGGTGATGCAGCAGAGATGGTTCTGCTCCCCACAGATGGAGTGGGACCCCAGGGCTACCGTGACAGTCTGTGAGGGGTTGTAGACATTGGGATGCAGGAATGATTGGAGGACGCAAGAGCTGTAGTTTCTTTACCTTTAATTGTAGGTACAGTCCGGAGCACAGGTGCAGGCAGTATTGGAGATCTGGGCAGCCTGGAAGCAGTTTGGAATCCCCCTAGCCAGGAGGGGTTGGAAGCCTCCCAACTGCGCTGTTCTCGGAGGTACTTGCTGCTGTAAGCTCTGTTCAAGCCCCTCTCTCAGTCTGTCCTTTAAGTTAAACACTACCCGTATGGCAGGCTGCTCAAACCTTTTCCCTGGTGTCACTCCCTCGTAGTGACTCTAGATTCTAGTTTGCTTCTGTGCCTTCGGGCTTCAGATGTGACCAGGAGACCTGCAATCTCCTGTTCTCCGGATTCAGTTGCTGGGCTTGCAGTTCCCACACAACCACGGACTCCGGTGTCCGGTCTGTTAAGTTCAGGCCTGGGTGAGCTTAGCTGCAGCTCCACTCCCAGGTTCTCCTCACTTGCTTCCTCTTCCTCTCCTGTCTCACACTCTCTGACTAACCCCACCTCCAGACCAGAACTTATAGGGAAGTTCCCCTGAAACCGGGTTTAGAGCTCCCCCTTCTGGCCTGGAGTCAGGAAAAGTGTTGTGTCTGAGTGTTACCTGCTAAGGGAATCCCTTCATGCTTCCAGGCATGACATCACCCTCTGTGAGGGAGGCTTTGCACTGTGGCATCCGGACTCCTGGGGTGCCACATTCTCCCCTAGTACAATTCAGTACTCCCAGGCTGAGGAAACATAAAAAAGAACAAAACAAAACTATTTACAAGATTTTGACAACAGATACATAACTTTGGCGAGACCATGATATGGGGTGTCCTTTTCACCCTCCATAGTGCAATATGGGGACCCGTCTTAAACCCCCAACGTAGGCCCTGGGCGTGACTACTGTTATGATCTGCTACAAGCACTAAGGAAAGGTGGGAATTCTGTCCCTACAATAGGACTGAGCTGGATCCCTACGATGTAACGGGGAACCTGATCCTGTGACCAGACCCGCTAAAGTCCTCAGCTAGTCTGAACGAAGACCTATAGTTGCGAGGGAGGAATCCCTACAAGATCTAGGGACTGGGTGAAAAGGTGGACACCTCCTAACAGAAAGTGTAGCAGGGAAAATAAAACAGAAAACAAATACTAAGAGATACTAAGATCTAGCAAAACTGACAGAGTAAGGCACCTAAGCACCCGGCTAGCTTAAGAGTAGATAATACAATGAAGTCCAGCAAGGCCAGAAGGGCGGAACCAGACCAAATAGGGTAAAAAGGTCATGTGACCAGCAAAGTGAAACAAAACCTAACAAGAGGGTTCTAACAGTACCCTCCCTTCTAAGAGGATCCTCCGGATCCCCTAGGACTTAGGCTTATCCGGAAACCTCTTGTGAAACGCTCTGACAAGTCTAGACGCAGAAACATCATCCGCCCTCACCCATGAGTTATCCTCGGGTCCATAACCCTTCCAAGCGACGAGGTACTGTAAACTCCCTCTATACCATCTAGAATTTAGGATGCGGGAAATCTCATATTGCCCGTCCTCCACCACCAGGGGAACAGTGGCCGAGACGTCTCCATCTGAGACCTCAGCTTTTTTCAAGAGAGAAACATGAAACACCGGATTAATCTTCCAGGAGGTGGGAAGCTCCAACTTAACAGCAGATTGGTTAATAACCTGAAGCACCTTAAAGGGCCCTACAAACTTGGGACCCAATTTCTTAGACGGAATACTCAAGCGCAGATTCTTAGAGGACAACCAAACCATGTCACCAATAGCAAACAAAACCTCTTGTCGTTTTCTATCAAAATACACTTTGGATCTTTTGTTAGCCTCCTGAAGATTACCATGCACATCAGTCCAAACTCTCTCCAAAAGACCAGAAAAATTCTCCTCTTCAGGTACAGCCGATCCCAACTTGGAAAATGACCCAAACGACGGATGTCTCCCAGTACAACAAAAAAAAGGCGAACAACCAGCAGAAGCGGATGTATGGTTGTTAAGAGCAAACTCAGCAAGTGGCAGAAACTCAGACCACCCCTCTTGATTATAGTCACAAAACAACGCAAGAACTGCTCAACATCCTGGTTTTTCCTTTCTGTCTGGCCAGTAGACTCCGGATGATATCCGGATGAAAACGACAAATGAACTCCCAACCTGTCACAAAAGGCGCGCCAAAAACGAGCCACAAACTGAGGTCCCCTATCGGAAACAATGTCAGTAGGAACACCATGTAGTCTGACTATTTCCTTGACAAAGGCCTTAGCGAGAGTCTTAGCGCAGGGCAGTTTGATGAAAGGAACCAAGTGACACATCTTGCTAAAACGGTCCACGACCACCCAGATGACAGTGAAACCCTCAGAGGGGGGAAGGTCAGTAATAAAGTCCATAGCCAAATGTGTCCAAGGTGCACTAGGGACCTCCAGAGGGCAAAGCAACCCCGCAGCAGGAGTATGAGAAGACTTAGATCTAGCACACACAGTGCATTGACGCACCCACTTAATGACCTCCTTCTGCCATCCTGGCCACCAAAAACTGCGACCCACAAGTCTCTTGGTCTCAGAGATTCCAGGATGACCTGCCAACCGAGAGTCATGACATTCATCAAACAAATCTCTCCTCAGGGTACCAGGCACAAACAACCTCCCATGCGTCGTGTTAGATGGGGCATTCTCCTGTGCTTTAAGAATCTCATCTTCCAGCACGGAGTCCAAAACAGCAATAACAACCCCATCTTGCAAGATGTTTTCCTCCTCCTCCTCAGTACCCACCATAGGAGAAAAGCTGCGAGACAAAGCATCAGCTTTAACATTTTTAGTACCTGGGATGTAAGTAACGGTAAAATTAAACCGTGAGAAAAACAGTGCCCACCTAGCCTGACGGGCATTCAAGCGTTTGGCAGCATCAAGGTAGATCAGATTTTATGATCGGTGAAGACTTGAACGGGAAATTCCGCTCCCTCCAAAAAATGACGCCAGTGTTCAAATGCGAGTTTAATTGCCAACAATTCCCGATTACCGATATCATAATTTAGTTCAGACTCAGAAAATTTCTTTGAAAAAAAAGCACAGGGATGTACTCCATCCGTCTTTGCCTGAGACAACACCGCGCCGACCCCCACAGAAGAAGCATCAACCTCAACCAAAAATGGTTTAGTCACATCAGGCTGCGTAAGGATGGGAGCAGAGCTGAACCTCTCCTTTAGCAACACAAAAGCCTCAATGGCCTCAGTAGTCCACTGAACCGCATCAGCACCTTTCCTGGTGAGATCGGTCAGAGGTTTGGCAATCACAGAAAAATCTTTTATGAATTTTCTATAATAATTGGCGAACCCCAAAAACCTCTGTATTGATTTCACACCAATAGGTCTAGGCCATTCCTGCACAGCTTGCACTTTCACCGGGTCCATCTCAAAACCTTCACTGGAGACAATGTAGCCCAAAAAACTAAGTCTCTGTACAGCGAACTCACATTTTTCTAGTTTGGCAAAAAGTGAATTATCACTCAGTAACTGTAATACTTCACGCACACTCCTCCAATGAGACTCCAAATCCGGTGAATAAATCAAAATGTCATCCAAATACACAACCACACTTCTGCCGATCAAAGGTCTAAGGATGTCATTAATAAGATTCTGAAAAAATGCCGGAGCACTGGAAAGTCCAAAAGGCATGACCAGATTCTCAAAATGACCCAGTGGAGTGTTAAACGCAGTCTTCCATTCATCCCCCTCCTTCATGCGTAACAAATTGTATGCCCCTCGAAGATCAATTTTCGAGAACCACTTGGCCCCCACTAACTGGTTAAACAAATCAGGAATCAATGGCAGTGGGTAAGGATTGCGTACAGTAATCTTATTAATCTCACGAAAGTCTAGACAAGGCCTTAAACCGCCGTCCTTTTTTTTAACAAAAAAAAATCCAACCGCCACAGGAGACTTGGAAGGCCTAATGTGACCGGCGGCCAAACTTGTCTGTATGTATTCCTCCAAAGCCTTTCTCTCAGGAATAGTCAAATTAAATAAGCGACTTTTAGGAAGAGTTGCTCCAGGGACAAATTCAATTGCACAATCATAATCTCTATGAGGAGGCAATACCTGCGATTCTTTATCAGAAAAAACTTTCCAAAAATCCTGAACAGGTACAGGTAACTCCCCCTTAACTACAGCAGCAATACGCCCGTTACAACACTTGTCATAACAATTGGGACTCCAGGACTTAATTTCATTGGTAGACCAATCCAGTACCGGATTGTGCAATTTTAACCAGGGTAACCCAAAATCACCGGTGAGGGCAAATTATTCAAAACCACCAAATCCAAATTCTCTTGATGAACACCATTAATAGTAAGAGGAAATTCACAGATATGGTGAGTAACATTTTTCAAGTGAGAACCATCCACAGACACCACATTAATAGGGGAAGACAGAAGTTTGGGTTTTAATTTTAGTTTTTCCAAAAATTTCCCATCAATCACATTGAGAGTTGAACCACAATCCACAAATACCCGAAACTCCATTAATTCCTCCTCAACAGCAGTGGTAGCAGAAAGAAAGACACCTTTATTGTTTAAACAAGCTATACTGGCAAAAACTGACCTCATTTTTTTTCTCTCTTTATTCATTCGAAGCGCACAGTTCTTAATAAAATGCTCTGATTTACCACAGTAGAAACACAAGCCCTTAGCAAATCTGCGTTCTTTTTCCTGAGAGTGAAGTGTCATTGCTCCAATTTCCATCGGCTCTGCAATGTCAGTACATTCCTTCTCCAAACTTGGAGCTGACAAGGCAGATTTACTCTCATTAACCCTTGCACGCAGTCTCCTATCCACCCGTATGGCTAATTGCATAGCCTCTTGCAAGTTACCAGGTATAGGATAAGCAATCAGCAAATCTTTAACCCTTTCACTTAACCCTGCAAGAAATAAACTTTTCAAAGCTGAATCGTTCCAGCCCACCTGTGTGGACCACCTTCTGAAGTGAGTACAATATTTCTCCACATTACCTGATCCCTGTCTCAAACGTCTCAATTCTGTCTCAGCTGATGAAACACGATCCGGATCGTCATATAACAACCCCAAAGCAGAAAAAAAACTATCCACTGATATAAAGCATGGATCACTAGGCTGCAGAGAAAAGGCCCAATCCTGAGGTTCTTTGCGCAAAAGTGACATTATGAACCCTATGCGCTGTGATTCCTCACCAGAGGATCTGGGTCTAAAACGGAAATACAACAAGCAAGCATTTTTAAAAGAAAAAAAATCTTGTTGTTCACCAAAAAATAAATCAGGCAAACGTACCTTTGGCTCCACGAAATGTAATCCAGAACAACTACTCACGTGTTGCTTTATCTCAGCCACCTCCAGAGAAAGTCCCTGCAGGCGCTGAACCAAATCCTGAACCGATACCATGATGGAAAACAGAAAATCTTTCCTTAGAGATTTTTTTCTTTTTTTTTTTCTTTTGGCTGGACTTACTGTTATGATCTGCTACAAGCACTAAGGAAAGGTGGGAATTCTGTCCCTACAATAGGACTGAGCTGGATCCCTACGATGTAACGGGGAACCTGATATAGTGACCAGACCCGCTAAAGTCCTCAGCTAGTCTGAACGAAGACCTATAGTTGCGAGGGAGGAATCCCTACAAGATCTAGGGACTGGGTGAAAAGGTAGACACCTCCTAACAGAAAGTGTAGCAGGGAAAATAAAACAGAAAACAAATACTAAGAGATACTAAGATCTAGCAAAACTGACAGAGTAAGGCACCTAAGCACCCGGCTAGCTTAAGAGTAGATAATACAATGAAGTCCAGCAAGGCCAGAAGGGCGGAACCAGACCAAATAGGGTAAAAAGGTCATGTGACCAGCAAAGTGAAACAAAACCTAACAAGAGGGTTCTAACAACTACAGGGCATTAGTGGTCACCTGGTTGGACTACTTCTTCGGTCACGCCAGACGGTTTTTATTCTGTAGCCATCGGTGATATGTGAAACCAATGACAAGCACAGGAAGCGCTAACTACTTACAAGCATTGTCCTGGTCACTACGAGTCCAGTGACCTAATTGTCCATATAGAAAACAAGAATGCTCAAAAGTTCTTACAGTATCTCTGTAGGCTTATACACTTAACAGTTGCAATTATAAACATTATTAACTTAGTTACATTAGCATTACACTTATATTTTAGTCCTTATACCGGGCTGGGACCTGACCTCTAGTACTATGGGTAGATCTACGCAGTACAGGTGCCTGTAATGATCTAGCCTGGCCTGGTGTGTTTATTGGTAAGCTGGGCAGTCGTCTGCAACTTCTTAGACTCACCGTGGGTCTGACAGATTCACCGCTAGCAGGGGGCACATGTTCGCGTTCCACTGCAGATGTGGCTTCAGTTAATTGAGCTCGCGGATCTTCAGGTTGGTCTTGAATCGCTTCTCTTTCTGGCACTTCCAGCTGGGGAAAGGTTAAGACGGGCACGACTATGGCCTGGTTCACTCTTGTCCAATTTGAAGGGAACTCGCCGAGTACAGTACTGATCTTTTCCTCGACTTCTTCGACTGGCTGAAGAATGTCTTGGTCTTCAATCTTTTCCTTCAGTTGGTCAGGGGATGGTTTTAGATGGTCCCTTGACACTGCCGCTGAGATTTCTCCTCCATCTTTACTGATGAGGCACACCTTGGTGTTATCAAAGTCTGAAGGCACAACGGTGTATGGTTCAGCCTCCCACTGGTCATCTAGTTTGTGAGCTCATCTCTTCCTTTTGAGTACCCGTTCTCCAGGTGACAAGGGAACTGCAGGTGCGTGCTGATTATAATTTCTTTCTTGCCTCTGTCTTGCCTGGGACAAACTTTTCTCCACGCATTCTTGCACTTTGCGATATTGTTGCTGCCGCTCTGTATCCCAGTCAGCATCTGGTGATGTCAACTCAGGTGTTAGCACTCCTATGTCCAAGTCAATGGGCAACTTGCCTGATCTTGGTATCATCAAGTAGGCCAGATGTGCAGTTGGTGGTGTTTACAGGGATATGATTGTAGAGATCTAGCAGATCTGGCAACTTTTCTGGCCACTTGTTTCGCTCTTCCAGGGGCAAGGTCTTCAACAGGTCAATTACTACCTGGTTCATCTTCTCGCACATGCCATTTGTCTGTGGATGGTTCAGTGTCGTCCTGATTTTCTTGCAGCCATATAGGTTACAGAACCCCTGGAACACTTCTGCTTCAAATGCTGGGCCTTGGTCGATAAGCACTCATTCAGGGTAGCCGTGTGGTAGAAAGTGTTCTTGAAACGCTTTGGCTGCAGTCTTCGTTGTTTGGTCTTTGACAGGCACGACTACCAGAAACCCGGAGTAGTGGTCTACTATGTTGAGGGCGTAGACATAGCCTGACCGGCTTGGGACTAGCTTCACATGGTCCTATAAGGCTACCAGTTAAGTGGTTGTTTGGTGACTATGGGCTGTAGGGGAGCCCTCTGGCTATCACGGTCTTTCCACCTCAGGTTGCATGGACCACATTCTTGACACCACTTCTCGATTGCTTTCCTCATGCCAACCCAGTAGAATTGCTCACGTAGCAGGATTTCCAACTTCTTCCACCCAAAGTGTCCTGCACCATCGTGGTATGCTTCTAAGACCATTGGCGCATCCCGCCTCGGGACCACTACCTGCCAGACAAGTTCGTGGGTTCGGGAGTTGATATTTCTCCAACACAGTTTCCCCTCGTAGATGAATAATGTGCCCCTTTCCTTCCACAACTGTTGAGTCTCTTGTGTAGCATCTGGTCCAGTGAGCGAATCAACTTGCGTCAGCAATTCTTTTACTAGGCAGACTGCTGGATCACTATCCTGCGTCTCTGCCCGCTCATGGTGGGGCAACAGATTCAACGTGTCTTCCTGCTTGGCATAGTGCTTGTCCCTCATACAGTGGGAGCACTGGGCCGCTCCAGGGTGATGGAAGGCTGGTAACTCTATTTCTTCTAGCACTTCCTGGTCTTCTTCCCCATCTGGTAAATTGGGCATCCTGGACAGTGCATCAGCAGTAGCGTTCTTATGCCCCGCTCGGTACTTGATGGTGAACTCGTAGTTGGACAGCCGGGCCATCCAGCGCTGCTCCAGTGCACCTAGCTTTGCGGTCTCCAAATGAGTCAGCGGATTATTGTCCGTGAAGATGGTAAACTTCACTGAAGCCAGGTAGTGTTTGAATCACTCGGTCACAGCCCAGACTATGGTGAGATACTCCAGTTTAAAGGAGCTGTAGTTGTCAGGGTTCCTTTCAGTGGGACGAAGCTTCCTGCTGGCATAGGCGATCACTCTTTCTCTGCCTTTCTGCACTTTTGACAGCACTGCTCCCAATCCCAAATTGCTGTCATCAGTATAAAGTAGGAATGGTTAGTCATAGTCTGAATAGGCCAGGACTTCATCTGCCGCAAGAGCCAACTTCAACCGGGTGAAGCATCTTTCTAGTCTGTCATTCCAGTCAAATGAAGGACTTTTCTTCCTGGCCTTCTTGGGTTGGCCCATGAGAAAGTTTTTCAGGGGTGCGGCTACTTCAGTAAAGTCTTTGATGAACCTTCAGAAGTAGCCTACCAACCCGAGGAACTGCTGTACTTCATGAATGTTGTTGGGCCATGACCAGTCCCTGATAACAGTAACTTTGTTGGGGTCTGGTGCTACGCCTTCCTCGCTCACTACGTGACCCAGGTGCTGCATCTTGGGCTTCAGAAGGTGGGATTTGGACGGCTTTACTTTCAGGCCAAAGTTGGACAGGGCTTCGAACACCTTGCCAGGTGCTTCAAATGGTCTTCATAGGTCTTGGAGAAGACAATGACGTCATCCAGGTACAACAGAACTGTCTCGAAGTTCTTGTGCCCAAGGCAACACTCCATCAACTTCTGGAACGTCCCTGGTGCATTGCAAAGCCTGAATGGCATACAGTTGAACTCGCTTAAACCCATGGGTGAAGGCAGTCTTCTCTCTATCCGCCTCTGCCACGGGAACCTGCCAGTACCCACTGGTGACATCTAGAATGGAGAAATAGCAGATTTCAGTGTAGCTAATGATTCCTCAATTCTGGGTAATGGGTAGGCGTCCTTATGTGTACACTGTAATCTGCCTGTAGTCAACACACATCCTCATTGTACCATCTTTCTTTCTAACGAGGACTAACGGAACTATCTGCTATCAGAGTACACTGGTTCTACCAGGGCCTGGTAATCTTGACCCCTGAGGCCTATGGCTGCCCGACACCAAATTACCATTTCACTCCTTGGGGGTACTGCAATGGGAAACGGATCACTCACTCTGACACTGCCGACTTCTTTGCCAGACAGCTCTACCTGTTGTCTTTGCATCAGGGCCTTGATCTCCTTCTGTGGGACCCGCTGCTCACTGGAACCAGCAGTTTTGGCTACCTGTTGCAACAAAACGATAACCTCGCCAAGACAGTTTTCTATCACATTAGTACCTAAGGTCATCATTGGGTTACATTCTCGTCGATCAATGTCTACAATTATCAGACCTTGGGCTTTCAATTCTACTCACTCCACCTTAATGGTCACCTCCTTATACCCCACTCGTGGCAAAGGCTGGCCATTGCTGGCAACTACTGTCAGCTCATTATCTGGGCCGTGGGTAATATCAGAGTCAGCCCAGTACCGTTTATAAAGAATATGTGGCATAGTCGTCACCTGAGAGCCGGTGTCCACTAAAGCGGTCATCGGGATGCTATCAATCACAACTGGGAGGACCGACCGTCCTCCAATGTACTTGTCTCACCAGCTGTGTGGGCATGGTCATCTTACTCCTGGGGATTTGCCCCGCCTTGCTGCAGCGGCGACAAATGGGTCGTCCGTTCTCATTGTAGCGATCGTTGTCTCTCCCTCTGGTCGGTGGGATCCTCTTCCATCGTTGCCACGGGACGTCATCTGGATTGGATGCCAGTCTCCTTTGGGGACTCTTGTATGGACTGCACGGTTTTGGCTAGTGCAGCCACACTTTTGATCAGCTTCTGGACCTGAAGACGTAGTTCTGCAAATGTATCATTATCCAAAGTCTGCACGTCGGCCTCAACGGGGGCCTGAGGGAAGGATGCCGCCTCCTGGTGGTATGTAATTGCTGGGCGCCTGGGGACCCTATGCGGCTGTCATTTGGTTCGTGCAGCCCCGGACAGTTATATCTTTAAAGTGTGCAAAGTTTGGGTCAGGGTTTTGTAGGGCCATGATGCGCAGATGTGTCATGTGATTGCTGGATAGGTGTCCTTCAATAAATTGCTCCTTTAACAATCTGTCCCCATCTTGCACGCTGTCACGGTCAATCTGCTTTATGGCCCGCAGCGCCTCCTGAAGATTAAGGGCATAGTCCCGTATTGTAATGTATGTAGTACAGTTCATATAGCGTCTTGTGCTTGGGTGCGATGAAAATACATGAGACACAGGTTTGATATAGAAAGTCTTGTATTACTTCATACAAGTTGGCAAAAATAGTCACACAGTTTGCAGACACAGAAGCAGGAGACACAGCAGGCCAGAGTAATCTAAGCTCAGCAATCACTCTCCACAACAGGTTCAGGATCTTCTTCTCTGTTACCGTAAGTCCATGCAAACGTGGGTCTTTCAAAGAGCAGGGTTCAGAGTCCACAAGTGCTTCAGAGTTCCTCAGTAGGAATAGCTGGAGTACAAGGTCCAAGGCTTTAGGAGTCAGGTCACAGGTTCACTGCAGGCTAGATTCTGAAGCACTGATTGCTCAGCTGTGGCTGCTTAAGAAGCAAAAGGAGAGAATCAGGGCGGGAACATGCAAGCTGGAAACTCCATTTTGACTGAGGGCAAGATAGCTGCAGCAAGACAGAAAGTAAAATGGCTGACGAACAAACTGAGTTTCAGGAACATGTACACAGAACCTTACATTACTCCCCCCTTAGGGACAACCTCCGGATGACCTCAGGCCAGGCTTGTGTGGGTACCTCTGATGAAACTGACGGAGCAAGCGAGTAGCATTAACGTTATTGACTGGTTCCCATGAGTTGTCCTCCACTGGGTAGCCCTGCCATTTAATCAGATATTGTAACTGATTTCTATACAACCTGGAATCTAAAATCCTTTCCACCACAAATT
>JARQOD010000005.1:182460679-182507321 GCA_033576555.1 Oophaga sylvatica | reverse complement strand
GAGCCTCCTGGTAGGCTGCAGTCTGATGGCAGATGATCGCTCCCAAGCGAGCAGGCAGGAGTCTCTGGAGTAGCCGGTGATCACTGCTGGAGATGTCCGAACCTTCGGATAAAGCTGCAGTCGGATGGCAGATGATCGCTCCCAAGTGAGCAGGCAAGAGTCTCTGAAGTAGCCGGTGATCACTGCTGATGAAGTCCGAACCTTCGGATAGAGCTGCAGTCGGATGGCAGATGATCGCTCCCAAGTGAGCAGGCAAGAGTCTCTGTAATCGCCGGGGATCACTGCAGGTGATGTCCAAACCTCCGGGGAGGGCTGCAGTCAGATGGCAGACAGCAAACAGACGGGTAACAGGCAGGCAACTGGAAACAGGAGCTGAGGGCTGAAGCAGAGTTATACAGTGCAACAACAACATTGCTCGGGCACCTCCATTAAGGAGGAAGCCCTTAATATAGGGTGGAGTCCTCCGGCATTGGCCGGAGACTAATTTGGAAAATGCGCGCGGCTCCTTTAAGAGCGGGGGAGGGCGCGGGCGCGCGCCCTGAGTCCAGCAGCAGGGAAGGAGCGCGCGGGCCCAGCAGGACGGAAGGAGGACGCCGAGGATGCTGAGGGCGCTGAGGACGCTGGGGGCGCTGAGGACGCTGGGGGCGCTGAGGACGCAGAGCGCTGGTAAGGGGAACGGCGTCCCTGCCTGACAGAGGGCCGGGACGCCGATGCTACAGTGCCTGGTCGTAAATTTCCTAAAGGTCGCCTTTTTAACTTGTCTGTACCTGAACACGATGCTATGCGATCTTATATCAAGGAGTCATTGGAGAAGGGTCATATCAGACCATCCTCTTCACCCTTGGATGCCAGTTTTTTCCTTGTGGCCAAAAAGGATGGTTCATTGAGGCCGTGTATTGATTATCATCTCTTGAATAAGATCACTGTGAAGTATCAATATCCATTACCCTTGATTTCTGACCTGTTTTCCAGGGTGAAAAGTGCTACTTGGTTTACCAAGCTTGACCTCAGGGGGGCGTATAACCTTATTCGCATTAAGCACGGGGATGAATGGAGGACGGCGTTTAATACCCCATAGGGGCATTTTGAGTACCTAGTGATGCCTTTTGGGCTCACTAATGCTCCTTCCGTCTTCCAATCCTTCATGAATGATATTTTCAGGGATTTTGTGGATAAATTTCTGATTGTTTATTTGGATGATATCTTGATTTTTTCCAATGACTGGGACTCTCATGTGAAACATGTTCGGACTGTGTTCCAGATTTTGAGAGAGAATGCACTGTATGTGAAGGGATCAAAGTGTCTTTTTGGCATACAGAAGGTCTCATTTCTGGGATTCATTTTGTCTCCGTCTGTTATTGAAATGGACCCGGTCAAGGTGCAGGCCATCTGTGATTGGGTTCAACCTACTTCATTGAAGGCTCTTCAGAGATTTTTGGGTTTTGCCAATTTTTATCGTAAATTTATTGGTAATTTCTCCGGTATTGTTAAATCATTGACTGATTTGACCAAAGAGGGTTCTGATGTGGTGAATTGGCCTCCTGAGGCAGTCTCTGCGTTTCAGGAACTTAAGCAGAGATTCACTTCTGCTCCTGTTCTATGGCAGCCTGATGTTTCTCTACCGTTTCAGGTGGAGGTTGATGCCTCTGAAATTGGGGCAGGTGCCGTTTTGTCCCAAAGAGATCCAGAGACCTCTAAGAGTAACTTGTGCCTTTTTCTCTCGAAAATTTTCTCCAACTGAACGTAATTATGACGTGGGTAATCGGGAGTTATTGGCCTTTGAAGAGTGGAGACATTGGCTGGAAGGAGCCAAACATCAGGTGGTGGTCCTCACGGACCATAAGAATCTGGTTTATCTCGAATCAGCCAAGCGACTTAATCCTAGACAGGCCAGGTGGGCCTTGTTTTTCACATGTTTTAATTTTGTGGTTTCTTTTCTTCCTGGCACTAAGAATGTTAACCCCTTTATTCCATCAGACGTACTATTCCGTCCATGTGACCCTGGACCTAATTCCCATGGACGGAATAGTACGTCATGGGCGATCAGCTGCGCTCCCGGGGGAGCGCAGCTGATCGCCGCCGGGTGTCAGCTAATTATCACAGCTGACACCCGTGACTGTGTGTCAGGAGCGGTCACGGACCGCTCCCGGCACATTAACCCCTGGCACACCGCGATCAAACATGATCGCGGTGTACCCGGGGCACAGGGGAGGATCACGCAGGCAGGGGGCTCCCTGCGCGCTCCCCTGAGACCCTCAGAGCAGCGCGATGTGTCGCGCTGTTCCGAGGGTCCGTCCTCCCTCCAGGTCCCCGGATCCAAGATGGCGCCGGGGTCCTGCAGGGAGGCGGCTTCCTCAGTGCCTGCTGAGAGCAGGTGCTGAGGAAGCCTGCAGCGATGCCAGAGCGATCGCTGGTGTGACAGAGTGCTGTGCACACTGTCACACCAGCGATCTGCTAAAATACTGTGATGTCCCACCCTGGGACAAAGTAAAAAAGTGAAAAAAGTAAAAATAAAAAGTGTAAAAAAAAATCATAAAAAAAAAAAAAAATATTCCCCAATAAATTCATTTTTTCCTGTAAATTAAAAAACCAAAACAATAATAGTACACATATTTGGTATTGCCGCGTCCGTAACGACCCCCCCTATAAAACTGTCCCACTAGTTAACCCCTTTAGTGAACCCCTTAAAAAAAAAAAAAAAAACGAAGCAAAAAATCAATGCTTTATCATCATACCGCCGAACAAAAAGTGGAATAACACGCGATCAAAAAGACGGATATAAATAAACATGGTACCGCTGAAAACGTCATCTTATACCGCAAAAAACGAGCCATCACACAGCATCATCAGTGAAAAAATAAAAAAGTTATAGCTCGCAGAATAAAGCGATGCAAAAATAATAATTTTTTATATAAAATTGTTTTCATTCTATAAAAGCGCCAAAACATAAAAAAATGATATAAATGAGGTATCGCCATAATCGTACTGACCCGAAGAATAAAACTGCTTTATCAATTTTACCACACGCGGAACGGTATAACCGCCTCCCCCAAAAGAAATTCATGAATTGCTGATTTTTGTTCATTCTAACCTCCCAAAAATCGAAATAAAAAGCGATCAAAAAATGTCACGTGCTCAAAAATGGTACCAATAAAAACGTCACCTCGTCTCGCAAAAAATAAGACCTCACATGACTGTGGGCCAAAACATGCAAAAATTATAGCTCTCAAAATGTGGTGATGCAAAAAACTATTTTTTGCAATAAAAAGCGTCTTTTAGCGTGACAGCTACCAATCATAAAAACCCGCTATAAATAGTAAATCAAACCCCCCTTTATCACCCCCTTAGTTAGGGAAAAATAATAAAATTAAAAAAATGTATTTATTTCCATTTTCCCGTTAGGGTTAGGGTTGCGGCTAAAGTTAGGGTTAGGGTTGGCGCTAACATTAGGATTAGGGTTAGGGTTGGGATTAGGGTTAGGGGTGTGTTAGGGTTAGGTTTGTGGTTAGGGTTGGGACTAGGGTTATTGGTGTGTTGGGGTTAGGGTTGGAGTTAGAATTGGGGGGTTTCTGCTGTTTAGGCACATCAGGGGCTCTCGAAATGTGACATGGCGTCTGATCTCAATTCCAGCCAATTCTGCGTTGAAAAAGTCAAATGGTGCTCCTTCACTTCTGAGCTCTGCCATACGCCCAAACAGTAGTTTACCCCCGCATATGGGGTATCAGCGTACTCTGGACCACAAGAGTTATTGTGCAATTTGTCCTATTTCTTCTGTTACCCTTGGGAAAATAAAAAACTGGGGGCGACAAAATCATTTTTGTAAAAAAAAAAAAAATGATTTTTTTGTTTTTACGGCTGTATGTTATAAAACTTCTGTGAAGTACTTGGCGCTTCATAGCGCTCACCACACTTCTAGATAAGTTCCTTGTGGGGTCTATTTTCCAAAATGGTGTCACTTGTGGGGGGTTTCCACTGTTTAGGCGCATCAGGGGCTCTCCAAATGCGACATGACGCCCCCAGACCATTCCATCAAAGTCTGCAATCCAAAACATCACTACTTCCCTTCCGAGCCCAGACGTGCACCCATACAGTCGTTTTCTCCCACATATTGGGTATCAGCGTACTCAGGACAAATTGGACAACAAATTTTGGGGTCCAATTTCTCCTGTTACCCTTGTGAAAATAAAATATTGGGGGAGAAAAAAATCATTTTTGTAAAAAAAAAAAGGATTTTTTATTTTTACAGCTGTACGTTATAAACTTCTGTGAAGCACTTCGGGTTCAAAGTGCTCACCACACATCTAGATAAGTTCCTTGTGGGGTCTATTTTCCAAAATGGGGTCACTTGTGGGGGGTTTCCACTGTTTAGGCGCATCAGGGGCTCTCCAAATGCGACATGACGCCCCCAGACCATTCCATCAAAGTCTGCAATCCAAAACGTCACTACTTCCCTTCCGAGCCCCGACGTGCGCCCATACAGTAGTTTTCTCCCACATATTGGGTATCAGCGTACTCAGGACAAATTGGACAACAACTTTTGGGGTCCAATTTCTCCTGTTACCCTTGTGAAAATAAAATATTGGGGGCGAAAAAATCATTTTTGTAAAAAAAAAGGATTTTTTATTTTTACGGCTGTGTGTTATAAACTTCTGTGAAGCACTTCGGGGTTCAAAGTGCTCACACACATCTAATAAGTTCCTTGTGGGGTCTATTTTCCAAAATGGGGTCACTTGTGGGGGGTTTCCACTGTTTAGGCGCATCAGGGGCTCTCCAAATGCGACATGACTCCCCCAGACCATTCCATCAAAGTCTGCAATCCAAAACGTCACTACTTCCCTTCCGAGCCCCGACGTGCGCCCATACAGTAGTTTACTCCAACATATTGGGTATCAGCATACTCAGGACAAATTGGACAACAACTTTTGGGGTCCAATTTCTCCTGTTACCCTTGTAAAAATAAAATATTGGGGGCGAAAAAATCATTTTTGTAAAAAAAAAAAGAGATTTTTTATTTTACGGCTGTACGTTATAAACTTCTGTGAAGCACTTTGGGGTTCAAAGTGCTCACCACACATCTAGATAAGTTCCTTGAGGGGTCTAGTTTCCAAAATGGTGTCATTTGTGGGGGGTTTCCACTGTTTAGGCAGATCAGGAGCTCTCCAAACACGACATGGCATCCAGCCAATTCTGCGTTGAAAAAGTCAAACGGCGCTCCTTCCCTTCCAAACTCTGCCATGCACCCAAACAGTGGTTTACCCCCACATATGGGGTATCAGCATACTCAGGACAAATTGCACAATAACTTTTGGAGTCTTGTTTCCCTTGGGAAAATAAAAATTGGGGTGAAAAGATCAATTTTGTGGAAAAAATATAATTTTTTAATTTTACGGCTCTACGTTATAAACTTGTGTGAAGCACTTGGGGGTTCAAATTGCTCACCACAGATCTAGATAAGTTCCTTAGGGGGTCTAATTTCCCAAATGGGGTCACTTGTGGGGGGTTTCCACTGTTTAGGCACATCAGGGGCTCTCCAAATGCAACATGGCGTCCAATCTCAATTCCAGCCAATTTTGGTTGGAAAAAGTCAAATGGTGCTCCTTTCATTCCGAGCTCTGCCATGCGCCCAAACAGTGGTTCCCCCCCACATATGGGTATCAGCGTACTCAGGACAAATTGGACAACAAATTTTGTGGTCCAATTTCTCCTGTTACCTATGGGAAAATAAAAAATTAGTGACTAAGAGATAATTTTTGTGGGAAAAAAATAGGATTTTTTATTTTCATGCCCGGGCATTATAAACTTGTGTGAAGCACTTGGGGGTTCAAAGTGCTCACCAAAGATCTAGATAAGTTTCTTAGGGGGTCTAGCTTCCAAAATGGGGTCACTTGTGGGGGGTTTCCACTATTTAGGCTCATCTGGGGCACTACAAACGGAACATGACCCCCATCAATGTTTGCATTCCAAAACGTTACTGCTTCTTTTCCAAGCCCTGCCGTGCGCCCAAACAGTTTCCCCCCCCCCCACATATGGGGTATCAGCGTACTCAGGACAAATTGGACAACAAGTTTTGGGGTCCAATTTCCTTGGGAAAAATCAAAAATTTGGGACTAAAAAATCATTTTTGTGGAAAATTGTTTTTTTTTTTTTTTCACACCCAGGCATTATAAACTTTTGTGAAACACTTTGGGGTTCAAAGTGCTCACAACAGATCTAGATAAGTTCCTTAGGGGGTCTAGTTTCCAAAATGGTGTCACTTGTGGGGGTTTCCACTGTTTAGGCGTATCAGGGGCTCTCCAAACACGACATGGCGTCCAATCTCAACTCCAGCCAATTTTAGTTTGAAAAAGTCAAACGGCGCTCCTTCCCTTACGAGCTCTGCCGTGTGCCCAAACAGTGGTTTTCCCCCACATATGGGTATTCGCGTACTCAGGAGAAATTGCACAACAACTTTATCTGCCCATTTTCTCCTTTTACCCTTGTGAAAATAAAAAAAAGTTTGTAAAAGATCATTTTTGTGGCTAAAAAGTTAAATGTTAATTTTTTCCATCCACGTTGCTTCAGCTCCTGTGAAGCACCTGAAGGGTTAATAAACTTCTTGAATGTAGTTTTGAGTAGCTGGAGGGGTGCAGTTTTTATAATGGTGTCACTTTTGGGTATTTTCTGCCATATAGACCCATCAAAGTGACTTCAAATGAGAGGTGGTCCCTAAAAATATGGCTTTGTAAATTTTGTTGTAAAAATGAGAAATCGATGGTCAACTTTTAACCCTTCTAATTTCCTAACAAAGAAAAATTTTGGTTCCAAAATTGTGCTGATGTAAAGTAGACATGTGGGAAATGTTATTTCTTAACTATTTTGTGTGACATATTTCTCTGTTTTAAGGGAAAAAAAATTCAAAGTTTGAAAATTGCAAAATTTTCAAAATTTTCGCCATATTTGCGTTTTTTTCAAAAATAAACGCAAGTATATCGAAGAAATTTTACCACTATCATGAAGTACAATATGTCACGAGAAAACAAATCTCAGATTCGCGAAGATCCGTTGAAGCGTTCCAGAGTTATAACCTCATAAAGAGACAGTGGTCAGAATTGTAAAAATTGGCCCGGTCATTAACGTGCAAACCACCCTTGGGGGTGAAGGGGTTAATTAGATCTCAAAAAAGTGTCCCAGGTTGTTAAATAGACTGATTTAATATGTAAGTGCACTAATGGATTCTTGGATGAGCATCGTTCATATCTCTTGGTTTTCTTTAACCCCTCTCTGACATTAGACGTACTATCCCGTCCATAAAACCCGTGCCATTCTGCCCATGGACGGGATAGTACGTCATAGGCGATCAGCTGCTCTCCTGAGGGGAGCGCAGCTAATCGCCGCCGGGTGTCAGCTGATTATCACAGCTGACACCCGTGACTGTGTGTCAGGAGCGGTCACGGACCGCTCCCGGCACATTAACCCCTAGCACACCACGATCAAACATGATTGCGGTGTACTGGGGCACAGGGAAGCATCGCGCAGGGAGTGGGCTCCCTGCGCGCCCCCCTGAGACCCTCAGACCAGCGCAATGTGATCGCGCTGTTCTGAGGGCTTCCTCCCTCCCAGGACCCGGATCCAAGATGGCGCCGGGGTCCTGGAGGAAGGCGGCTTCCTCAGTGCCTGCTGAGAGAAGGCACTGAGAAGCCTGCTGCACTGCCTGAGCGATCGCTGGTGTGACAGAGTGCTGTGCACACTGTCACACCAGCGATTTGATAAAATACAGTGATGTCCCACCCTGGGACAAAGTAAAAAAGTTAAAAAAATAAAAATAAACATGTTATAAAAAAAAATCCAAAATAAATAAAAAAAAAAAAAATATTCCCCAATAAATTCATTTCTTCCTGTAAATAAAAAAACCAAAGCAATAACAGTACACATATTTGGTATCGCCGCGTCCGTAACGACCCCCCCTATAAAACTGTCCTACTAGTTAACCCCTTTAGTGAACCCCTTAAAAAAAAAAAAAAACGAAGCAAAAAATCAATGCTTTATCATCATACCGCCGAACAAAAAGTGGAATAACGCGCGATCAAAAAGACCGATATAAATAAACATGGTACCGCTGAAAACGTCATCTTGTCCCGCAAAAAACGAGCCCCCATACAGCATCATCAGCGAAAAAATAAAAAAGTTATAGCTCGCAGAATAAAGCGATGCAAAAATAATTATTTTTTATATAAAATTGTTTTTATTCTATAAAAGCGCCAAAACATAAAAAAATGATATAAATGAGGTATCGCCATAATCGTACTGACCCGAGGAATAAAACTGCTTTATCAATTTTACCACACGCGGAACAATAAAAACGCCTCCCCCAAAAGAAATTCATGAATTGCTGATTTTTGTTCATTCTAACCTCCCAAAAATCGAAATAAAAAGCGATCAAAAAATGTCACCTGCTCAAAAATGGTACAAATAAAAACGTCAACTCGTACCGCAAAAAATAAGACCCACATGACTCTGTGGGCCAAAATATGCAAAAATTATAGCTCTCAAAATGTGGCGATGCAAAAAACTATTTTTGCAATAAAAAGCGTCTTTTAGCGTGACAGCTGCCAATCATAAAAACCCGCTATAAATAGTAAATCAAACTCCCCTTTATCACCCACTTAGTTAGGGAAAAATAATAAAATTAAAAAAATGTATTTATTTCCATTTTCCCATTAGGGTTAGGGTTGCGGCTAAAGTTAGGGTTAGGGTTGGCGCTAAAGTTAGGATTAGGGTTAGGGTTGGGATTAGGGGTGTGTTAGGGTTAGGTTTGTGGTTAGGGTTGGGACTAGGGTTAGGGGTGTGTTGGGGTTAGGGTTGGAGTTAGAATTGGGGGGTTTCCGCTGTTTAGGCACATCAGGGGCTCTCCAAATGTGACATGGCGTCTGATCTCAATTCCAGCCAATTCTGCGTTGAAAAAGTCAAATGGTGCTCCTTCATTTCTGAGCTCTGCCATGCGTCCAAACAGTAGTTTATCCCCACATATGGGGTATCAGCGTACTCTGGACCCCAAGAGTTATTGTGCAATTTGTCCTATTTATTCTGTTACCCTTGGGAAAATAAAAAACTGGGGGCGAAAATATCATTTTTGTACAAAAAAAATTATTTTTTTGTTTTTACGGCTGTACATTATAAACTTCTGTGAAGCACTTGGGGCTTCATAGCGCTCACCACACACCTAGATAAGTTCCTTGTGGGGTCTATTTTCCAAAATGGGGTCACTTGTTGGGGATTTCCACTGTTTAGGCGCATCAGGGGCTCTCCAAATGCGACATGACGCCCCCAGACCATTCCATCAAAGTCTGCAATCCAAAACGTCACTACTTCCCTTCCGAGCCCCAACGTGTACCCATACAGTAGTTTTCTCCCACATATTGGGTATTAGCGTACTCAGGACAAATTGGACAACAACTTTTGGGGTCCAATTTCTCCTGTTACCCTTGTGAAAATAAAATATTGGGGCGAAAAATCATTTTTGCAAAAAAAAAAAAAGATTTTTTATTTTTACGGCTGTGCATTATAAACTTCTGTGAAGCACTTCGGGGTTCAAAGTGCTCACCACACATCTAGATAAGTTCCTTGTGGGGTCTATTTTCCAAAATGGGGTCACTTGTGGGGGGTTTCCACTGTTTAGGCGCATCAGGGGCTCTCCAAATGCGACATGACGCCCCCAGACCATTCCATCAAAGTCTGCAATCCAAAACGTCACTACTTCCCTTCCGAGCCCTGACGTGCGCCCATACAGTAGTTTTCTCCCACATATTGGGTATCAGCGTACTCAGGACAAATTGGACAACAACTTTTGGGATCCAATTTCTCCTGTTACCCTTGTGAAAATAAAATATTGGGGGCGAAAAAATCATTTTTGTAAAAAAAAAGGATTTTTTATTTTTACGGCTGTGTGTTATAAACTTCTGTGAAGCACTTCGGGGTTCAAAGTGCTCACCACACATCTAGATAAGTTCCTTGTGGGGTCTATTTGCCAAAATTGGGTCACTTGTGGGGGTTTCCACTGTTTAGGTGCATTAGGGGCTCTCCAAATGTGACATGACGCCCCCAGACCATTCCATCAAAGTCTGCAATCCAAAACGTCACTACTTCCCTTCCGAGCCCCGACGTGTGCCCATACAGTAGTTTTCGCCCACATATTGGGTATCAGTGTACTCAGGACAAATTGGACAACAACTTTTGGGTTCCAATTTCTTCTGTTACCCTTGTGAAAATAAAATATTGGGGGCGAAAAAATCATTTTTGTAAAAAAAAAAAAAGATTTTTTATTTTACGGCTGTACGTTATAAACTTTAGTGAAACACCTGGGGGTTCAAAGTTCTCACCACACATCTAGATAAGTTCCTTGAGGGGTCTAGTTTCCAAAATGGTGTCATTTATGGGGGTTTCCACTGTTTAGGCAGATCAGGAGCTCTCCAAACACGACATGGCGTCCAGCCAATTCTGCGTTGAAAAAGTCAGACGGCGCTCCTTCCCTTCCAAACTCTGCCATGCACCCAAACAGTGGTTTACCCCCACATATGGGTATCAGTGCACTCAGGACAAATTGCAAATAACTTTTGGAGTCTTGTTACCCTTGGAAAAATAAAAATTGGGGTGAAAAGATCATTTTTGTGGAAAAAATATGATTTTTAAATTTTACGGCTCTACGTTATAAACTTGTGTGAAGCACTTGGGGGTTCAAATTGCTCATCAAAAATCTAGATAAGTTCCTTAGGGGGTCTAGTTTCCCAAATGGGGTCATTTGTGGGGGGTTTCCACTGTTTAGGCACATCAGGGGCTCTCCAAATGCAACATGGCATCCAAACTCAATTCCAGCCAATTTTGGTTGGAAAAAGTCAAATGGTGCTCCTTCCATTCCGAGCTCTGCCGTGCGCCCAAACAGTGGTTCCCCCCCACATATGGGGTATCAGCGTACTCAGGACAAATTGTACAACAACTTATGTGGTCCAATTTCTCCTGTTACCCTTGGGAAAATAAAAAATTAGTGACTAAAAGATAATTTTTGTGGGAAAAAAATAGGATTTTTTATTTTCATGCCCGGGCATTATAAACTTGTGTGAAGCACTTGGGGGTTCAAAGTGCTCACCAAAGATCTAGATAAGTTCCTTAGGGGGTTTAGTTTCCAAAATGGGGTCACTTGTGGGGGGTTTCCACTGTTTAGGCTCATCTGGGGCACTGCAAACGGATCATGACCCCCATTAACGTTTGCATTCCAAAACGTTACTACTTCCTTTCCAAGCCCTGCCGTGCGCCCAAACAGTTTCCCCCCCACATATGGGGCATCAGCGTACTCAGGACAAATTGGACAACAACTTTTGGGGTCCAATTTCCTTGGGAAAATTCAAAAATTTGGGACTAAAAAATCATTTTTGTGGAAAATTGATTTTTTTTTTCACACCCAGGCTTTATAAACTTTTGTGAAACACTTGAGGGTTCAAAGTGCTCACAACAGATCTAGATAAGTACCTTAGGGATCTAGTTTCCAAAATGGTGTCACTTGTGGGGGTTTCCACTGTTTAGGCGCATCAGGGGCTCTCCAAACGCGACATGGCATCCAATCTAAATTCCAGCCAATTTTAGTTTGAAAAAGTCAAACGTCGCTCCTTCCCTTACGAGCTCTGCCGTGTGCCCAAATAGTGGTTTTCCCCCACATATGGGGTATTGGCGTACTCAGGAGAAATTGCATAACAACCTTATCTGTCCATTTTCTCCTTTTACCCTTGTGAAAATAAAAAAAAAGTTTGTAAAAGATATTTTTTGTGGCTAAAAAGTAAAATATTCATTTTTTCCTTCCACGTTGCTTTAGTTACTGTGAAGCACCTGAAGGGTTAATAAACTTCTTGAATGTGGTTTTGAGTACCTTGAGGGGTGCAGTTTTTAGAATGGTGTCACTTTTGGGTATTTTCTGCCATATAGACCCCTCAAAGTGACTTCAAATGTGAGGTGGTCCCTAAAAAAAATGGCTTTGTAAATTTTGTTGTAAAAATGAGAAATCGCTGGTCAACTTTTAACCCTTATAACTTCCTAACAAAAAAAATTTTGGTTCCAAAATTGTGCTGATGTAAAGTAGACATGTGGGAAATGTTATTTCTTAACTATTTTGTGTGATATATTTCTCTGTTTTAAGGGAATAAAAATTCAAAGTTTGAAAATTGCAAAATTTTAAAAATTTTCGCCATATTTGCGCTTTTTTCAAAAATAAACGCATGTTATATTGAAGAAATTTTACCACTAACATGAAGTACAATATGTCACGAGAAAACAATCTCAGAATCGCGAAGATCCGTTGAAGCGTTCCAGAGTTATAACCTCATAAAGAGACAGTGGTCAGAATTGTAAAAATTGGCCCGGTCATTAACGTGCAAACCACCCTTGGGGGTGAAGGGGTTAAGGCGGATGCCCTCTCGAGGAGTTTCTTTGCGGACTCTCCTGAGTTTTCTGATCCTACTGTTATTTTGAAAGAGAGAGTAGTTCTTTCCGCCATCTCGCCCAATTTGAGACTGGCTCTGGAAGGGTGTCAGGAGGATAAACCTGAGCGCTGCCCTATTGGGAAATTGTTTGTCCCAGACCAGTGGAAGAAGAGTGTGATGTCTGAGATTCATTGTTCCGCGTTGGCTGGTCATCCCGGGATTTTTGGTACCAGAGACTGATTATTAATATGATTGTATGCTGGGTGTCTACAATTTCGGTGTTTTTTTTGTATACACACATCTTGTTATGCTTTTAGACATATGAGCACTGTTTTGTATGGTGTTAATAAAATCTTTTGATATTTTGTTTAAAAACTCCTGTTTTTCCTCTGGTTTTTTATACCTGTTGGGAAATTGTTTGTCCCAGACCAATGGAAGAAGAGTGTGATGTCTGAGATTCATTGTTCCGCGTTGGCTGGTCATCCCGGGATTTTTGGTACCAGAGACTTGGTGAGTCGGTCCTTTTGGTGGCCTACTTTGTCTCGTGACGTCAGGGACTTTGTGTAGTCCTGTAGGACTTGCTCTCGTTCCAAGCCTTGCTCTCGCTCTAGTGGTTTGTTGATGCCATTACCTATGCCCAAGAGGCCATGGACCCATATCTGTATGGATTTTATTTCCGACCTCCCTGTTTCTCAGAAAATGACCGTTATCTGGCTAATCTGTGATAGGATACATCTTGTGCCATTACCTAAGTTACCTTCCTCATCCGAATTGGTGCCTTTGTTCCTTCAGCACGTGGTTCGGTTACATGGCATTACGGAGAACATTGTGTCTGACAGAGAAGTCCTGTTTGTTTCCAGATTTTGGAGGACATTTTGTTCTAAACTTGGTGTTCAATTATCTTTCTCCTCTGCTTTTCATCCTCAGACCAATGGACAAACCGAGAGAACAAACCAGACCTTGGAGACTTATTTGAGATGTTTTGTGTCTGCTGATCAAGATGACTGGGTCTCTTATTTGCCTTTGGCTAAGTTTGCTCTTAATAATAGGGCTAGCTCTGCCACTTTGATGTCTCCGTTTTTCTGCAATTTTGGGTTTCACCCTCGATTTTCTTTGGGACAGGCGGAGGCTTCTGTCTGTCTGGGTGTTGACTCTGTTGTGGAGTGAATGCAGCAGATTTGGGACCAGGTAGTGGAGAGGTTGTCTCTCTCTCAGGAGAAGGCCCAACGGTTTGCCAACCGGCATAGGACTGATGGTCCTCGGTTTAAAGTGGGGGACTTGGTTTGGTTGTCCTCAAGAAATATCCCTATGAGGGTTGCATCTCCAAAGTTTAAGCCTAGGTTCATTGGACCTTATAAGATCATGGAGATTCTTAATCCTGTTTCCTTCCGTTTGCTTCTTCCAGGGACATTTAAGATCCATAACGTGTTCCACAAGTCCTTATTGAAGAGGTTTGTCGAGCCAGTGGTTCCTATGGCTGCGCCTCCTGAACCTGTTTTGGTTGAGGGCAATCTGGAGTATGTGGTTGAGAAAATATTGGATTCTCATTTTACTAGACAGAAACTCCAGTATTTGGTTAAGTGGAGAGGTTATGGTCAGGAGGACAATTCTTGGGTGTTTGCTTCGGACATCCATGCTAGGAGACTGATCCGTGCCTATCACTGAGCTCATCCTGATCGGCCTGGTTGCACAAGTGAGGGTTCGGTGACCCCTCCTCAAGGGGGGTACTGTTATGAATGTGCTAGAGATGGTTTCTGAGCAGAGGCTCCCTCTGGTGGTTACAGACAGTACTGAGCCTTTCATCAAGGAATGGCAATCTTGGATCGCTGACTGGTCTGATATAAGGGAGGTTCCCTCCCATGATGGTTGCCAGTGATCAATTGTTCTTGTCTCAATTGTGGTTCCTGGTTCATTTGGAAGTTTGCTGAGTCTTGTCTGCATCTTCTGCTATCAGATAAGATATTTTCTGCTTTTATTTTTGTGCTTGCTTTTTGCATTGTTCTCTGCACTTCTGTGGAGGTCAGCCAGGTCCCCTCCGGGGGCTTGTGCTCCTCTCAGTTTATCTGAAGCCACTGTTATTTGTTCATTTGCTTTTTCCTGTTTTTTCAGTGGCTGCGGCTTAGTTTTGTTACACCAGAGATCTGATTTTAGGTGGTAGAGATTGTGTGATCTCAGGTGTTTTTGCAATCAGAAGAGTTGGTATTTTTTAGGGTTTTTTTTGGATTGCAGTGAGTATCCTTTCCTGTACTTTTCTGTCTAGACAGATTGGGCCCCAGCGTTTGCTCATTCTATTTTCTGTCTGTGTCCGTGCTTCTTCTTGTCTAACCGCCATTACATGTTTGGGGGCTTCCTATTTTCTTTGGGGATCTGCTTCCGGGGCAGATAGCTTTCATCTTTCTGCCTTTAGGTGTAGTTATCTCTCAGGCTGTGACGAGGCGTCTAGGATCAACGTAGGAAAGCTCCACGGCTACCTCTAGTTGTGTGGTTAGCTCAGGGTACAATAGGTTCCAGCCTCTCTGGTGTATTGCCGTTTTTGCTTATTCTCCTCAGCTACCAAAACACAACACCCAACTCTTTGCTGCAGGGTTTTTAAATGAAATCTGTGGCTATAGGCCATTTGTAAGACCCGGCTGGAGGGAGTGATTCGCCCCATTACCATCCTGTAGTTCACTGCAAAAATAAAAGCCCATTCCGGTTTTCTTAAATCTACCTTGGTCAAAAAGCTTGACCAAGACCAAACTTACTTTTATTCTGCACTGCAACCACAACTATATCTGTGACTGCAATGCACTCCAGAGGGATCAAAAAGCTTCTATGTGCATCGTGGGAGGATACATACCATCCCTCACATATAATTCCCCTCACTGCCTCACACCATCTACTCAGCTAATTCTTCTCTTTTCCATTATTTTCATGCACTATTACAGCTTATTTATTTACCACAGGGTATTTGCTCATTTTGTTTTTGTCTTGGGTTTTGTCTGTTTGGTGGCCACTGTGAACATGTGCCTACACGTTGCATGGAAACCAACTTATATTCCAGTTCATTACTTTTGGTTTCTGGTTCATTTTTTGCACTATGTGCAAATAAGGGCATGTCCTCCCTTTTGTTTGATCTGGATATTACATTTAAAAAGCTCCCCACTGCTGGGTGTCCATTAGTCTTGGTCCTTCTCAGCCCTTATTCACCCTTACGTCATTAGACACATGGTAAGGTTTTAATACCAGGGAATAGGACCATCCCAAATAAGGTCACTGTGACATGGTGGGATAGCTTTTACATTTTTTAAACCACAATTATGTTAACCAAGTGCCCTATATAATTTTCATGCACTATTGCTATTTATTATTTACTGCACGGTATTTGCTCATTTTGTTTTTGTGTTAGGTTTTGTGACTGTCTTTTCCATTAGCTCTATGACAACACATTATTAAAAACTGACTAGCTGAATCCTTCTAAGCTCTATGTAAAAAGTCCCTGGCAGTGGTGTGTACTGGATCAGGAATTGAAGAGGGGAATTATTTTTTGCAAGGAAAAGAGACTTCCTGTTTCTACATAGAGCAGAGAAAATAAAATCTGGGTTGAAAAGCAAAATGCCCAATTGTAAATACACAGTGCTATATAATATGATGACTGAAATGTATTAATAGGATAAAAACTTTTAAATCAGGAATTAACTTGAGAGTGTCTTTGCTAACAGACATCAGCTGCAGGGACAGGAATATCAGAATTGTATTTCACCAAACCCACCACATCCTTGCAGTAACCTGACAGCAATTTCTGCACTTTTCTTCACAGCTTGATCAATCTAGGGCAGAGTTAGATGTTTTCTCTAAGAGGTTTAAGGATGGCAAAATAATCAAATGAGCGGTGTTGTCAGGGCAAAAGAATTTAATCACGAACCATTAATCCTGGCATAGGAAAACTTTGAAACAGAATAAAATCAAATTGTTAGTAGACTGGTTATTGGAATAAAAATGAGGTCAAACGTTGCATTGATCACTTTATTCCACACTAATTACTAGAAAATCCTCTTACAAATAAGGCGTGGAGCTAACAACATGAATTACAACCGTTTAAACAAGACATGGCCATGTTCTAAGAAATGAAAGTCAGTCCGGGGATGCACAGAGCAGAGGCAGGGATGATTTACTAAACAGCTAAATACATTTACAAGACGAATAACCTTAACCCTGTATGGGAGGAAAGTCTGCACAAGACCCTAACACACAAGATACTATGCGCAGGGTAAGGACACGTTCACACATTGAGTATTTGGTGAGTTTTTTACCCCAGTAATAAAAAGTATAATAGAAACACGTCACCACTTCTGTGTTTATCACCCACGCCTTGTTTTGGATTACAAATACTGAGGTAAAATACTGACCAAATACTGAACGTGTGAATGTGACCTAACAGTGAACATAACTACTATAAATGCTTTTTCATGTATATCACATCCTCCTGCCTTTTCATTGTCACTACATAGCAGAGCAGTGGGCTTCTAGACATAACAGATCAATACTAGTGTTGAGCGATACGATAATGCAAATATCGGCTATCGGCCGATATTAGCTCTATCGGCCTTTCGATAATTTGTTTCGATATTTTCGTCTTATCGAATACCGGAATCGGATTTGTCACTGTCACTGTCTGTGTCCGTCGTCGGGTCTGTCACTGTCAGTGTCCGTCGGTCGGGTCTGTCAGGAGTCAGCGGCACTTACCTGGCAGAAGATCTCCGGCGGTCACGGGCTGGACTGCTTCATGGCCGCCATCATCTTTCCCCGGCGGTCACATGCAGTTTCTCCGCGATAACTGCAGTGACTGCTGGGTAATCCCGGCCGTAAAGCAGTCAGTCCGATGACGTCACCGCCGGGGAAGCAGGTAATCAGCTGTGCTGCGTCGCGATGACAGGCTCTGCCTGTCATTCCGATGTAGCATAGCTGGATCGCCGTGGGACTGTTGTTACTATGGACTGCGTCGGACAGGTGGTATACTGTTGGTTTGTTTTTTTTCTTTTTTACAGGAGATCGATGGCGTCGCAGGAATGAGAGTACAATAAAAGAAATGAAAACTGTGTTGTCTCTTTTATTTCATTAAAAGACTTTTTTCTTGCTTTGTCTTTTTTTTATGCATTTAATAACTTTGGGATTAATAATGGATCGGTGTCTTATTGACGCCTCTCCATTATTAACCGGGCTTATTGTCACCGTGCAATCAACGGTGACATTAACCCCTTATTACCCCACTTGCCACCGCTACAGGGCAAGTGGGAAGAGCCGGGTAAAGTGCCACAATTGGCACATCTTTTGATGCGCCAAATGTGGGGCTGCTGTAGCCTGGTATTATCAGGCTGTTGAGGGCCAAAATCCATGGGCCTTGACAGTCTTTTAATACCAGGCCGCAGCAGTCTGCATTTTACTTGGCTGGTTAACAAAAATAGGGGGACCCCTACGCCGTTTTTTTTTCGAGGGGATCCCCTATTTTTGTTAACCAGCCAAGCTAAGCAGACTGCTGTGGCCTGGTATTATCAGGCTTGCAAGGTCCATGGATATTGGATCCTTACCAGCCTGAAAAACCAGGCCTCAGCGGTCTGCTTCATCTGGCTGGTTAACAAAAATAGGGGGGACCCCACGCCAATTTTTTTCGAGGGGATCCCCTATTTTTGTTAATCAGCCAAGATATGCAGACTGCTGTGGCCTGGTATTATCAGGCTGGCAAGGTCCATGGATCTTGGCTCCTTAACAGCCTGAAAATCCAGGCCTCAGCGGTCTGCTTCATCTGGCTGGTTAACAAAAATAGGGGGGAACCCACGCCAATTTTTTTCGAGGGGATCCCCTATTTTTGTTAACCAGTTCCCTCTGACGTCACTGATTGTGTCCCTGGCTGACCTGAAGTGAAAGTGGAAAGCAATCAATTAAGCTTTCCACTTCCTCTCCTGTCAGCCAGGAGAGGAGCTCATTCATTTGGGGGTTTACTGTGAGGCTGCAGCATTAGCTGCGGTCCCTGCAGTAAACATTAACCCTTTCTGAAGGATTACACCGTGGGACCTGACTGTACATCGGATTGGTAAGAATAATTTTGCTTTATTATTTTATTTTTATTACAGGAAATGGTTTTAGCAGGAAAATAAAATATGGTCAAAAACTGTGTGATTATTTCATTAAACTTCTTTTTTATTAAAGTGTGTGTGTTTGATTTTTCTTTCATACAATAGGATTAATAATTGATAGTTGTCTAATTGACAGCTCTCAATTATTAACCTGGCTTAAAGTCACCTTTCAATTGCAAGGTCATTTTAACCCCTTATTAACCCATTCGCCACCGCTACAGGGCAATGGGAATAGACGGGCAAAGTGCCAGAAAGGGCAAATCTAATTAGAGATTTGCCCTTTCTGGGTGTCTGGGGGCAGATGTTAGTAGCCGGGGGGGGCCAAAAATAATGGTCCCTCTCTGGGCTATTATTATCTGCCCCCACTCACTGGCTTTGTCTGTCTGGTTGCGAAAATAGGGCGGGAGCCCACGCATTTTTTTTCAGCAATTTTACACCTCATATATATATATACATGTCATTCAATTTGTGACACATATATATATATATATTTATATTTATAGTTCATACACTTCTACATAGTATAATAGCCGCTAATTCAATTGCCGGCTTTTGTGAAAATGCAGAACCCGACATGAAATGACACTTGGTGTACATAGGGTTAACCATGTCTTTTCATGTAGTTTGATATCTGATTTTCACAAACAATTACATCAGTCTATGTGTGCAAAATTTCACACCTGTAGGGGTTAATTAAAGGTGTAAATTCGTAGCAAAAAAGTCCGTTTTTTTTACAACGAATTTACACCTTTAATTAACCCCTACAGGTGTGAAATTTTGCACACATAGACTGATGTAATTGTTTGTGCAAATCAGATTGCAAACGACATGAAAAGACATGGTTAACCCTATGTACACCAAGTGTCATTTCATGTCGGGTGCTTCTGTCTTTTCACAGAAGCCGGCTTTACCCGGCAATTGAATCAGAGGATATTTTACTATGTAGAAGTGTATAAACTATACATATATGTATATATATATGTCACAATGACATGTATATATATATAATATATATATATATATATGTATTCTATGTGTGTATATTTAGTATTTACAAGGAAATAAAGGTTTTTTTTAGTTGCGATATTTTGTTCCCATAGACTTACATGGGACTTCCGGTATCGAAATCGGATATCGACGATATTTAGTGATATCGGCGATACCATCCGATCCGATATTTTTAGATATCGAGCACTATCGCTCAAACTAATCAATACCCATACAAAGGGCTGATGTGCGACCATGATTTCTATGCTGCTCTTTTGTTGGCTTATTGGCTGAATTTTTACTAAGACCTAAGATCTGGAAAGAGGGTTTTCATAAATACTTATTTGCCAATTTTTGGCCCAAGTAGATAAGACTTTAGGCACCAGTGCTGGGGTACAACTGCAACATCTTCTCCTCCTAAAGCCACTCCCCAAATTAGGGTTCATTCTTTTGAAAGCAGCCATCAGAAAGGTCTGTCAGTGACTTGATAACCCATCGTTATTTCATTTCTATGACAAACAAAATTTTGGATAACCTTCTGCTACAGTAAGAAAACCACATAATGGTCACTGAAATAACTTGAAACTGACACGTAATTTTCATTTATTGAACATCAACTAACTAAAATCAGACATTGCTTTTCAATTGTGGTTCAAGAGAAAATGTAAAAAGTAAACTAATGAAAATGTCCCAGACAAAAATAGTGCCACTAGAAAAGATTTAAAATAATGTAACCATAAGGACATGTTAAACTGTAGTGTGTCCTGTAATTAGGTGTCTACAAACAATATATAGACATACTTTCTCCATTTTGTAGAGACCCACAACTGAATATTTCTTAGTTTAGAAGTCACCACAAATTGTAATAATTTAGCTCAATAAAGTAAAGGTCTATTTTTGCAATAAATGACAACATCCTGTATATTGCATGGTGCACAAGTATGGTACGTGGTGCACAAGTACGGTCCTTACCCTTAGAATATGATAGAAAGAACTTGGCACTCAAGTACAGAATTGAATGTGATTCATTTATAAGAAATCCTAATACATGGATGATGTTCCTTAGATACAATAGAAAAAATAAATAACAAAGAAAACTAATTGAGTTCCAAAAAAAATGAGTGCCAAGTTCTTTTCATCAACATCCTGCATATTGTCGGATCTCTGATGAGTCTACATCCCATCTTAATTTTGCATTTGTGTCATAGTTATTTTTGCAAAGACATAATGATTGATTTTGGAACTCTCTGAAATGATATCTTTGCATCCAAAAACCATGGACATAGTGGTTCAAAATCATGTTTATGACTTAATTGACATTTATGAACAGTTGACAGGCAGGAAGCATCTATTATTGTATTTGATTCATGAAACGTGCGAGCATAATGCTTATAAACCATACAACAGGAGCCGAAGGTCATTTTCCAGGAGTTAAGCGCAGCAAAAAGTTCTAGAATTTGGCCTGCTTCCTATAATAAAACCACAGTTAATAGTTTGGATTTGCCAGATAATTGTGATAAAATAATGAGAAACTTTACTTTATTGCATATCAATATCAGCATGACTTTGTTGCTCTAATCCCTATAAAAAGGAAAAGATAGTTTTTTCTTGCATTTTGTTAGATAGGTCTGGTAACTAAAAAAAAACAATTTTGGCATTTAGAATTTTTTTCTCTTTAAAGGGTCTACCATGCGGGCTAATTAATTTTATTCTTTGATAAACAAGACTTTTCTGAATGCATATACAGTACAGACCAAAAGTTTGGACACACCTTCTCATTCAAAGATTTTTCTATATTTTCATGACTATGAAAATTGTACATTCACACTGAAGGCATCAAAACTATGAATTATCACATGTGGAATTATATACTTAACAAAAAAGTGTGAAACAACTGAAAATATGTCTTATATTCTAAGTTCTTCAAAGTAGCCACAGTTTGCTTTGATTGCTGCTTTGCACACTCTTGGCATTCTCTTGATGAGTTTCAAGAGGTAGTCACCGGAAATGGTCTTCCAACAATCTTGAAGGAGTTCCCAGAGATGCTTAGCACTTGTTGGCCCTTTTGCCTTCACTCTGCAGTCCAGCTCACCCCAAACCATCTCGATTGGGTTCAGGTCTGGTGACTGTGGAGGCCAGGTCATCTGGCATAGCACCCCATCACTCTCCTTCTTGGTAAAATAGCCCTTACACAGCCTGGAGGTGTGTTTGGGGTCACTGTCCTGTTGAAACATAAATGATGATCCAACTAAACGCAAACATGATGGAATAGCATGCCGCTGCAAGATGCTGTGGTAGCCATGCTGGTTCAGTATGCCTTCAATTTTGAATAAATCCCCAACAGTGTCATCGGCAAAGCACCCCCACACAATCACACCTCCTCCTCCATGCTTCACGGTGGGAACCAGGCATGTAGAGTCCATCCGTTCACCTTTTCTGCGTCGCACAAAGACACGGTGGTTGGAACCAAAGATCTCAAATTTGGACTCATCAGACCAAAGCACAGATTTCCACTGGTCTAATGTCCATTCCTTGTGTTCTTTAGCCCAAACAAGTCTCTTCTGCTTGTTGCCTGTCCTTCGCAGTGGTTTCCTAGCAGCTATTTTACCTTGAAGGCCTGCTGCACAAAGTCTCCTCTTTACAGTTGTTGTAGAGATGTGTCTGCTGCTAGAACTCTGTGTGGCATTGACCTGGTCTCTAATCTGAGCTGCTGTTAACCTGCTATTTCTGAGGCTGGTGACTCAGATAAACTTATCCTCAGAAGCAGATGTGGCTCTTTGTCTTACTTCCCTGAGGCGGTCATCATGTGAGCCAGTTTCTTTGTAGCGTTTGATGGTTTTTGCAACTGCACTTGGGACACTTTCAAAGTTTTCCCAATTTTTTGGACTGAGTGACCTTCATTTTTTACAGTATTGATGGACACTCGTTTTTCTTTATTTAGCTGCTTTTTTCTTGCCATAATACACATTCTAACAGTCTATTCAGTAGGACTATCAGCTGTGTATCCACCAGACTTCTGCACAACACAACTGATGGTCCCAACCCCATTTATAAGGCAAGAAATCACACTTATTAAACCTGACAGGGCACACCTGTGAAGTGAAAACCATTTCCGGTGACTACCTCTTGAAGCTCATCAAGAGAATGCCAAGAGTGTGCAAAGCAGTAATCAAAGCAAAAGGTGGCTACTTTGAAGAACCTAGAATATAAGACATATTTTCAGTTGTTTCACACTTTTTTGTTAAGTATATAATTTCACAAATGTTAATTCATAGTTTTTATGCCTTCAGTGTGAATGTACAATTTTCATAGTCATGAAAATACAGAAAAATCTTTGAATGAGAAGGTGTGTCCAAACTTTTGGTCTGTACTGTATATTCTTTTATTTTATTATTTATTGTTAATGGAGAAAAAGGGTGTCATTGCAAATTTTAGATTTTTTTCTTTTTAATTTTTTAAAATATTTCTTGTTTAAGTCTTTTAAAGGGACTTGAACATGAGTTTGTCTGATTGCTTATAGTATATATTACAATACATTATTATTATATATATTATATTGTAAATTGAGGTCTCCAATGAAGCTGACCATGTTGCTGAGCTTCACAAGAATGTGAAGAAGGCAGCGACGATTGCCTTCAGCGGTATCCCCCACTAATATGGTAACCCATTGGTGCCCCATGGTTGAAATGCGAGGGGCCAATAGGATCTGGTGACTTTGCATATCGACAATGTCTACATTTAAATGCCACTGTAAGAGATTGGTAGCGGCTTTTAAAAAATTAACAGCAGCGATTGGAGCTCAGCTCTGTTTGCATTTGTTAGAGACAAATGCTGGTTATGTAACTTGCTGGTTATATTACATAGCCTGCATCTACTGCATGTGGAAAGAGCATAGTGTGTAGCCCAGCTGCGCTTGGTGCCACATGTTACCCTGGAGGATGCATGAAAGGTAATTCACAATCACCCGATATTCATTCACACTTCACATTTTCCTGGTAGCACCAGAGGGAGCCCTTTAGAATACGCAGGTATATAAGGGTGTGGAGAGATAGAGCAGGGAGATGAAGGCAGTCTAGCTGAACGTTAGGTAGTTGTTGGTGGTACCTCAGAGAGACGAGCCGAGAGGAAAGTTACCTCAGAACGTGCGGACTGATAGTTCCCTAGGGAAGTGGAAAGTGACTCTTGAAGTGAGCATAGATCAGTCTGACGGAAGGTCCTGATAGCTACTTCGGACAGAGCCTAAGAAGCAAGTGAAGGAAAGGGAACTGCAGTATTTGTAAGACCGAGTCAACTGAGGTATTGTTAGAGAGCGAGCGTGCCGACGCTTGGAGAGCGGTGAAGAGAAGGAAGATGACATCTACTGCTGCTTGTGCTTATGTTAAAGTTGTGAGTAGGACGACAGGCAAGTGGAAAAGGGAAAGAGAGAGTGACTGAGGATGAATAGCAATGATGGCTTACCTCCACTCTGCACTACCGGACACCGGGTCCGAGCTTGCTAGAACCTTCACGGCTAGTAGGAAAAACCGGAGACCCTGCTGGACTTCAGGTCATAGAGGGGCCCAACAGTGCTGATACGTAACCGGGGTCAGGAAGAACAGGAGTCTGGTCAGCGCAACCATTGGAGACTTAGTTCTGTTCAAAAGAAGGCTCCACCACAAGATCAGCCGGGTGTAGCAAAGAGAACGGAGTTAAACTTTGTTTCATGCAAGTTAGAAACTCACACACATATAGACGTAAGGAGGCCCTACACCTACTCAGTGATTACTGGACGTGCATCCTCCACCCTGACGGCCTCCCGGACGTGCCTGCAACTTCATCACCAGTAAAGGTACAGAAAGAGACTGTCTTGTGTGTGTCTGCATTATTGCTCCTTCACCCCTGCACCGCCATATACTCTGAGGGATCAGTCTCGCCTGTGGGAGACTTAACATCTTGCTGCCCAAACCCTCAGAGGATCTACACTGCAGCGCTGGTCACCCTGACCAGGAACCACAGGTGGCGTCACGAACATTTCTATCATCCCCTGTAAATATCCCCCTTTTTAGTGAGCGCCCAGGGCCACGGACCGAGCTGCGCTACCCGTGACATCCCCCAGTGAAGTGAACGGGCTCGGTGCCGAGTACCCCAAAGCCCTGGTACGTGCGACTCATCTACTTTGGCGTCACGAACAGGATCAGAAGCTCGCAATATGTGAGTCCTGTGTGCCTGGAATGGACTGTTTTGTGCAAAAAGACTGTGTTACATTTTTGTGATTTTTGGCGCCATTTTCCACCATTTTGCCGCCATATTCGCGCCCTGAGGCGCTGGTGAAGAAGAGGGGCGTGTATTCGGGCGTACCCCCCCCTGTGGCGCGAAAGTAATGGGAGCCCTGTTTAAATGTTACTACAATGTCCGAGCCTGCCCCACTGCAAGGGAGATCCGCCTCCTCTTCATCCTCTATGCTAAGAAGAGAAAGCGAAAGTCCCGCCTCCACGGAAAAATCCAGAGTGTTCCAGATGAAACACACAGTCTGGCCTGGAGTGAGATGGCGGAAGGACAGGAGTCACTGTGTGGGGGAATGGCGGTGCGCAGACCCCGTTCCCCTGAAGTGGTGCAGCCTGTACTCGAACCTTCCCCAGGTCGGGAGGACAAAGAAAAGATGTACCGTGTGGAGGAGGTGGATGCGGCGCTGAGGGATATGGCCCGACACCGCGCAGAGATGGAGGCGATGGAGCAGAGCTGGCGTGCCCTGAAACAGCGGCTGATGTGGGACCCACTGCTCTCCCCTCAAGATGCGCAAATGCCACCCGCGCTACCACCGGAACCAGCGGCTGAGGAAGAACCGAGGCCGGCCCGAAAAGAGCTGATCCTGACTCCGCCGAGGACGCGGCGGGAGGGAAGGAGGCTGAGGAGGCCCTGCCCGGACCGAAATGCCAGGCAGGCCTAGAACCAGCGGCAGCAGCGGAATGCAGTCCCCCGGAAGGGACGACGACGGATGAAACCCAGCCGCAAGCGATGGAGATCGACTGGGAGGAGATGGAGTACCTGGACGACGTGGAATACGCTGCCCAGAAGGAGAACGAGTGGCGACGCCGGGAGCATGAGCAGCGACAGCAGCAGGAGCAGCGAGAGGCGCAGCAGCTTCACCAGAGGTACAGGGAGCAGAATCTTGCAGACAAGGAGATCGTCCGGCGAGATAAAGGTAC
The DNA here is from genome assembly GCA_033576555.1 of Oophaga sylvatica. NCBI lineage: Eukaryota > Metazoa > Chordata > Amphibia > Anura > Dendrobatidae > Oophaga > Oophaga sylvatica. The sequence goes on along the minus strand of JARQOD010000005.1, from coordinate 182,481,593 downwards.
GCTCCGGGAATCGCGGCGCCAGGGGACGGTGTATGCCTCTAAGTTCCGAGGAGGTTGGGGGTACATACGCGAGCCCGGATTCTCTCAGAGGATCTTCGTTCACCGCTGTGATGTAGGGTCTAACCTGTTAAAAGGGATGTTGTCACCTACACGCGGCATTGGGGACTTAAGGGGTGGTATGCCCTGAACGTCTCCCAAATCAGCGACCCAGTCCCTGAAGCCGGAAACGCACCCCGTGTCTCAGCGTCCCAGGCCCCAGCCACATCAGCGCCCGGCCGCGCACCTGCGTTCCATTCTGCAACGCAACAGAGCGCAATGATTGCTAGTGCATCTCCAACTGAGCCACTGCGTGCACCTGCGTCCCAATTGGAAATGCTGCAGAGTGTAGTGACTGCAACAGCGACCCCTATTGAGCCAAACCTGTACTTAGAAGAGGCACCTGTCAGGCCTCAAGGAAGTTGCAAAGTAAAAATTGAAAAAAGGACTGTAGCTACCCAGACACAGGTAGCAGGACACGATCTTCTGGTGATGCGTTCCAGAGCGCACCGTATACTTCCAGCCCCAGGTGTGGAAGGTGCCACTGTATTTGAAGAAGACCAGTAGGACCCAGACAGGGTTTACTGAACTGTACAAAGTTATGAAGATAATTGCACTTTATTGAGAATGTTATATGATGATAATGTTTACATGCTGAAGTAGTATACCCCAGTTGGGTAATGTGATATGTGAAATGTGTTTCTTTTAAAGGACTGCGTGGCTGAGGACTTTGCCAGCCCAAAAACTGTGTTGTAAATAGTTGGCACTCAGTGCCCCATCTTGGTTTTACGTAAGCCATTCTACCTCAGAAGAAAAACCCGTATGGTGTGGCCTTGAGTGAGGTTTGCAGCAAAGAAGTCCTGCAGCCCACCCAGGACCACCGTGGGAGGTTTGGTACGGGTCCTCCACAAGTATCCTGTTTATATTTGCACTTTGAAAGTATTTTGATATTTTCTATTTGCCATTTGTACACATTGTAACGTTTGAAGTGTCCTTACCTCCCGCAAGGGATGAGTTATGTTTTGTTGATGTTATAAAAATTGTTTTCTTTTTCAGCCCGGGAGTGCTGATATTAACTAGGGGGTTGTGTAGCCCAGCTGCGCTTGGTGCCACATGTTACCCTGGAGGATGCATGAAAGGTAATTCACAATCACCCGATATTCATTCACACTTCACATTTTCCTGGTACCACCAGAGGGAGCCCTTTAGAATACGCAGGTATATAAGGGTGTGGAGAGATAGAGCAGGGAGATGAGATGAAGGCAGTCTAGCTGAGAGTTAGCTAGTTGTTGGTGGTACCTCAGAGAGACGAGCCGAGAGGAAAGTTACCTCAGAACGTGCGGACTGATAGTTCCCTAGGGAAGTGGAAAGTGACTCTCGAAGTGAGCATAGATCAGTCTGACGGAAGGTCCTGATAGCTACTTCGGACAGAGCCTAAGAAGCAAGTGAAGGAAAGGGAACTGCAGTATTTGTAAGACCGAGTCAACTGAGGTATTGTTAGAGAGCGAGCGTGCCGACGCTTGGAGAGCGGTGAAGAGAAGGAAGATGACATCTACTGCTGCTTGTGCTTATGTTAAAGTTGTGAGTAGGACGACAGGCAAGTGGAAAAGGGAAAGAGAGAGTGACTGAGGATGAATAGCAATGATGGCTTACCTCCACTCTGCACTACCGGACACCGGGTCCGAGCTTGCTAGAACCTTCACGGCTAGTAGGAAAAACCGGAGACACTGCTGGACTTCAGGTCACAGAGGGGCCCAACAGTGCTGATACGTAACCGGGGTCAGGAAGAACAGGAGTCTGGTCAGCGCAACCACTGGAGACTTAGTTCTGTTCAAAAGAAGGCTCCACCACAAGATCAGCCGGGCGTAGCAAAGAGAACGGAGTTAAACTTTGTTTCATGCAAGTTAGAAACTCACACACATATAGACGTAAGGAGGCCCTACACCTACTCAGTAATTACTGGACGTGCATCCTCCACCCTGACGGCCTCCCGGGACGTGCCTGCAACTTCATCACCAGTAAAGGTACAGAAAGAGACTGTCTTGTGTGTGTCTGCATTATTGCTCCTTCACCCCTGCACCGCCATATACTCCGAGGGATCAGTCTCGCCTGTGGGAGACAACATCTTGCTGCCCAAACCCTCAGAGGATCTACACTGCAGCGCTGGTCACCCTGACCAGGAACCACAGGTGGCGTCACAAACATTTCTATCATCCCCTGTAAATATCCCCCTTTTTAGTGAGCACCCAGGGCCACGGACCGAGCTGCGCTACCCGTGACATCCCCCAGTGAAGTGAACGGGGTCGGTGCCGAGTACCCCAAAGCCCTGGTACGTGCGACTCAATAGCTCCTGAGTATAGGAGACGGCTATCTTGTCAAAAATGTGGCCTGTACAAAGCCTCATGTTATCCAACCAGCAAAACAAGCTCTCATTGGGTCTGAACTGGAGGATTATATTCACTTAATGTCCTATATGCTTTATTAATTAATAAACAACTATCAGTAGCAATGTCTACAAGATGAGTAAAATACTTCCTTATAAAATATTGAATAGAATAATTTAAATATTTCATTAGAGGACATTACTGCTTGTTATACTCAAGGATGTGTAGTATACTACATTTTCCTTTATCGGATGCATATGTCATATACAGAGGAGGGAATACTTTCTACTTCACATCTAATATTGTGCCTGTGACATCTGTAGATTGAGTGGATGCAACAACAGGCGGATTATAAATAGGACGCCGAGCTGAATTAGGTCAGACGCTATGACTCCTAAAGAACTGTCAGTGTGGAATGGTGGCATTGATTGAAAGGTTCATGGGTGGACGTTTCACTTTCTATATGACACCAGCATACAAGAAAGTTGAGGCTTGGAAAAATTCTACTAAGTAATCAAAATAAAGCTGGAGGTTTGAAATGGAGACAATCCTGAATTATCTGTCAGATCTCACAGCCTGAGGTATAACTTGAAGCTTCTGGGCTTAATACAAAATCTTGTAAAATGACTCTACCTACCAAGTACTGTATATTACTATTGAGTTATGGGGGTAGCGGGGCTTTTGGGTCCCCTCAGACACCAGGTGTGTTTGCTACCTCGGCACACCCCCAACTACACATATTATCCCAGTGCAGATGTCAAAAATGTTATAGGATAAATTCTAAAAAGTATCCTTTAAACATGAAAATTTGAAACCCGTATAAAAAAAATTACTCGTTTAAAAAATTATAAAATTACCACTATGACTTTTTCTAGGATAAAAGTCATATCATTTTTCCCCTTTTAATACAATGTGGCTCAATACCATCTGTATCTGAAAGTTTCTTGTGACCTACAAACATCTTGGGTCTCCTCCTGCCACAGATAATGTACGTAATTAGTGACTAGACAAAATTGTGCCAATTTACAACAAAATCATGCAAACCTGATCACTATGACCTGACTCTTTAAGTAGATTCACACAGAAAATTCTATCTGTAGGGATTTTAACTTTTTCCTAAGATTTCCATACACATCAGATTGTTATCAGCCAAAGGTTCATTTAACCAGCAGCTATCTGCTTAGCATGTGACATCTTAGAGGTGCCTGCAAATGGCAGCCTGGTAAAATTAGGTCATACCCTCACCCAACACCGTTATTATTAACCCTGCTATATTTGTATCAAGCTGATATCCAACAGACTCAACCAGTTAGCTGTCAGAAAATGTTGAGAACCTTTGTAGGGTCAGTGGATGACATTAATGAGGAAAGAATCAGACAGACTATTCACATATCGGCATGGTAATCTCTTAGGCCATTCCAGTGTAGATGATTGATGAAAAGTCTGAAGCACATTGACTAGAGCTGGTCTGTTCAGCATGCACCTATGTAAGATTTTATGATGGTTGTTTTCATGGAATTTTCTTAATAAAGAAGAAATACCTTTTATCAAAAATTACAGTGTTGGATCTGCTTTTCATGTTGACTGATGAAAAGGACTGTTAGCCAGATAGATATACCTGTAGGGTATTTCCCTAAGGTGTCATGCTGGCAATTAGTACCATGTTCGGAGGCCAAGCTGGCTATGGATTTAGTTTCAAAGCTTCCTTAAGCTTTAATAATGGTAGATACCAACTCATTACCAGACATGAGTGAAAGCAAGTTGTTAGCCACATGTATAGCGGTGAGAAATGCTTAGAACTTGTAATCAAAGGTGAAACAGGCAGGAACAAATTCAACCATTGAGGCATGTTGCAGGGCCAATATGGTACACGGGCGAATAGTGTGATCTAGGATATTTTTAGAATGGGATATATCAGTGCTGTTTAAAGAGATTCCTTAGCAATGCATCTGGTGAAAAATTCAGGTTTCCACCTTCTTCAAAGTAGCCCTCTTTTACTCTGGTGGCAGTTTTACATACCCTTGGCATTCTCTCAGGTAGTTTCGTCGGGTGGTCATATGGAATGAATATCCAGCAATCTTGAAGAAGTTCCATGAAGTGCTGATAAATGAAGTGCTGTCAGTTTGTGGCTCTTGAGGATATTAACTCTGATGAACTTGTCATCTGCAGTAAAGGTAGTTCTTGGTCTTCCATTCCTGGGGTGGTTCTCATGATTCTAGATTCAAGATTCTATCAATTTTCCAAACAGACCTTCATGTCTAAAAGTAATTGTGGACTGTCGTTTCTCTATACTTAGTTGAGTGGTTGCTGCCATTTTCTCACTTAGAACAGTTGTGGAATAGTGCTCACCACTATATGGCACTGTATGGAACTGTAAAACAAAATTGCTTTTACACAGCACACCAGATAGTCGCAACCACTTTCTGAAGGCTGGTGATTCCACAATTGATCTCTTAAGTAGGTGTGGCACCCCAGGAGTCCGGATGCCACAGTGGCAAAGCCTACCTCACAGGGGTGATGTCATGCCTGGAAGCCCGTAGGGATTCCCTTAGCAGGTAATACTCACACACAACAGCTTTCCTGACTCCAAGTCAGAAGGGGAAGCTCTAAACCAGGTTTCAGGGAACTTCCCTATAAGTTCTGGTCTGGAGGAGAGGTTAGTCAGAGAATGTGAGACAGTGGAGGAAGAGGATGCAAGTGATGAGAACCTGGGAGTGGAGCTGCAGCTAAGCTCACCCAGTCCTGAGCGCAACAGACAGGACACCGGAGTCCCTGGTTGTGTGGAAAGTGCATGCCCAGCAACTGAATCCGGAGAACAGGAGATTGCAGGTCTCCTGGTCACATCTGACGCCCGAAGGCACAGCAGCAAACTAGAGCCTACAGTCATTACAAGGGAGTGACACCAGGGAAAAGGTTCGAGCAGTCTGCCATATGGGTAGTGTTCTACTTAAAGGACAGACTGAGAGAGGGGCTTGAACAGAGCTTATAGCTGCAAGTACCTCCAAGAGCAGCACAGTTGGGAAGCTTACAACCCCACCTGACTATGGGGATTCCTAACTGCTTCCAGACTGGCTTGATCTCCAATACCACCTGCACCTGTGCGCCGGACTGTACCTACAATTAAAGGTAAAGAAACTACAGCCCTTGTGTCCGCCAATCATTCCCGCATCCCAATGTCTACAACCCCTCATCGACTGTCCCGGTAGCCCTGGGGCCCCACTCCACCTGTGGGGAGCAGAACCATCTCAGCTGCACCACCACCAGCCCCAACGGTCCCTCTAAGCAGCGTCGGCCATCTATAGCCAAATACCACAGGTGGCGTCACGAACAATTTCCTTCAAACATTCTCTCATCCCTTTTAATTGCGCTCCCAGGGCCACGGACCGGGTCACTGCAGCCGTGACCACCCCTTTAAGAGTCGTCAGACCCTGCCCTAGCGGGTGTCGCAATCTGGTGTCACAAAAAGGATAGCATAGCCCGGTATTACCGGGTACAGTGTGCCATAGACTTTATTAAACTGTACTTATTGCCGCCATTACAGCGCCACATGGCACGTGGGAAGAAAAGTGGGCGTGCCATTGTGGGCGGAGCCTGAGAGAAAGCACGCTCGGACGTGAGTAGCGGGAAACAGGGAGCTGAGGCCTGGAATCCCGGTGTGCGCAATTCACCATGCCGACAGAGCGACTAAGCCAGAGGAAACTCAGTGCCTGACTAAGATTCTCTAGGGGGCAAGAAAATGTCCACTCCGGGTGGAGATCCAGCGGCGGCCGCAGCCCCCCTAGTGCCACTATCAATGCCTTACATACCGGGAGCGGCCTGGTTAATGCAATACTCAGGGGAGTAGCATACCCTGAGCGATTTCAAGGAGAGACTGTGTAGTTTGTTTGAAGTGAACCCCTTGTCTGAAAACCAAAAAGTCAGCATTCTCATTGGACAGTTAACTGGTGCTGCCCATGGGGAAGTAAAGTCCTGGCAGGACACTGACAAAGGAACTGTTAAGCAGATCTTGGCCAAGCTGAAGGACACCTTTGACACCCGCACTGCAGCAGAGATAAAAATTAGATTTTTTGGGTGCAAACAAAGGGTACAAGACAGTATACGTGTAAGGTTCTGTGTACATGTTCCTGAAACTCAGTTTGTTCGTCAGCCATTTTACTTTCTGTCTTGCTGCAGCTATCTTGCCCTCAGTCAAAATGGAGTTTCCAGCTTGCATGTTCCCGCCCTGATTCTCTCCTTTTGCTTCTTAAGCAGCCACAGCTGAGCAATCAGTGCTTCAGAATCTAGCCTGCAGTGAACCTGTGACCTGACTCCTAAAGCCTTGGACCTTGTACTCCAGCTATTCCTACTGAGGAACTCTGAAGCACTTGTGGACTCTGAACCCTGCTCTTTGAAAGACCCACGTTTGCATGGACTTACGGTAACAGAGAAGAAGATCCTGAACCTGTTGTGGAGAGTGATTGCTGAGCTTAGATTACTCTGGCCTGCTGTGTCTCCTGCTTCTGTGTCTGCAAACTGTGTGACTATTTTTGCCAACTTGTATGAAGTAATACAAGACTTTCTATATCAAACCTGTGTCTCATGTATTTTCATCGCACCCAAGCACAAGACGCTATATGAACTGTACTACATACATTACAAGATTCTGAAGCCAAAACGTTAGTGTCTGCTGGGTCTGGAAAGGCTGTGTCTGCTGTAACTGTGGATATCGGATGTCCGGTTGTACTTTCTGTGATGACAGTGGTTGTGACTTCTCACAACCATTCCAGGTGAGCAATTCCCTTAAATGTTTTTTTTTCTGCAGTGTTACCACAGGTAAACACTATTGTTTTTTTTTTTCTCTTTTCTCTTTTTTGTCTGCTGTAACTGTGGATATCAGATGTCCGGGTGAACTTTCTGTGATGATAGTGGTTGTGACTTCTCACAACCATTCCAGGTGAGCAGTTCCCTTAATTTTTTTTCTCTCTGCAGTGTTACCACAGGTAAACACTATTGTTTTTTTTTTTTTCTCCTCTCCTCTTCTTCCAGTACTACTGTCTTAAAAGATCTGGAAAATGGAGGCCCGCATAAAGGAACTTTGCGGAGTGACTGATAATATCCTTGCAGATTTGCAGAATATAAAGACCCGTTTTTCAAGCCTACAGGACCTCACTAATCACAATTTGCAAGTGTTTGGACAGACTGCCCAGGATTTGCGAGCCAGGATTGAGGTTCTAGAAGAGCGAGTCCAGGCTCCTGCCGTAGCCCCGAGTTCTGGGATTCCCAAGTTGCCCCCTTTTCGTTTTGGCGGTGAACGTGAGAAATTCAGGGGATTTATTAATCAATGCAATCTTTTTTTTTCTGCACATGCTTCACAATTTCCCACTGAACGATCTAAGGTGCTTACTATAATTATGTTGCTTACCAACAAGGCTTTGATGTGGGCAAACCCTCTGATTGAGACTGAGGATGATTGTTTGAATCACCTTGATGCTTTTATTTCAGCCATGGGGCAGGTGTTTGATGACCCCAATCGAGGTGCAACAGCTGAAGCAGCCATGTTAGCTTTGCGCCAAGGTAAGCACTCGGTAGCTGAATATGCCTTGGATTTCAGGAGATGGGCCCTTGATACCACCTGGGACAGTTCCGCCAAAAAATCTATTTTTCGAAAGGGGTTATCTCCACTGATTAAGGATGAACTTGCTCGTGCCGACCCTCCCACTGCGTTAGGTGACTTTATTAACTACTGCATCCGTATTGATACTCGTCTGACTGAACGCAGGCAAGAGAGATGGTTCGAAAGCAATCGCACTAACCTTTTCCTACCTTCCTCTCCAGCTAAGGAACCTTTGAGTAGGATTACACGGGAACCTGAACCTGAACCCATGCAGGTAGACTCTTTACAACGACGGGTTAGTGATGCACGCAAGGAACATCGTTTTAAGGAAAATCTATGTTTCTATTGTGGTAAGTCAGGGCACTTCATTATAAACTGCCCCAGCCGTTCTCGTAAGACTACTGCAGCACTCATTCATTGTGAGTGTTGCGAGAGGGATCTGTCAGGTCCGAGCCTCAGGCTCCAGAGAGATCTGCAGCAACAGATCTTGATTTCTCGGACTTAAACTCCGTTACCTCTGAGGACGTTGACTGTGTAAACGCTGCCATTTTTCAAGTTTCCTCAGCGGTGTCCCAGCTGAGTTGTAAGAAAAACAATTCTCATTGCTTTCTTTCCATCAAACTCTGGTTGACTCAGCTTGGGTGTCTAGCTCTGCTATGATCGACTCAGGGCAAGTGGAAATTTTATGGATGTCTCCTTTGCTCTGAAACAGGGGATACGTTCAGTGAAGAAGGCTACTCCAGTACAGATGGAAACTGTGGATGGCTCCCTGCTGACCTCTGGACCAGTGGATCAGGAAACAGAGCCTTTGAGGGTTCTTATGGTAAAGATCATCAAGAGAAACTGTCCTTTATGCTTATCTCTTCTCCCCACTTTCCCATTATTCTAGGCTACAATGCTGCAGGCTCAGAATCCTACCATTAACTGGGAGACCAAGGAATTACACTTTCCAGAGAAACAGATGAGTCCAAAAGTTTCAGCTTGCTCTGTTCCTAAAGGAACCATGTCAGTCCCTGAACTACCAGCTGTATACCAGGACTATGTGGATTTATGTGACAAGAAGAACGCTGACCAGCTTCCTCCTCACCGTCCATATGATTGTCCAATTGAATTATTGCCTGGAGCAGAGATACCTTTTGGTAAGATCTACCCCCTGGCGGGGCCCGAGCTAAAGGCTTTAAAGGATTACATAGACGAAAATCTAGCCAAGGGCTTCATACGCCCCTCTTCATCTCCTGCAGGTGCACCCATCTTCTTTGTAAAGAAGAAAGATGGATCTCTGAGACCATGCGTAGAATATAGGGAACTCAATAAGGTTACTATTAGAAACCGTTATCCATTGCCTTTAATCCCTGAGTTATTGGAGAGAGTGCGACATGCCAAAATTTTCTCTAAACTAGATCTTCGTGGGGCCTATAACTTAGTCCGTATTAGACCTGGGGATGAATGGAAGACTGCATTCAGGTCACGCTATGGACACTTTGAATATCTAGTTATGCCTATTGGTCTGAGTACCGCCCCAGCCACTTTCCAACACTTGGTGAATGACATCTTCAGGGATCTCCTAGATACATTCGTGGTAATTTATTTGGATGATATTCTAATTTTTTCTAACTCCACAGAGGAACATCATGGACATGTGAGAATGGTCTTGGAACGTCTAAGACAAAATCATCTTTACATCAAACTTGAAAAGTGTGAATTCCATAGGACCGAAATTCAATTTCTGGGGTATGTACTGTCTACACAAGGAATTAGTATGGATGGAAGCAAAACCCAAGCCATCAAGGATTGGCCAAGTCCTAGAAATGTGAAGGAGGTACAGCGCTTCATCGGGTTTGCCAACTTCTATAGACGTTTCATTAGAAATTTCTCTGAGGTAGTGTCACCTATCACCCAACTTACCCGGAAAGAGTCTAGGTTCTCCTGGACTCCCCAAGCCCAGGAAGCATTTTCCCGTCTAAAAGATAAATTTACCACTGCACCTATCCTAGTACATCCCAACCCCGAGCTTGCCTTCATAATAGAGGTGGATGCTTCAGACTGTGCCGTTGGAGCTATACTCTCTCAGAGAACAGGTGAGAAGAATGTCTTGCATCCCTGTGCCTTCTTTTCCCAGCAGTTGTCTTCGGCTGAGAGGAACTACGATGTGGGCAATAGAGAGTTGTTGGCCATTATTGCCGCCTTCAAAGAATGGAGACACCTTCTTCAGGGAGCTGCACAGCAAATAGTCGTCCTGACAGATCATCGTAACCTTGAGTTTATCAGGTCGGCTAAGTGCCTGACTCCTCGCCAGGCTCGCTGGAATCTTTTCTTAAACCAATTTAATTTTATCATTTCTTATAGACCAGGATCGCGCAATGGAAAGGCTGATGCACTCTCTAGGATTTACTCAGCAGAGACACGTCCAATTACTCCTCCTAAGACTATTCTTCCTGACTCTAGATTCCTAGGAGTAATTCATAATCAAGACCTACTTAAGGACATCAAGGAAGCATACCATGCGGATTCCTTTTTGGCACAACCCCCAAGGGACGTAAGTCTTGTCTTTAAGAATGGTGTGTGGATTCAGGGACAACGCCTGTATATTCCTGAAACAGTCAGATTGAGAGTATTGCAACTCATTCACGATTACAAGATAGCTGGGCATAGAGGAATTCTAAAGACACAGGAATTTCTCGTTTCTTTTGGTGGCCCACTTGCAGGAAGGATGTTTTAAACTATGTCACTTCATGTGAAGTCTGTGCAAGATGCAAAACACCTCGCTCCTCACCAACTGGTCTGTTACAGCCTCTTCCCACCCCGTCCCGCCCGTGGGGATCCATTTCTATGGACTTCATTGTGGAGTTACCAACCTCTCAAGGGAAGAACACCATTCTAGTGGTGGTTGACCGTCTAACAAAGGCAGCTCATTTTATCCCTTGTGTCGGCTTACCCACTGCAAAACAGACATCAGATTTGATGATTAAAGATGTGTTTCGCTTACATGGAGTACCGGATGAGGTTATTTCGGATCGAGGGGTGCAATTCACTTCTAGGTTTTGGCAAAATTTCTGTGCAGCATTGGACATTAAAGTAAACCTTTCTTCTGCTTTTCATCCCCAGACTAATGGACAGACCGAACGAACCAATCAAACCCTGGAGCAGTATCTCCGCTGCTTTATCTGCCACCTACAGGATGATTGGGTGGATCTACTTCCATTAGCTGAGTTCTCGTATGACAACTCTCAGAGTGCCTCCACTAAGCAGTCTCCTTTTTACTCTAATCTAGGTTATCATCCTAACATTCTACCATGATTTCCCATAGAAACGCCTTTACCAGCAGTGGCTGAAAGAATCACGTCTTTACAGAAGAATATGGATCTTCTAAAGGAGAATCTGGAATCGGCTCAGGAAAGGTACAAGAAAGCAGCAGATAAATTTCGTAAACCTGCACCAGCTTTCAAGGTAGGAGACTTGGTCTGGCTGTCAACCAGAAATCTTAAGTTAAGGATTCCATTGTCTAAGTTGGGACATAAGTACATTGGACCCTATAAAATCAGTAAAATTATAAGTGCCGTTGCTTGTCGTCTTCAACTGCCCAGAACTATGAGAATTCACCCTGTCTTTCATGTATCCCTACTAAAGGCTGCGACACCCAATACGTTTCCTGGACGTTCTTCTCCTTGCCCTGACCCAGTGCTAGTCGATGGTCAGGAAGAATTTGTGGTGGAAAGGATTTTAGATTCCAGGTTGTATAGAAATCAGTTACAATATCTGATTAAATGGCAGGGCTACCCAGTGGAGGACAACTCATGGGAACCAGTCAATAACGTTAATGCTACTCGCTTGCTCCGTCAGTTTCATCAGAGGTACCCACACAAGCCTGGCCTGAGGTCATCCGGAGGTTGTCCCTAAGGGGGAGTAATGTAAGGTTCTGTGTACATGTTCCTGAAACTCAGTTTGTTCGTCAGCCATTTTACTTTCTGTCTTGCTGCAGCTATCTTGCCCTCAGTCAAAATGGAGTTTCCAGCTTGCATGTTCCCGCCCTGATTCTCTCCTTTTGCTTCTTAAGCAGCCACAGCTGAGCAATCAGTGCTTCAGAATCTAGCCTGCAGTGAACCTGTGACCTGACTCCTAAAGCCTTGGACCTTGTACTCCAGCTATTCCTACTGAGGAACTCTGAAGCACTTGTGGACTCTGAACCCTGCTCTTTGAAAGACCCACGTTTGCATGGACTTACGGTAACAGAGAAGAAGATCCTGAACCTGTTGTGGAGAGTGATTGCTGAGCTTAGATTACTCTGGCCTGCTGTGTCTCCTGCTTCTGTGTCTGCAAACTGTGTGACTATTTTTGCCAACTTGTATGAAGTAATACAAGACTTTCTATATCAAACCTGTGTCTCATGTATTTTCATCGCACCCAAGCACAAGACGCTATATGAACTGTACTACATACATTACAATACGGGACTATGCCCTTAATCTTCAGGAGGCGCTGCGGGCCATAAAGCAGATTGACCGTGACAGCGTGCAAGATGGGGACAGATTGTTAAAGGAGCAATTTATTGAAGGACACCTATCCAGCAATCACATGACACATCTGCGCATCATGGCCCTACAAAACCCTGACCCAAACTTTGCACACTTTAAAGATATAACTATCTGGGTGCTGCACGAACCAAATGACAGCCGCATAGGGTCCCCAGGCGCCCAGCAATTACATACCACCAGGAGGCGGCATCCTTCCCTCAGGCCCCCGTTGAGGCCGACGTGCAGACTTTGGATAATGATACATTTGCAGAACTACGTCTTCAGGTCCAGAAGCTGATCAAAAGTGTGGCTGCACTAGCCAAAACCGTGCAGTCCATACAAGAGTCCCCAAAGGAGACTGGGATCCAATCCAGATGACGTCCCGTGGCAACGATGGAAGAGGATCCCACCGACCAGAGGGAGAGACAACGATCGCTACAATGAGAACGGACGACCCATTTGTCGCCGCTGCAGCAAGGCGGGGCAAATCCCCAGGAGTAAGATGACCATGCCCACACAGCTGGTGAGACAAGTACATTGGAGGACGGTCGGTCCTCCCAGTTGTGTGATTGATGGCATCCCGATGACCGCTTTAGTGGACACCGGCTCTCAGGTGACGACTATGCCACATATTCTTTATAAACGGTACTGGGCTGACTCTGATATTACCCACGGCCCAGATAATGAGCTGACAGTAGTTGCCAGCAATGGCCAGCCTTTGCCACGAGTGGGGTATAAGGAGGTGACCATTAAGGTGGAGTGAGTAGAATTGAAAGCCCAAGGTCTGATAATTGTAGACATTGATCGACGAGAATGTAACCCAATGATGACCTTAGGTACTAATGTGATAGAAAACTGTCTTGGCGAGGTTATCGTTTTGTTGCAACAGGTAGCCAAAACTGCTGGTTCCAGTGAGCAGCGGGTCCCACAGAAGGAGATCAAGGCCCTGATGCAAAGACAACAGGTAGAGCTGTCTGGCAAAGAAGTCGGCAGTGTCAGAGTGAGTGATCCGTTTCCCATTGCAGTACCCCCAAGGAGTGAAATGGTAATTTGGTGTCGGGCAGCCATAGGCCTCAGGGGTCAAGATTACCAGGCCCTGGTAGAACCAGTGTACTCTGATAGCAGATAGTTCCGTTAGTCCTCGTTAGAAAGAAAGATGGTACAATGAGGATGTGTGTTGACTACAGGCAGATTACAGTGTACACATAAGGACGCCTACCCATTACCCAGAATTGAGGAATCATTAGCTACACTGAAATCTGCTATTTCTCCATTCTAGATGTCACCAGTGGGTACTGGCAGGTTCCCGTGGCAGAGGCGGATAGAGAGAAGACTGCCTTCACCCATGGGTTTAAGCGAGTTCAACTGTATGCCATTCAGGCTTTGCAATGCAGCAGGGACGTTCCAGAAGTTGATGGAGTGTTGCCTTGGGCACAAGAACTTCGAGACAGTTCTGTTGTACCTGGATGACGTCATTGTCTTCTCCAAGACCTATGAAGACCATTTGAAGCACCTGGCAAGGTGTTCGAAGCCCTGTCCAACTTTGGCCTGAAAGTAAAGCCGTCCAAATCCCACCTTCTGAAGCCCAAGATGCAGCACCTGGGTCACGTAGTGAGCGAGGAAGGCGTAGCACCAGACCCCAACAAAGTTACTGTTATCAGGGACTGGTCATGGCCCAACAACATTCATGAAGTACAGCAGTTCCTCGGGTTGGTAGGCTACTTCTGAAGGTTCATCAAAGACTTTACTGAAGTAGCCGCACCCCTGAAAAACTTTCTCATGGGCCAACCCAAGAAGGCCAGGAAGAAAAGTCCTTCATTTGACTGGAATGACAGACTAGAAAGATGCTTCACCCGGTTGAAGTTGGCTCTTGCGGCAGATGAAGTCCTGGCCTATCCAGACTATGACTAACCATTCCTACTTTATACTGATGACAGCAATTTGGGATTGGGAGCAGTGCTGTCAAAAGTGCAGAAAGGCAGAGAAAGAGTGATCGCCTATGCCAGCAGGAAGCTTCGTCCCACTGAAAGGAACCCTGACAACTACAGCTCCTTTAAACTGGAGTATCTCACCATAGTCTGGGCTGTGACCGAGTGATTCAAACACTACCTGGCTTCAGTGAAGTTTACCATCTTCACGGCAATAATCCGCTGACTCATTTGGAGACCGCAAAGCTAGGTGCACTGGAGCAGCGCTGGATGGCCCGGCTGTCCAACTACGAGTTCACCATCAAGTACCGAGCGGGGCATAAGAACGCTACTGCTGATGCACTGTCCAGGATGCCCAATTTACCAGATGGGGAAGAAGACCAGGAAGTGCTAGAAGAAATAGAGTTACCAGCCTTCCATCACCCTGGAGCGGCCCAGTGCTCCCACTGTATGAGGGACAAGCACTATGCCAAGCAGGAAGACACGTTGAATCTGTTGCCCCACCATGAGCGGGCAGAGACGCAGGATAGTGATCCAGCAGTCTGCCTAGTAAAAGAATTGCTGACGCAAGCTGATTCGCTCACTGGACCAGATGCTACACAAGAGACTCAACAGTTGTGGAAGGAAAGGGGCACATTATTCATCTACGAGGGGAAACTGTGTTGGAGAAATATCAACTCCCGAACCCACGAACTTGTCTGGCAGGTAGTGGTCCCGAGGCGGGATGCGCCAATGGTCTTAGAAGCATACCACGATGGTGCAGGACACTTTGGGTGGAAGAAGTTGGAAATCCTGCTACGTGAGCAATTCTACTGGGTTGGCATGAGGAAAGCAATCGAGAAGTGGTGTCAAGAATGTGGTCCATGCAACCTGAGGTGGAAAGACCGTGATAGCCAGAGGGCTCCCCTACAGCCCATAGTCACCAAACAACCACTTAACTGGTAGCCTTATAGGACCATGTGAAGCTAGTCCCAAGCCGGTCAGGCTATGTCTACGCCCTCAACATAGTAGACCACTACTCCGGGTTTCTGGTAGTCGTGCCTGTCAAAGACCAAACAACGAAGACTGCAGCCAAAGCGTTTCAAGAACACTTTCTACCACACGGCTACCCTGAATGAGTGCTTATCGACCAAGGCCCAGCATTTGAAGCAGAAGTGTTCCAGGGTTCTGTAACCTATATGGCTGCAAGAAAATCAGGACGACACTGAACCATCCACAGACAAATGGCATGTGCGAGAAGATGAACCAGGTAGTAATTGACCTGTTGAAGACCTTGCCCCGGAAGAGCGAAACAAGTGGCCAGAAAAGTTGCCAGATCTGCTAGATCTCTACAATCATATCCCTGTAAACACCACCAACTGCACATCTGGCCTACTTGATGATACCAAGATCAGGCAAGTTGCCCATTGACTTGGACATAGGAGTGCTAACACCTGAGTTGACATCACCAGATGCTGACTGGGATACAGAGCGGCAGCAACAATATCGCAAAGTGCAAGAATGCGTGGAGAAAAGTTTGTCCCAGGCAAGACAGAGGCAAGAAAGAAATTATAATCAGCACGCACCTGCAGTTCCCTTGTCACCTGGAGAACGGGTACTCAAAAGGAAGAGATGAGCTCACAAACTAGATGACCAGTGGGAGGCTGAACCATACACCGTTGTGCCTTCAGACTTTGATAACACCAAGGTGTGCCTCATCAGTAAAGATGGAGGAGAAACCTCAGCGGCAGTGTCAAGGGACCATCTAAAACCATCCCCTGACCAACTGAAGGAAAAGATTGAAGACCAAGACATTCTTCAGCCAGTCGAAGAAGTCGAGGAAAAGATCAGTACTGTACTCGGCGAGTTCCCTTCAAATTGGACAAGAGTGAACCAGGCCATAGTCGTGCCCGTCTTAACCTTTCCCCAGCTGGAAGTGCCAGAAAGAGAAGCGATTCAAGACCAACCTGAAGATCCGCGAGCTCAATTAACTGAAGCCACATCTGCAGTGGAACGCGAACATGTGCCCCCTGCTAGCGGTGAATCTGTCAGACCCACGGTGAGTCTAAGAAGTTGCAGACGACTGCCCAGCTTACCAATAAACACACCAGGCCAGGCTAGATCATTACAGGCACCTGTACTGCGTAGATCTACCCATAGTACTAGAGGTCAGGTCCCAGCCCGGTATAAGGACTAAAATATAAGTGTAATGCTAATGCAACTAAGTTAATAATGTTTATAATTGCAACTGTTAAGTGTATAAGCCTACAGAGATACTGTAAGAACTTTTGAGCATTCTTGTTTTCTATATGGACAATTAGGTCACTGGACTCGTAGTGACCAGGACAATGCTTGTAAGTAGTTAGCGCTTCCTGTGCTTGTCATTGGTTTCACATATCACCGATGGCTACAGAATAAAAACCGTCTGGCGTGACCGAAGAAGTAGTCCAACCAGGTGACCACTAATGCCCTGTAGTTGTTAGAACCCTCTTGTTAGGTTTTGTTTCACTTTGCTGGTCACATGACCTTTTTACCCTATTTGGTCTGGTTCCGCCCTTCTGGCCTTGCTGGACTTCATTGTATTATCTACTCTTAAGCTAGCCGGGTGCTTAGGTGCCTTACTCTGTCAGTTTTGCTAGATCTTAGTATCTCTTAGTATTTGTTTTCTGTTTTATTTTCCCTGCTACACTTTCTGTTAGGAGGTGTCTACCTTTTCACCCAGTCCCTAGATCTTGTAGGGATTCCTCCCTCGCAACTATAGGTCTTCGTTCAGACTAGCTGAGGACTTTAGCGGGTCTGGTCACTATATCAGGTTCCCCGTTACATCGTAGGGATCCAGCTCAGTCCTATTGTAGGGACAGAATTCCCACCTTTCCTTAGTGCTTGTAGCAGATCATAACAGTAAGTCCAGCCAAAAGAAAAAAAAAAGAAAAAAATCTCTAAGGAAAGATTTTCTGTTTTCCATCATGGTATCGGTTCAGGATTTGGTTCAGCGCCTGCAGGGACTTTCTCTGGAGGTGGCTGAGATAAAGCAACACGTGAGTAGTTGTTCTGGATTACATTTCGTGGAGCCAAAGGTACGTTTGCCTGATTTATTTTTTGGTGAACAACAAGATTTTTTTTCTTTTAAAAATGCTTGCTTGTTGTATTTCCGTTTTAGACCCAGATCCTCTGGTGAGGAATCACAGCGCATAGGGTTCATAATGTCACTTTTGCGCAAAGAACCTCAGGATTGGGCCTTTTCTCTGCAGCCTAGTGATCCATGCTTTATATCAGTGGATAGTTTTTTTTCTGCTTTGGGGTTGTTATATGACGATCCGGATCGTGTTTCATCAGCTGAGACAGAATTGAGACGTTTGAGACAGGGATCAGGTAATGTGGAGAAATATTGTACTCACTTCAGAAGGTGGTCCACACAGGTGGGCTGGAACGATTCAGCTTTGAAAAGTTTATTTCTTGCAGGGTTAAGTGAAAGGGTTAAAGATTTGCTGATTGCTTATCCTGTACCTGGTAACTTGCAAGAGGCTATGCAATTAGCCATACGGGTGGATAGGAGACTGCGTGCAAGGGTTAATGAGAGTAAATCTGCCTTGTCAGCTCCAAGTTTGGAGAAGGAATGTACTGACATTGCAGAGCCGATGGAAATTGGAGCAATGACACTTCACTCTCAGGAAAAAGAACGCAGATTTGCTAAGGGCTTGTGTTTCTACTGTGGTAAATCAGAGCATTTTATTAAGAACTGTGCGCTTCGAATGAATAAAGAGAGAAAAAAAATGAGGTCAGTTTCGCCAGTATAGCTTGTTTAAACAATAAAGGTGTCTTTCTTTCTGCTACCACTGCTGTTGAGGAGGAATTAATGGAGTTTCGGGTATTTGTGGATTGTGGTTCAACTCTCAATGTGATTGATGGGAAATTTTTGGAAAAACAAAATTAAAACCCAAACTTCTGTCTTCCCCTATTAATGTGGTGTCTGTGGATGGTTCTCACTTGAAAAATGTTACTCACCATATCTGTGAATTTCCTCTTACTATTAATGGTGTTCATCAAGAGAATTTGGATTTGGTGGTTTTTGAATAATTTGCCCTCACCGGTGATTTTGGGGTTACCCTGGTTAAAATTGCACAATCCGGTACTGGATTGGTCTACCAATGAAATTAAGTCCTGGAGTCCCAATTGTTATGACAAGTGTTGTAACGGGCGTATTGCTGCTGTAGTTAAGGGGAGTTACCTGTACCTGTTCAGGATTTTTGGAAAGTTTTTTCTGATAAAGAATCGCAGGTATTGCCCTCCTCATAGAGATTATGATTGTGCAATTGAATTTGTCCCTGGAGCAACTCTTCCTAAAAGTCGCTTATTTAATTTGACTATTCCTGAGAGAAAGGCTTTGGAGGAATACATACAGACAAGTTTGGCCGCCGGTCACATTAGGCCTTCCAAGTCTCCTGTGGCGGTTGGATTTTTTTTTGTTAAAAAAAAGGACGGCGGTTTGAGGCCTTGTCTAGACTTTCGTGAGATTAATAAGATTACTGTACGCAATCCTTACCCACTGCCATTGATTCCTGATTTGTTTAACCAGTTAGTGGGGGCCAAGTGGTTCTCGAAAATTGATCTTCGAGGGCATACAATTTGTTACGCATGAAGGAGGGGGATGAATGGAAGACTGCGTTTAACACTCCACTGGGTCATTTTGAGAATCTGGTCATGCCTTTTGGACTTTCCAGTGCTCCGGCATTTTTTCAGAATCTTATTAATGACATCCTTAGACCTTTGATCGGCAGAAGTGTGGTTGTGTATTTGGATGACATTTTGATTTATTCACCGGATTTGGAGTCTCATTGGAGGAGTGTGCGTGAAGTATTACAGTTACTGAGTGATAATTCACTTTTTGCCAAACTAGAAAAATGTGAGTTCGCTGTACAGAGACTTAGTTTTTTGGGCTACATTGTCTCCAGTGAAGGTTTTGAGATGGACCCGGTGAAAGTGCAAGCTGTGCAGGAATGGCCTAGACCTATTGGGTGTGAAATCAATACAGAGGTTTTTGGGGTTCGCCAATTATTATAGAAAATTCATAAAAGATTTTTCTGTGATTGCCAAACCTCTGACCGATCTCACCAGGAAGGTGCTGATGCGGTTCAGTGGACTACTGAGGCCATGAGGCTTTTGTGTTGCTAAAGGAGAGGTTTCAGCTCTGCTCCCATCCTTACGCAGCCTGATGTGACTAAACCATTTTTGGTTGAGGTTGATGCTTCTTCTGTGGGGGTCGGCGCGGTGTTGTCTCAGGCAAAGACGGATGGAGTACATCCCTGTGCTTTTTTTTCAAAGAAATTTTCTGAGTCTGAACTAAATTATGATATCGGTAATCGGGAATTGTTGGCAATTAAACTCGCATTTGAACACTGGCGTCATTTTTTGGAGGGAGCGGAATTTCCCGTTCAAGTCTTCACCGATCATAAAAATCTGATCTACCTTGATGCTGCCAAACGCTTGAATGCCCGTCAGGCTAGGTGGGCACTGTTTTTCTCACGTTTAATTTTAAACCGTTACTTACATCCCAGGTACTAAAAATGTTAAAGCTGATGCTTTGTCTCGCAGCTTTTCTCCTATGGTGGGTACTGAGGAGGAGGAGGAAAACATCTTGCAAGATGGGGTTGTTATTGCTGTTTTGGACTCCGTGCTGGAAGATGAGATTCTTAAAGCACAGGAGAATGCCCCATCTAAACACGACGCATGGGAGGTTGTTTGTGCCTGGTACCCTGAGGAGAGATTTGTTGATGAATGTCATGACTCTCGGTTGGCAGGTCATCCTGGAATCTCTGAGACCAAGAGACTTGTGGGTCGCAGTTTTTGGTGGCCAGGATGGCAGAAGGAGGTCATTAAGTGGGTGCGTCAATGCACTGTGTGTGCTAGATCTAAGTCTTCTCATACTCCTGCTGCGGGGTTGCTTTGCCCTCTGGGGTCCCTAGTGCACCTTGGACACATTTGGCTATGGACTTTATTACTGACCTTCCCCCCTCTGAGGGTTTCACTGTCATCTGGGTGGTCGTGGACCGTTTTAGCAAGATGTTCACTTGGTTCCTTTCATCAAACTGCCCTGCGCTAAGACTCTCGCTAAGGCCTTTGTCAAGGAAATAGTCAGACTACATGGTGTTCCTACTGACATTGTTTCCGATAGGGGACCTCAGTTTGTGGCTCGTTTTGGCGCGCCTTTTGTGACAGGTTGGGAGTTCATTTGTCGTTTTCATCCGGATATCATCCGGAGTCTACTGGCCAGACAGAAAGAAAAACCAGGATGTTGAGCAGTTCTTGCGTTGTTTTGTGACTGATAATCAAGAGGGGTGGTCTGAGTTTCTGCACTTGCTGAGTTTGCTCTTAACAACCATACATCCGCTTCTGCTGGTTGTTCGCCTTTTTTTTGTTGTACTGGAGACATCCGTCGTTTGGGTCATTTTCCAAGTTGGGATCGGCTGTACCTGAAGAGGAGAA